>MU204191.1:14907787-14956813 GCA_017309775.1 Paedocypris sp. Pulau Singkep
AGAGAGAGAGAGAGAGAGGGAGAGAGAAAGAGAGAGAGAGAGAGAGTCAGAGAGAGACAAAGAAAGTGAGAAAGACAGAGCGAGAAAGAGAGAAAGAGCGAAAGAGAAAGAGCGAGAGAAATTGAGAGAGAAAGAGCGAGAGAGAGAATGATAGAGTAAGAAAAAGAGAGGGAGAGAGAAAGAGCGAGAGAAAGAAATAAAGAGAGAGTGTATAAAATAAAAATAATCAAATTTGAAGGCTCCAAAAAAAATGTAATAATAATAACAATAATATTATGTATTTATAATAATAATTATTTAATAATTTAAAAAATTTCAATAATTAACACCCCAAATATGCACAAATAATGTTTTCGTATTTACAGAGTGTGTGTGTGTGTGTGTGTGTGTGTGTGTGTGTGTGTGGTGATGTTTACAGTACGTACTCCAGCATCTGGAGGCAGGTGTTGCTGATGAGAGAGAGAGAGAGAGAGTGTTTGTGTGTGTGTGTGTGTGTGTGTGTGTGTGTGTGTGTGTGTGGTGATGTTTACAGTACGTACTCCAGCATCTGGAGGCAGGTGTTGCTGATGAGAGAGTGAGCGAGAGCTTGAGCGGCTCGGGCCTTGATGAAGTTCCACTGGAGACTGTCTCACACACACACACACACACACACAGACGTCACACGGTGTGTTGCTGTGAGTGTGTGTGATGCTGCTGGTCTCACTGTAAAGACTTGACGGCTCTGTTGACCCTGACGGCTTCGGCGATGGCCGTCACACCCTCATCGTGCAGGAGATTGGCCGTCAGACTGAAACACAGCGGAGAGGAATCACACACACACACTCACACACACACACACACACACACACACACACACACAAGTGATGCTCACTCCAGCTCCTGGAGACACGTGTTGACTCGCAAGGCTCGGCCGATGTCTTTGGCTCCAGACACTCCTATAGAGTTCTCTCTCAGACTGACACACACACACAAGTTACTCAACACGCTTACACACACACACACACACACACACACACACACACACACACGTACTTCAGACTGGTGAGGCTGCGGTTGGACTGCAGGGCCTGTGATAGAGCCTTCACGCCTCTGTCGCTCACCGAGTTACTCTGAAGACTGAGCAGAGGAGGAGTTACAAGGACAGAAAGAAAGAAAGGAAGAGAAAGAAAGGAAGGAAGAGAAAGAAAGAAAGAAAGAAAGAAAGAAAGATAGATAGATAGATAGATAGATAGATAGATAGATAGATAGATAGATAGATAGATAGATAGATAGATAGATAGATAGATAGATAGATAGATAGATAGATAGATAGATAGATAGATAGATGAGTGAAGGACGAGACAAAAGAAAATCATTGGGTGGAAAGAGAGAAAGGGAGAAATGATGCAAATTAAGCAAATAGATGGAAAGGAGAGTGGTAAAAAAGATGTAAAGAAAAGAAATAACAATTTACACAGATTATGAAAGATATAGAGAAAGAAAGATAAAGAGGGCAAAGTGACAAAGATAGATAGACAGAGAGAGAGAGAGAGAGAGAGAGAGAGAGAGAGAGAGAGAGAGAGAGAGAGAGAGAGAGAGAGAGAGAGAGAGAGAGAGAGAGAGAGAGAGAGAGAGAGAGAGAGAGAGAGAGAGAGAGAGAGATGCCAGTTGATTAAAAAAGGGGGAGAGTGTGTGTGTGTGTGTGTGTGTGTGTGTGTGTGTGTGTGTGTGTGTGTGTGTGTGTGTTTAAGGTGGACTGGCTTTACCTGAGTGTGTGGAGCATGTGGTTGATCATCAGAGCTCGAGCCAGTGCCACTGTCCCCATGTCACCCAGGTGATTACTGGACACACTGAACACACACACACACACACACACACACACACACACACACACACACACACAGTCCTTTATATCATCGTGGGGTCTCACCATTGACAATATTATAACAATATTTCCACCCCCCTTTACTCTAACCTTAGCCAAAACTGACCTAAATGCCCACACACACACACACACACACACACACACACACACACACACACACTTGAGCTCCTGTAGGGTTTGGTTCTTGATCAGGGCGTCGGCCAGCCACTTCACACCTTCTGCTCCGATGCCGTTCTTCTGAATACTGAAACGCGGGAATGTTGGTGAAACGGATCATTTTTGTATGTGTGAGTGTGTGTGTGAGTGTGTGTGTGTGTGTGTGTGTGTGCGTGTGTGTGTGCGTGTGTGTGTGTGTGTGTGTGTACAAATAATAGACTCACTTGAGAACAATGAGTTTTCTGTTAGACTGGAGAACATCTGCCAGAGCGCGAGCACCGTTATCCTCAATCTGGTTGTTTTGCAAACTACACACACACACACACACACACACACACATTAATCATAAATGAACATCAATAAATACGTATTTGCGTAAATGTTCGGATCTGAACTCACTTGACTGACACCAGCACATGGTTCATTTTTAAAGCCTCACACAACGTTTTTGCCCCTTTGGCATCGATGTTGTTGCCACGGAGACTGATCGAAAATAAACACACGTGGGTAAAAATAAGAACCTGCAGACAACTTCCTCATTCCACTGTTACACGTATATAAATAAACACAAACACAACAGGTACTGACTCTAATGTTGTCAGAGCCCGGTTGACACGTAAAGCCCGGCTGAGTGGTTTAACTGCTTTACTGCCCATTGAGTTATCTGCCAAACTAGAAGAGAGAAAGAGAGAGAGGAGAGAAAGAGAGAGAAAGATTAAGTTGAAATGTTTGTTCTGGAATGGATATCAAGATTAATTTCTTTCTGAGGGTGAAAAAAGTGACATGCACTTCTACTCCCAAACACAAGGTGGCACTACAGAACTTTACCCAAGGTGTTTACTTATGCATGGAAACCTTAGTTTCTACTTTTTATATAAAAAAAAATAAATGCTCTCTACCGCTGTTTTTAATTCACTTTACCAATTATTTTAAATCCCTTAAACTTGTGGTCAAACTCAACAAAAGGTACAGAAATCTTGTAAAGTGTATTTCTAAAATTTCTAGTGCTCTTATAATTGTTATGTTGCGCTCTTTGCTTTTTTTTTAACATTTTTTTATTTGTTTTTTCTTTTTGATTTGGTTTGGAATGTTCTTTATATAATCCGTACTTTATGTATTTCATTGCATTGTTGGGTATTGTTGTGTTTTTTGAAAGTTGTAAATGTTTTGTAAAATTATTTACTCTGACAATAAAAAAAATAAATAAATAAATGCGATAAATGCTCGGTCTTCAGCCTCAGAATTTCCATCCCAGTCTGAATAGACGTTCAAAATGGGTTTACCTGAGCATCTGGATGTGGCACTCCTTGGCACTCAGTAAACTTCCCAACAACTCCATAGCATCGGCTTTAAAATCATTGCTTTCCATTCTGTGGGACGAACAAGCAGATAGCAGTGTGCGATTGTGTTAGGCATTTCAAAATTGGGTTCTGCACTTAGTAGACACCGGAGCAGTGGGCGGGCAACCCTCGTGTGTCAGTGTCTTGCTGAACTGTTGTGGGACCCACCAGACCGGGATTCTCATCTGCAGGTCCAAACCCCTGCCACTAAACCACCCCCCTATTAGCAGCCAATAGCATCTTACTAGTGCAGACTCACACACTGACCTCAGTTTACTGCAGTAGAGCAGCTGTGGCAGAAGCCTCTTCAGCGAGGACGAGTCCAAACAACTAGACAAGTGCGTCTCCTCGCCACAGACGTCAGACGCCAGCAGCAAGTAGGCGAGCACTGCGCAAACCCCGCCCCTCAGCTTCCCGCGCAGCGAGCCGCTCATTAGATCCTCCTCCACCGAGTGGAGCCACTCCCCGTGCTGCAGCTCAGCCAGGCAGGCCACCACAACAACGCTGCGCATGCTGACGGCGTCCCCCACCAATCCCGACAGCGCGTTCTGAAGCAAGGTTGTGGCAGTGGTGCGCTGGGTGACCTGCTCCTCCCGTCCCACGCCGAGCGGGCCACCCAGCACAGCTGTAACCGCTGGAGAGAGCAGCCCGGCCAGGAAGCGCAGGAAGAGATCCAGGCTGCCACGAGTCGAGGCCTCGGACTGGTTGGTCTTTTGCAAGGCTGCGCGGAAGTGGTTGTGGAAGCCGATGCGAGGCCAAGAAACACTGCTTTCCGAGAACAGGTCGAACATCGCTCGTCTGGAGGAGAGGTAGTAATACACGGCGGACAGGAACTCCTGCACTGACGTGTGCGCAAAATGCCACGCCGCACTGTCCCATGACCAGCTGTGCTTGCGCTGGAGGATTCGCCGACCCAGGCTGCCACCTTGAGGGGGCACGTCCAAGCCGTAAGTGCGCAGGTCAGTCTCGCCCAAGGTGTGTCGCTGGCGAAGGAGACTGTAAAAGGCCAAACGACCAAGAGTGTTCAAGGTCTTCCGAAGGACGCCACTGGCCCTTTCCGAACTTGCCAGGTTGGGCCAACAGTGATGGACGTAGACTTCTGTTAGGGTCCGAGGTAGGGACGAGGGGTCTGACTCTACCTTTAGAAGGTGAGACAGAGTCGGGATGATGATGCGGCACATTGCTGGCACCGAGCTCAACGTGAGCAGTGGTTTCTGGGCAGTCAGGTGAGCCCACACTTGGGCAGAGACGTCTCCAGTTGACCGAGTCTTCGGGGACTCACTCTGCAGTCGAGTGAGCGATTTGTCTTTTGGTGACAACCGCTCGTCTGATGTGTTTGTCACGCACTGGTTGACAAAATCTTGAATGTGTGCCTGCGTTAACAGAGGGACTTCGGTAACACGATCAACCAATCCGGCTGGTACCTTGGCACCGACTCCAGGCCTTGACAGGAGCCAGAGCGCCGCCCCGGGCAGCAGGTTTCCCCGGACGATATTCGTAAAGAGATCGGACACTGAAACGTCTCGATGAGGGTCGCTGGTGGTCGGCGCGTCTGCAAAGTCCAAAGGTTGGCGTAGTTCTTCCAGTCCGTCTAGGATGAGTAGCACTTTGCAAGACTCGTTGAAAACAACAGAATCAACGTTGTCATAGGGAACAAAGAGTCGCACCAAGCGCTCAATCGACAGGCGGTCGAAGCCATTTAATTCCCAGCATGCAATTGGGATGACAAGACTCAGCTCCGGATAGATTTGGTTGGTGACCCAAAGGCGGATGAATTGGGCAACCAGTTGGCTCTTCCCACTGCCAGCAACTCCCACTGTCAGAGTCACGCGTGGTGCGGTGCTAATTCTGGTCATAGGCGCGATCAGCTTGTCCAGTCCCAGAGGCCGAGCGTGAAGAGGTCCTGCTCCTTTGTTCACCATGACCTGCACTAGGTCATGTTCCCGCTGCTGGAGGTCTGAAACACACTCGGTGAGGAGGAGAGACGAGCTTTGAGGGTTAGCTTGACCCAACAGACTGTCGGGATAGTCCTTAAGGCGCTGAAGAAGAGCGTCTTTGTGTTCTCCAACCACCGAGTCTGTAAAACCACAGAGAAGAAGCGAGTGAGAGGTGCTGAATGGTCATTAATACTGGGACTCGCACACTAACCGTGCACACTTATGAGGTTGTACTCAGTAGGGTGGGAAGCCTGCAGATAAGCCTGAAGAGCGCTGCCTTGCGGATCCGTGACGGACAGGAACTCCACCAGCAAATGCACCTTGTTCTTCACAGATCCCGTCTCCTGGATGAACCCCGCCTCCTGCAAGCCCAGCAGCTCGGCTTTTCTCATGTGCTGAACCACATTTACCAACACAGAGGTGGACAGGAACCTCTGCAGGACGTCCTGGTGCCTACGCATCCAACTGGGATCTGAGGGAAAACAACGTTACTCAACCATCTCACACACACAAAGGGACCGTGTCGTGACCTTGCATGCTTGTGCTATTCTCTTGCTTCAGGTCCAGGTAGCAGTATTCCTGCCACGGAATTTGGGAATGCCTCTCCATCCTATCAGGCTGCTGTCAGGCTTTCAGCCAATCAGAGAGCACCATTGTCTAGTGGATAAAAACAAAATACTACATCAATTTCAAATCATCTCCATAAGATACGGCAACTCTAGAAATGCATACCTTTATAATATACCGTAAAACCTCTAATAGAAAGCCACCACTAGTCCACCTCTAATAGAAGGCCACCATGACGGAAAAGTTGAAAAATAGAAATGAGATGTTTATACGGTGTTTTTCTTCAGACGCACTGATGGTAACGGAGCTTCTGCTCAGAATAGAGCTGGTCGCGGTGTCAGGAAAACCTCACGGGCCACATGTACCAGTAAACACGCGGTGGACAAGGTGACGGCACAAAGACACGCCGCACCCCTCATGAGTTCTGTTCTTAGATGAGGAAGATCACGCCCACCTTTTTATTTCTTTTAACTGACACCCATAACAACATGGTATTAAATAAAGCACAGTAGTTCTTTCCAAAAACGATCCAGATTTAAACTAAAATGCTAAAAAACGCAAAAGTATTTTACAGACAAGTTGGTCCGATAGTATGGAAATGCAAGCAGTTCATAGGCTGAATTATGGGTTTTTTAAACGACCAAGGCATACATTTAATCTGATTAATACATTTGATTTCAATATCATTTCCATAAATGTGTTTAATTTAACGGACCAAAATGTAGAGTAATATACTGAGCAAAAAAAAAACTGAGTGCTTTAGTAAAACTATTCCGCAAGTAAATTTAAATCATTATTATCCCGCGCTTCACGTTTGACTCTTCAAAATACAATCAAAAGAAAAATATTTATAAAATGCTCAGATTTTGTTTCGTTAATGAATGTCTCAATATACAGCAAATAAAATTTTGTTTATATAAAAGGTTTTATTTATATAACTATATTGGTACATTTAGGACAGAAAAATGATACACACATACAGTTTTTCTTTGTAAATACAATTACGTAAATAAATGTAAACACACACACAATTATAATGATACATTTTGAATTGACACACACACACACACACACACACACATACCGTTTCTCTCAGTAAGTAGTTTTGGGGTCTGCCGGCCATCAACACACACACACACTCGTCATCATCACTGATGTGTCTCGTCTCACGCCGTGTCCTTCCTGTCGCACCTCCTCCACTTCCTGCACAAGCTAAACTTTTGACTGCACATCACACGGGCGCCGCATCTGACATGCAGTTACCGTGCAGAAAACCACACACACACACACACACACCTCGCTCCTCACTCACACACTCTCGGTTATATCATAGTGGGGTCTCGCCATTAACAGACAAAATGATGCAGCCGTTTACTATAACTTCACAAAAGCTCAATTGTAACGTCTGTTCAATCATGAAATCGCACCTTGAGCCTTAAACGGTCTTTAATATAAGGGCCCCACAAGTGACCACTGCAGTATAAAAACCCTAGCGTTTGGGGCCCCACTTAGGCCTAGATGCCCGAGCGTGCACACACACACACACACACACACACACACACACACACACACACACACACACACACACACCATCAAGCTAGACAAGAATATACTCACACGTACACTACACACATCTATAGGTAAATATAGTCAGACAGATGTTAAACACGTATACACATAATGTTTAAATATAACTACAGTTGACAAAAACCCATCTGTCCATTTTCTACTGCACAGAAAATCTATAATTTCTATAATAAATCGGTAAATTCGACAAAACATTTATACAGTAGTTAATACGCATATATAATAAAACCTATTATTTATTTACTACAGTCTCATCACGTGACAGTGGCTTCCCGCTGAAGCAGACACAATCTGGCAACCCGGTGACGTGTCTCGCGCACATGCACAGCTGTGTCGCCGGCGGTGTTCGTCGAAAACGGCACGTTCGCGGTGGAAAGCGCGTCGGTCCTCGTCGCCTCGGAGGTTTCGGCTTCGAGAGGCGTCATCTTCCACCGGTTTCTCCCCGACACTTGAGAGGAGGCGCGAGCGGGAGGGACTGGCAACCCGCGCGCCGGTTTGTTTTGCTTTACGTTGCCACATCTGCACCGACCGATGCCGGGATCAGGCGTCCGAGCTGCCGCCTCCTGCGTGTTCGCGGCCCTCACGGTGTTTGTCCTGTGTGAATATGTGGTTTATTACGTGAGTATCTCGCGATGCTCTTGGCCTCGTTTGGAAGACGATGGTGGTGAGGAGGAGGAGGAGGAGGAGGAAGAAGCGCTGCGGGTTTTGTTTCTCTCGGACCCGCATTTACTCGGAGCCATCAGGGGACACTGGCTCGACAAACTCCGGAGGTACGTGGATCACACGCGTCCACCTCCAGATTTAGTTTAGAGAAGTGAAAAATCACCCAATTTAACCCACGAGCAAGCTGCAAGAATGTGCAATGTTCATATTCATGTTTCATAGCAAGCAGAGGTGTAAAGTACTTGAGTAAATGGGCTGTTACTTAAGTATGTTTTTGCTACTTTGTACGTGTGCTGAGTATACGGAGTAAAACAACTTTTACTCTCTACTCCACTACATTTGTGATTGAGTATCTGTACTCTTTACTCCACTACATGCTTACCGTTACTTGTTACATTGTGATTGTGCGTGACTCATTTTATTATGTCTTATATATAATTCACTTCTTTTCACACTTCAGTTTGACCGAGACTGACTTTTTGTTCTTTTTGTCTACTTTGTTCTACCATTTTTAAAACATTGAGATGTTAAATTCCGTGTATTAGAAAACAAAACCTCACGAAGAGTTTGTTTTCACATTTCTTGGCGTTTTATTTATTTGATTTTTGCCTAAATTCAGTGCGAGCAAAACACTTAAGTTCTTTTAAAATTGGATACTTTGCTACTTAAGTGTTTTAGAAAATGGTGACTTGTTACTTGTAATGGAGTAATTTTTTAAAACAAGTATCTGTACTTTTACTCAAGTATGGCTGTCTGGTACTCTTTACACCTCTGATAGCAAGTCACTGTTTGTGTTTTGTTTTTTAAATATTTCTGTTCATTTTTGATGATGTGTGGTTTTGAGCACCTTGATCATGTCCTGCTTTTTCTTTCTGTCTTTCATCAGGGAATGGCAGATGGAAAGAGCGTTCCAGACGTCCCTGCATCTTCTAAATCCAGAGGTCGTCTTCATTTTAGGAGACGTGTTTGACGAGGGCAAGTGGAGTTCTGAGGAGGTAGAGAAGCCTCGAAACAGCAGAACAACATTACACATTTGTCAACTTGTTTGACATACGAAAAATGGTTTTCCGTTTTTTTCCAACGTGTAAATTCTCCACTCGCGATTGGTCGAAAGCAGTGACGTGGCCGTTTAAACAGACAAATTCAAAACTCAAGCGAAATTGTTTTAGTTTAGCGACAGCAATTATTTTGATAAGTACACAATTGCGCACTAATGTAGTATGTTACTATGTACTGTAATACGTACACTAAACAGATTTTTGAGTCTAAACTGGGTCAAGCGCCATCTAGTGACCAATTAGTTTCAAAACGTGTATGCATTATCAAATATTGATACGGAGACTCCAGGTTTTCATTGGACGAAAAAGCACAAACTAGTTTGTTGTCGGGCAAATTAGCACAAAAATGATCATGTCAGAAATAAAAGAGTGTATTTAGATTGCCGGTCTCAAGCCTCTGATGTTAGTAAAGTCTTATAGAAAAGAGAATAAAAGAAAAAACTCACTTCACCCGAAAATGGATGGACCGGTCATGCCGGTTTGTGAACAATGCAGCACAAACAATGTGGTGTTGCAAAGGGGCGTGGCTCGTCATGAATATTCATGAGGTGTTCTTAACAAAACCCGTGGAGCTGCAGTTTAGCCCCTTGCTAGCTATAATAGTGTCAGCAAAAATATGATCTCTGTGTAGTTTAAAGTTAATTAAACTTTGTGTAGAATAAAGTTATGGTTCAGCAAACAAACAAGCACAAAAGTAGAGTTGTTTGATGCTTCATAAAAATCAAACTGAGCCTCGTGCAATAAAACAAGAGTTTTTACGTCCTAATGTGAAATAAAAAGCCATTTATCAACGCATATATTCTAAATAGTAGCTACAAACGACGACACTTGCGTTTCTTACACCTTAAATACGTGTAATAAAAATTCATTTCAGTTTCATCGTATAAAACGGACACCGTTGTTTGTTTTCCCCTCATAAACGTGTTAATTTGTTCTAGTTCTGAGTTTGTAAGCTTTGGTTTCACGAGGAGTTTAACGACTCTTCTTCCTCTTCTTCTTCTTCTCGTAGAACTGGAACGACGACGTCAGACGCTTTAAGCGGATTTTCCGGCATCCGCATGACACAGAGCTCGTCGTTCTCGCCGGAAATCACGACATTGGCTTTCATTACGAGTGAGTGACAGAGAGAGAGAGAGAGAGAGAGCGAGAGAGAGAGTGTGAATGGGTGAGAGAGAGAGATTGAGCGAGTTAGAGAATGAGAGAATTAGCGAGAGCGAGAAAGAGAGAGAGACAGAGAGAGAGTGTGTGAGTGAGAGAATGAGAGAGAGAGACAGAGAGAGAGAATGAGCGAGACAGAGAAAGAGAGAGAGAGAAAGAGAGAAAGAGAGTGATTGAGTGAGAGAGAGAGAATGATTGAGCATTCTTTTGCTTTTCTCTCCCATCTCTCTGTCTCACTCTCTCGCTTTCTCTCTCTTTGTCTCTATATTACTTTTTGCTCCCTCTCTCTATATCTCTCTGGCCCTTTCTCTATTTCTATTTTCACTCTCTCCCCGTCTCACTCCCTCACTTGCGCCATCTTTCCATCTCACTCTTCCTCTCATTCCTCATCTCTCCCCGTCTCTTTTTTTCCACACTCTTTTTTTCTCTCTCTCTCTCTTTCCCCCTCACCCGCGGCATTTTTCATCTCTCCCTCTCTCGCATCTTTTTGTCTCTCTCTCTGTCTCTCTTCTCACACTCTTTTCTCTCCCTCTCGCGCATCTTTTTAACTGTCTCTTCTCTCACTCTTTTCTGTTTCTGTTTCTCTCTCTCTCTCACATCTTTTTATCTCTTTCTCCTTACTCGTCTCTGTTCGTCCCTCACTCTCTCTCACTCTTTTCTCTCCCTCTCTCTCATCTTTTGATCTGTCGCTCTTCTCTCTTTTCTGTCTCTGTTTCTCTCTCCCTCTCTGGCATCTTTTTTTATCTCTTTCTCCTTACTCGTGTCTGTTCTCTCACTCTTTCTTTCTCTCCCTCTCTCGCATCTTTTTATCTCTCTCTCTCTCTCTCTCTCTCACCTGTCTCTCTTCTCTCCCTCTCTCTCATCTTTTGATCTGTCTCTCACTCTCTTTCTTTCTCTCACTATCTCGCATCTTTTTATCTCTCTCTCAACCGTCTCTCACTCTTTTCTCCCCCTCTCTCTTTTGATCTCTTTCTCCTTACTCGTCTCTGTTTCTCTCTCCCTCTCTCGCATCTTTTGATCTCTGTCTCTATTGGTCTCTCTCTCGCTCTCCTTCTTTCTTTCTCTCCCTCTCTCCCAGAATGACGCGGCAGAAGTTGGAGCGCTTCGAGCGAGTGTTTAATGAAACATCAGCACGTGTTCTCACCTTCAAAGGAGTCAAGTAAGTTACCAGACTCTCGTTACAGGAGCGTGTAGTTACTCGTGTGTGTGTGTGTGTGAGTTTCGTGCTGGTGAACAGTGTGGCCCTGCACGGTGACGGCTGCTCCGTGTGTCGCCGTGTCGAGCAGGAACTACAGCGTCTGTCACGACAGCTCAACTGCTCCATCCAGGTAAACCTGAAGGAGATCACCAATCAGATCTCAAAGGGAACGTGCACTCTTCAGTAATCATCACCCTCTTCAGATATTTCAAGTTTAGTGAAATCTCACATGTGTTGAACGTGTAACTATTTGGCTTGAGGGTCTTGAAAGGCGGCAAAAAAAGAATAATAATTTTTTTAAGCAACTTTGAAGTGGAACGAATTGATATTTATTACATGTAAGTACATCTAATTACTATGTTTTATTGGGAAAAGAAAGTCAAATTTGACATTAATTTGAAGGTTAATGTGCACAAACGCAAATGTTTACCGCAGTGCAACATGTAAAAATATTGTAAATATTAAATTGTTTGGGCAAAAGTAGGGCATTTGAAATGTTTGCACAACTACAGATGCAAAAACATATAGAATCAATCTATCTATGTCTATCTAGCTATTTTTTATTTAAAATATCAATGTATAATGTCTGGTAAAAAAAAAAAAAATAACAATAATAAAGTAATAATAAAATAAAAGTAATTTTATTATTACATTTTAATGATTAAAACTTGATTATTGATAAATAATATTATTGATCAAAAAAGCAAGTATATTATCGAGATATATAGTTTATGAAAATATCAAATTGCATTTATTTGCATGTATTTAATATCAGATATTGCATGAATCGTGCGTTCATCCCGATCCACCGGCACATTAATGAAGCAATACTAAGCACTAATAATGTTTAGCTGACCTGTGTGTTTCCTCAGGGTTCGCAGTGTGACGGCCGCTCCAAACCCCAAGGCGTGGCCCCGATCCGACCGGTCCTGCTGCAGGTGAGGAGGCGGAGCCTTTGCTGGCTTGTGATTGGCTGAGCTGGACTGGCTTGTGGTTCCAGCATTATCCTCTGTACCGGCCGAGCGATGCCGCCTGCACGGGCAAAGACGCCGCGCCCGCACACACACGCCACCAGCCCTTTCACCAGCGCTACGACGTCTTATCGCAGGACGCCTCGAAAAAGGTCCAATTATTTATTTTTATATTTATTATATTATTTTTATATATATATTATATATTTATTATTTTATAAATTATTTTATATTTATTCATTTTTTTATTTAATTATTATTTAATTATTTAATATTTAAATAATTTCATTGTTAAATTCTCATGTCAAACATACAGTCATGGGCCTATATTGTATATGTAAAGTTGTGTAAAGCCTGCAAAGTAAAAAATAGAATAGTAAATTAAATCAATTGTATTGATTGTGAAATATACGGTTTTAAAATAACGCGTTTTCAGTTTATTTTTCGTGCGTAAAAATGTTTTGTGAGCACTTTGTAATAATTACATCATATTAAGGATTAACTAAGCGAGAATAAGAACTTTATTCACTATTATTAATGTATGAATTAGGCATGACGAATACTTAGTACCACGTTTGTTAATGATGAGCATCTAATGAATAAGCTCATCAACAAGCTGATTAGTCTTTGGTAATTAATACAACGCATGAAGTAATAATGACCTCATACTGTATAGTTATGTATTCTGTGTTAGTTAAGGTTTTCTGTGACCTCTTCTAAAGTGAAAGCTGGCTAATAATAAAAGAAAAAAAAAAGTCTAAATCTGTTGGTTTTGATCTTGGATTTAAATTTGGTTTCCACAGCTCAACAGATGATGGATGGATGGATAGATAGATATGGAGATGGATGGATAGATATATTTTTTCTTTACTTTTTCTAATAAAAGAAGAGGTTTTTCTTTTATTAAAATATTTTTTGTTTAAAATATCAATGCATAATTGATATCAGTATCTTGAATTGATATCAATATCTGCTAAAAAAGAACCAAGAAATATTATTGATAAAAACTTGATTATTGATTAATAATAATGTTGATTGATAAAAAAACAAGTATATTCAAACACTGAAACAACTCAAACAAGGACCAAGCAGCTTCATTAACAAACGTGTTACTAAGTATTTGTCAAGCCTAATTCATACGTTGTTAATAATGAATAAAGTTCTTATTCACGCTTAGTTAATGCTAAGTAAGATATAGTTATTTTCTCACAATTTTTTTATGTCTTTTTGTGACAAAATAGTGTTTTTTTTTTTTTTTTTGTAACATTCTTGGATGAAACTTTTTTGTCTAAACTTATTTTGTTTTATCGTAACACACTTTTTAGTTTAATTTGTAACCGTTTATTGCTTTTTCCATCAACAGCTGCTTTGGTGGTTTAAGCCACGCCTCATTCTGAGTGGCCACACCCACAGCGCCTGTGAGGTTTGGCACCAGGACATTTATCGTGAGATCAGTGTTCCGTCCTTCAGCTGGAGGAACCGAGACGACCCCAGTGTCATTCTGGTGAATATTATGTTATACACAATGACAGCTGGAAATGAATTAAAACACAAAAAGAAGAATTTTTTTTTATATATTTTTTGAAACTCTGTTTGACACGTGAAAAGTTTTAACGTAGTCTTAAAAATGTGTTTTTTTGAAAAGCAGTAACACAAAAAAAACCCATATATGATTGATGAATTCCATATTTTTATATGAAAAACATGTGTATTTGTTTAAAAGTATTCCTAAAGTTTACAAAAACCTGGTTGTTTCATTTAATGCTGAACGCTGGCATTTTTAATCCTGAATCTGTATCTTTTTTGTCGCACGTGAATGTTTCATTTGATGAAACATGTTGTTAATACCAATCGCAAATTGGAAATTGCCATTTGTGTTTGTTACTTATGTTAGTTGTGACAGGAATGGGGTAAATAACACATGGTCTTCTTCCTACTCAAGGTGGAATACATGTTTAACATTACCACTACTAAACAAAAAAAAGGACAAATAAAAAAATGAAATGGAAAAAAGGAGCTAATGCTAAAAGCTAATCCAGTGTGTGTGTGTGTGTGTGTGTGTTTCCAGGGGACGTTCTCCAGGAGGAACTTCAGGCTGGTCAAGTGTTTCCTGCCGGAGGAGAGCAGCGTGATGGGCGTGTACTGCCTCTGCGCTCTGATTGGTGCTCTGATGGCCCTCGCACACCTCAGACGGACACGAAGCTCACGCAAGCACAAGGGTGTGTGACACGCCCCCTGCTGGCCACGCCCAGCCTCAACCTCGCCACCTTTTGGTGTGCTAGAGGTTTGAGGTCAAGTAATGGAACTCAGGGAATCGCGATGATTGGGACACGAAGAACCGAGTTTGAGGCCTGATCTGAGAACAGAGTTTGAGTCCACGTGAAGAGTGACACATGAGGAACCGAGTTTGAGGCCGATCAGAGATTCAGACTTGCCAGGCAACAGAGTTTGAATCCAACTAATGAGTGAGACATGAGGAACCGAGTATTCAGCCAATCATAGAACAGAGTTTGACTCCATATGAATAGTGACACATGAAGAACCGAGTTTGAGGCCTAATATGAGAACAGTTTGAGTCCACGTGAAGAGTGGCACACGAAGAACCGAGTTTGAGGCCGATCAGAGATTTAGACAGACAGGGATCAGAGTTTGAGTCCAACCAATGAGTGACACACGAGAAACCGAGTTTTCAGCCAATCATAGAACAGAGTTTGAGTCCATGTGAAGAGTGACACGAGGAACCAAGTTTGAGGCCAATCAGAGAACAGAGTTTGAGTCCACGTGAAGAGTGGCACATGAAGAACCGAGTTTGAGGCCTGATCAGAGACTTTGACTGTCAGGGAACAGAGTTTAAATCCAAGTGATGAGTGACACACGAGGAGCCGAGTTCGAGGCCCGACCATGTTTTTTTTTTTTTTTTTTTTTTTTGTATGCGCAGATGTTTCGAAGGTGAATTCAAAAGCACAGGCATAAGTTCTATCAGAGGTATTTTATTTGCAAAATTACATTTCTTTTCAAATTGACATTCTAAACAATGACTGAGATCGTCTGCTTTGCACCGTTAAAATAAGAGGGGGAAAAAAGCCGAAATCTCGTCCATGAAGGAAAAAAAAAAAACAACCAAAAGCTGTTCTCCTCATCACTGGACTTTTAGTTTCTAAATGACATGAAAACGTAAAAGCGGCAGAGAAAAGGAACGCAAGCCTTTCGTTCTAAAGATCTAAACTAAAGCAAAACACACGCGTCCTCGACTATTCCGTGACCCGAGTGTGTGTGACTGAATCAAACCGGTGAACCGAGAGTAAACGCCACCTCGTCCTCGCTCGATGGACAATAAAACATGGTGAACATCCTCTCGATGGCGAACGCGCTGAAGAAAGACAAAATAAAAGTCAACCGCTCGTGGAAATCGCTAGTGGCCCTCTGTCCTTCTATCTTATGCGTCTGTATATGCATAGCTAACCAAGAACCTCGCTAGACTTTCATAAATATGCGTAACAAACAGGCACACGTCCTTATAAATATTTTGCACATATACATTTAGAGAATGTGGGCGTTTTCTAAACCCCGTATATTTCCCCCCTTTTGAAATAATAAATGTACATACGTCCACTTGATTTCGTCTCTATGTCTGAAATTCACCAGACTCCCAACCCAGAATCCATTTACTCAATGTTCTCCAGAACCGGGCCTAAACTGAGCCACATCTTCTCCAGAACCGGGCCACAAGTTCTCCAGAACCGTACCAGAACACAGCCACACTTGCTCCAGAACCGGGCCACATGTTCTCCAGAACCAGGTCAGAACTGAGCCACACTTGCACCAGAACTGGGTCAGAACCAAACCACAAGTTCTCCAGAACCAGGCCCGAACCTAGCCACATTTGCTGTAGAACCTAGACACAAGTTCTCCAGAACCGAGCCACATGTTCCAGAACTGAGCCACAAGTTCTCCAGAACCCGGCCAGAAACAAGCCACATTTTCTCCAGAACAGAGCCACATGTTCCAGAAATGAGGAACAAATTCTCCAGAACCGGGCCAGAACTTACCCAAACTTGCTCCAGAACCGGGAAAAATGTTCTCCAGAACCGGGCCAGAACTGAGCCACACATGTTCTCCATAACCGAGCCACATGTTCCAGAACTGTGGTACAAGTTCTCCAGAACCGGGCCACATGTTCTCCAGAACCGAGCCAGAATAGAGCTAACAAATTCCTAATCCTACCCGAAACCGCCGCAAATTTCTGACCAATAAAAAGAGTTCCGATTCTTAAAGCTCGGTCCAGTAAAGTGAACCTCCAGAGAGAAAGTCAGCAAACCTGCAGCTCCCGACAAAGAAACGTTGCATATTTCATCCCGTAATTCAGAGGGGGGAGGGGTCAATCCACGCGGAAACCGTTTCCCAGCATGCACTGCTGCATGTAAAAATTGACATCAAGTTGTACAGCGCAGTCCAATCGTACATAAACGCGATCCTCATTTACAGGTAAAGCCGTAATTAAAGGCACAGAGAGCGTGAAAGTTTCTTCATTCGTGTTGAAGATGTACAAAACGGCGTTTCACAGTCCTGTACAAGACGCGGCGTCCTTGTACAATCTTCAGGATAACAAAACGTCCCAAAAACAGAGCAACTGTCTGGTACGTTATCGGGGAGGAGTGCGCTGGTCAGCCGAGCTCGAGCGTCGAATCCCAAACGCGTTTCCCGGTTGACGAAAAAAAAAAGGCAAATTAAAAAAAAAAAACGAACCGAAAAAACAAAGTCGCTATGTGCCACGTTCCGACATTCTCCTCTCGGCCTTTTCCTTTAGCAGACTGACGCAAAGTGCTTCGCAAAACATTCCCCGTCACCGCAACAACGTCTCCAGTACGGCTCAAATAAATAACTCCTAAGATAGCGGGAGAGGGTCAGAGGTCAGAGGTCAGCCCGCCCCGACACGTCACTAGTATTCCACGAATCGGCGAGTCGGACCACGCCAAACGCCCAAAGGCCTGTTCACGCCGCCTGTGCAAATTTACCACGCCATTCGCTACGTCCAATAAAAACGCAACACTTTAAAGCGCAAATTAACAATTTTTTAAGCAGACGTGGTGCGTTTCTGTTAAATAATCGTAATCCAGTGTGAAACTGGATTAATCCAGTGTTGAGCTGATGCATATAACGCGAAGAACAAACCGAACAACGAAATAAATTCGCTGGATGGAATCGAGAAGGAAAAAAAACGCGGTTTTATGCTATTGTGGTGTTGCGAATTGTGTGCGAGAAACTAACATGACGCGGATGAAATAAATTCGCCGGACGGAATCGAGAAAAAACAGCCGTTTAATGCTATTGCGGAGTTGCGAATTGTGTGCGAAGAATTTTCGGGGAAAAAAAAACTTTGACGGCAACGCGCAAGTTTGAGTTCATTACGCACAAAGCCCGAACCAAAGAGAACTTTTTGTCGAGTTATTTCGGCAAATCTTTCAGCATCGCAAAAGCAACGACGACTTTAATTGACACCCTGGACAAAATTCGTAATGCAAGGTTTCGCGCAAAGCTTGACGACAAACCGCGGACAGACGAATCTCGAGTGGACGGTTCCGTAAATATCTGGCGAGCAGCAACGGCGTAAACTCTCGCCCCCTTGTGTCAGAAAGCGGAGCCGCGTGTCACTCGACGGTGTGCGCGCAAAATCAAAACAACTCTCGCGTGAACAGGCCTCAGTGCCGGAAAAGAACAAAGCGCAACGGAAGGAATAACGGGGAGAATTACCCAAAGGTCATCTAGAGGTCATGCACAAACCGCTACACCATAGCGGATTTGTCTCCCCCGCACACACACACACACACACACACACACACAGAGAGGAAACATGGTCAGTCAGTAGTTGTGAGATCCGCGTGATGTGCAGCTTGAGGAGTGATTGTGGAGGCACTGGTCCAGGCGCGGCATCACAACAGCTCGTACTGGCGAAGGTGCATCCGCTGAATGATGTCGCGACAGTCATTGAAGACGCGGCGGATGTTCTCCGTGTCCACGGCGCAGGTGAAGTGCGGGTAGCAGTAGTGCTTGTCCGTGCCGCTCGCCGTGCTGATTTTCTGTTCAACGATACAAACACCTCAACAATCTAATGCGTAGTGAGTAAATCTAGTCACGTATCCTCACATCTGACCAGCGCTTACCAGTGTTAATATGACCAAGATTTTTTATTTAGTTTTATAGTCATGCTAATTTTTTAATAAATTCTGAAATTCGAATTTTAGTCGACTGAATACCACAACATTTTATTCAGCTAAATTACAATACAGTATTGTAATTTATAAATGCAATATAATATAGTCAACGAAAATATAAGTGTATGTGTATGTAATATGTCTACGAAATCTGAATATGTCGTTAACTATAAACATGTAAAATTTATACAAAGATCTTATTTGGAAAAACACTTATTTTTATGAACTTTTCTTTCAATCCAAATAAATGTATTCTCATGTATTGTATTTATTATTATTTATCAGTACTTATCATATAGATAATTTGTTTTATCTATAATCTTGTTTGTGTGTGTGGATATACAGTATATTGTGTGTGTGTCTGTCTGTGTGTGTGTGTGTAGATATACATTTTTTATACACATACATATATTATATATTATTTTATATTATATTAAATTTTATGATCATCACAAATCTGGAAGCAGCATCAGTCACGTATGTAAAACGTTATGTGAAACAACCAAGAAATTTACCAAAAACTCGTCTCGGATGAAAAACTTTGCCCTGGAAACTTTGGGATCTTCTCCCGGATCCGGAGTCGCTGCATTACACACACACACACACACACACACACACACACACACACACACGTCAGTCCACTAGAATTATTACCCTTTCTGCTACATATACTCCCCGAGGATGTGAGTCGGTACCTTCAGGAGGAAGAGTATATCGAGCATATTCTGGAAAATAGTCTTCTAGCTTGGATTTCCCCGCCAGGATCTTCTCCGCCAGCATGTCCTGCTTGTTGAGGAACAAGATCACCGAGATGGTCCGTAGAAACCTGGTGGAGAGAGAAAGGCTTTGAGAAGGACGGCAGCATCTTCTGGACCTGGAGACCCGCTGGAAGCTCCTGAGCTCCATCACCACAGAGTGAAGAAAAGCTCCAAAACACGTGCAAGAAAAAACACTCGTTTACACACATTTACTTCCGTGGATTCTAACTAAAACATTAAGCTTAGTTGTCTACAAATACTTCGGTTTCTGGGTCATGGGGAGCCATTGCAAGAATCTCTGGGTTAGGTAGGACACCCCCCCCCCAAAATAGCCAGCGAATCACATACAACCATTAATTTCTAGGTCATATGGAGTTGGAGCCAATCCCAGCACTTCTAGGATGAAGTTAGGCCACACCCTAGTAACTGTCGAACCAATCACAGGGAGGAACATACAACTTTTTTTCAATTCTGGGTCATGGGGAGGTGGAGCCAATCCCAGCACTTCTAGGATGAAGTTAGGCCACACCCTAGTAACTGGCAAACCAATCACAGGGAGGAACATACAACTTTTGTTCATTTCTGGGTCACGTGGAGCAGGAGCCAATCCCAGCATCTCTAGGTTGAAGATAGAACACACCCCCTAATAACTGTCCAGCCAATCACCGGGTGAGACACAGACGCACACTTTCTCTCTCACACACACACACACCCAGGGACAAATCTCCTGAAAACACACGAGTGTGAGAGAGCGGAGACCCACGTGCAGACAAGCTCGGTGATACCTGCATGATCTTCGCTTGTCAATCCCTTGAAAAACAGAACTCTAGTGAGTCGACATCTAGGAGTCACAGGTGGGTCAGTAATATCATGCAGAGCTGAGCGTTAAAAACAATGTTCCAAAGAGAACCAGAACCAGAAGAAGAAGCAGAACCTGTTGGTCCAGATGCTGCGGAACAGGTCCAGAGACTCGCGCAGGCGGTTGGTGCTGTTGTCTTCTCGGATCACCATGTTATAACTGCTGCTGGCCGCCACGAAGATGATGGCCGTCACGTCTGGACCGAGGAACGCGGACAGTACGGTTTACAGTAAGTTACTGGAGAATAAAAACTAAATCAGCTGGAGGAGCAAGTGGACGAGCTCACCGTTAAAACACTGGATCCATTTCCTCCTTTCATCTCTCTGGCCGCCGACATCAAACATACTGTGACACAAAGAGTCGAGAAATGTATTCATTCATGAATTTCATAAAAATCGCGCACGCGCACAAACACACGTGCGGCCGCGCGCGCGCACACACACACACACTGGCCGCTTAAACACAGAGTTTGCTCATAAAAGTGGACATCACTTACTGAAAGTTGACTTTGTCTACTTGGAATCGCGTTTCGAAAATTCCTGAAGTCAGAACACGACACCTCAACAAGTCCTGAAAGAAACGAAAGCCGGCGTTTAAATCGGTTAAAAAGCAAACCAATCCTGGCGGGATCGTCAGCGCCCTCACCTGGTCAGTTGGTGTATAGTCGCTTTGCCGAACAGACTCGATTCGGTCTAGAAAGCTAAAAACAATACATTAATAAAAACATCACGTGTTAATAGAATTCACGTATCATCGTCTCTGAAAACCTATCTTTTTAGGAGAGCCTTTTAAGATCATTTGAAGTATATTGTTTGTGTATTTTATGGACTACCATTCACTTTTACTAAATCTTTAATTCTTTTATTTTATTTTTTTACCTATTCACCATTTGTAACACTCTGAGATTTGCTTGGAAATGTGCTTTATAAACAAAATGTATTATTATTATTATTATTATTATATGTATAATGTAGTATATTATTATTAAATAATAATATATTATTATAATTTTTATTATTATTGATGTTATGAGTAATTTATACACTGCCCCACAAATAAAAAATGGCAATCAAGCTAAATGATAGTTTTCTGAAAAGAACAACAGGAAAATGGCTTGAATACAACAATCAAATGAATAAAAAAAAAAATAAAACTGTGTAAAGCAAAACTGCAATTTAATGGAAGTCAATTTTCAGGCAGAGATTGTTCTGCCGAAAAATTGAAATTGCCGTTGATGCAAATCTAGCAAACGATTCATGCTTCCACTTTTTATTTTAGATGAATGAAAAGGGTATACAATTCCTGCTAATAATACTACTATTCTCTGCTAATAAAATGAATAATATAACTCAGAACCGAGGTCGAGACCCAGCCCGTAATGAGCCGAGGTCGAAACCCGGACCGTAATGAGCCGAGGTCGAGACCCGGCCTGGGATTTGGCCTGTTGGAGTGCACAGAGCCAAAGCTGACGCGAGTGTCTCTTGTTCCTCTCATCCGATCCTGGCAGACAGCAGAGTTTATACCACCAGAGACCAGAGCATCTCACATCCTGACAGCTCCACTAAACACACCAGCACATCACACCTAACACACACACGCACTCGCACAGAGTGTAAAGATCAGTTTAGGTTTTTCTAAGGAACTAAAGTGATGAAGGACCCGCATCTGCTGCTTCTGGACGGTCTATTCTTTCTTTCTGCTCCAGTAAAGTTCTGCTGAACATGTGAAATGTAAATTTACGGACAATAAGAAGTGACTTTTTTCAGTCAGTGTGGCCAGTAGGTGTCATATAAAAATGTAAATATATACGTTTGGCCTTGTCCGGTTCATCTGATACTGATCTAAAATGTGCCAATCAGATGAAAAAGAATTTAAGACTTTATTAATAAATCGTTCAAATGGGCTAGTGAAAAATCACTTGTGAATTTTAAAAACATTTTTACTTGCACATACTATTAATTTTTATTTACTGTATCTATGAAGTTCTTTTTTTTTTTTTCTCAATAATTTTCCCTGACAATATGAATTTTGACGAAGACAATAGAGCTCTGTTACTGATGAAGGACGACCAAGTTGAGTTTTGTCCTCGCCAAACAGTGACATTTTTATTTTTCAAAATAAAACTTTCAAAATAACTCATTTGCACATTTAGAAAACGATTGAATTGTCAAAATTCCATAAAAAGTTTAAATGGAAACATGGAACTGGCTGCTGGTTGCTGGTTGCTAACACATGTTTAAACTCATGAGGTCATGAGGTCACAGAACCTGCCAATCAGAGTCCGTGGGAGGGGCAACTGAACGGTGGGCGGTGTCGTTACTCAAAGTCACTGGCACAAAATCATCGAGTAAATGTGAATGTGATCATTTTCTAAATATGACTATTTAAAAAACCTTTATTTATGCTGTGCAGTCTTGTTCAATTTGCCCAAATGTCATTTTTACACATCGACGACTATAATCAGTCATATTGATAACTATAATCAAAAGCAGCGTCAAACAGTTCAAAACATTAGGGTGTTTAAGTTAAACATAGATTTAACATTTGATGGCAACGGTTTTATTTCGCTTTTTCCATCTTATGCGTCATCTGGCCAACTCACAACCAATCAAATAGCGTGACGTCATCATTAGTCGCCAGCCCGAGACGTTTTTGGTACCTACACTGTTACTTAAATAAGACAAGCAAACAAACCATCAATAAACTGGTTGGCGAGCAGAAACGTTTGAGCAATAATTGTGTACAAATACAAAAGTCTTCTGATTCACAAACGAAGTACGTAGCAGGATTCGCCTTTTACAATACAGTAAAAAATTGTTACATCTATCGTTTTCTTCCGACAAAAACTCCTACCTGTACTTTTGTCGTATGTACTTTTGATACTGTAGCGTTGGATGAATAAACATAACATAACATGGACACTTATAACAGTACGCACAATATTATATTTATATTAGTATTTATATAATATTATATATTTATATTAGTATTTAGTTTTGACGTGTTTAAATGTGTTTAAGCGCAGCGCTCTAGCTAGGAACAGCTGAGCAGTGACGTCAGTGTAGGACATTCTGAGCTGTAGGAAGAATTTTCAGAATACCGGAGTTCTAAAATTCAGTCCTACCCATGAGGATCACGTTTTGTGCACGCGCGATATACAATTATGTCATGTTCTGGCCACATCGGGAAGTAAAAATGGATAGTTCTATCTGTAACCGTGGTAATTAGACAATCACACTAAAATAAAATGAAGACTATAAAGAATAAAGTTTGGTGAAGTTTTCAACAAATGCTCGCAAAATGTACCATTTGCATGACTGTAAAGATAATTCCTGCTCAGTGACTTTAGCCTGAGAGTTTAGTTTTCATATTCAGGAATTTTATCTAGAAAAACATGCGTATAAAAGCTGATGAACGCACGTAGTTTGACGTGTTCGCTTAATGTGAAGTCAGGAAACCTAGCGTTCTATCTTAATTGTTATAAAATAAATACAATAACATCTGCATTTGTGTATAAATGTAATCGCTTAAAGGATATTAAATGAACAATTAGCGTCGTTGCACAAGTGTATTTTAGCGCGCATGCGCACAGAGCGATGTAGGAAATCCTCACGTGTAGGAAAGAATTTTAGAACAGCGGCGGACATGATGGAAAAATCACTGACAGCGGATCCGACTTGACTCCAGAGCCGCGTCGATCGGCTCCACCATCATCATCATCATCATCATCATCATCGCGGACGGGAGCCATTATGGTGTCGGCGTGTGATGCGGAGGGACACACATCGCCCTCGGTCACACTCTCGGTGGTTTGTACACACATCTGACTTGTTACAATGCCCTGAATGTGCAGCCAAATATAGACGCGATCAATTCAAGCGCAGACACATGCGCGCGCGCGCACGAGACAGCCCGCGCTCCCGCGTCCAGAGAGCGCGCGAGAGGCTCAACGCGCACGCGCACAGACACGCGAAAAACAACACATTATCTACCGTAAGCCACGCACCGTGTGTAACGTTTATGACACACACACACACACACACACACACACACACACACACACACACACGTGCACACAAATTAGTAACTAGAACTGTAAATTGTGCCCTAATAGGTCACACACACACACACGCACGGAAACTAACATAAATTAGTAACTGGAGTTAAAGACTTTAAAGTGCGCACTAAAACGCACACCTAGTATTGTTTCTAGTTACTAAAGACTTTAAATTGTGCCCTTGTATGTATGTATGTATGTATGTATGTATGTATGTATGTATGTATGTATGTATGTATGTCTGTCTGTCTGTCTGTCTGTCTGTCTGTCTGTCTGTCTGTCTGTCTGTCTGTCTGTCTGTCTGTCTGTCTGTCTGTCTGTCTGTCTGTCTGTCTGTCTGTCTGTCAGACGTTTCCTCAAAAGAATAAAATGACAGTAAAGAAAAGAACCTATAATTCTCACGAAAGCAAGACAAACAGGGAGATTTAATCGGTGAAATATACGTTTAATCCTCCTATCATGAATTATTATTCAATTCGACCCGTTTTCAAAGTTTAAAAATATTTTTATAATACTTCAAAGTATTGTTTCATTTTGAAACTTCTCCTCCTTTAGTGTAAAAACATAATGATTCAGTTTACATATTTTTGACACAATGCTACAGGTTTATGTTACAAAGACACTGTTCAGGTCAAATTGACCCGGGGAAAAAAAAAAAAAAAATTTCACTTTGAAACTTCTCTGCTTGACTGCTCGTCTTAGTCAGTGTAATTTACATAAAAACAAAAAATGGTTCAATTGACATATTTGTAACGCCCGCTACATGTTTTTGTTACAAGGATAGTGTTTGAATAATTTTGATTCTTCAGACAAATTGAAGCTAAAAAGAGTCAGAAAGATCAAATACTATTAGTTTTCTATGCAACAATGAGACATAATACACTGCTGTCACACACACACACACACACACACACACACACACACACACACACACACACACACACACACACACACTTTTTGGTACTTTTTGGTTTCTGAGACTAATATGCATAATAAAAGTCGAACATTATTGACATTCCTCTGAAATGAACGTTTTATGATGGTGGTCCACTCACTTTCATGAGTTGTGAAACTGTTATACAGTCACTCAGTTTAAAGAGGCCGGCAGCTTTATTGGGAGAACTTTTATCCCAATTTTATCTCATAACACCAATTTGTGCCACTTTATTGGGGCAAAGTGGTCGAGTCCCGATGTGTCCCAATTAACAGGATTTTGTCACTGTATTTATCAATTGCTTTGAATGGAATAGCAATAATATATTGTGTTTTTTAATTGATACATTTGATTGACACCATTTTGGAGTGATAAGTCAAGGGGAAAGAAAAAAAAAAGAGAGACATTTTTATACATTTCTGTAGGGGACAAACAAACAGAGACTCACTACTGTGCGCAGTCGATGAGCTGATACTCGTTTGATCGCTCGAAACAGGCCTTCACTCCCTCGTCGTCCCACAGATGCTTCGCGTGCTCGAAAAACTCCTGCAAAACACCAGGCATGAGGCCACGCCCACTTCTGATGCGCACAGTAAACTTTACAGTCAGATTCACAGTGTAAAACTGTACAAAAAAAAACAAAAACAAATCCGTGTGTGTGTGTGTTTGTTTGTTTGTTTGCACAACAATACACTTCTACTAAAAAAAACATCCATACACTCTCTGAATCGCTTTTTCATTTCTGGGTCACCGGGAGGTGGAGCCAATCCCTGAAGGTGGGACACGCCCTGAATTGGTGGCCAACCAATCACAGGGCGGAACACATAAACACACTCACTCACACCTACTCACTGTCAAATTTCCAGAAGAAAAGTGTAAGAATAAGAAAGTGTGTGTGTGTGTGTGTGTGTGTGTGTGTGTGTGTGTGTGTGTGTGTGTGTGTGTGCGTGCGTGTGTGTGCGTAGGAATGTTTGTATGGGAGTGGTTGAGAAAAAATATGTAAAAGTGTATATTTTTAAGTGTGTGTGCGCGCGTGTTTGCGTGCACATTTATAGTTGTACATATGTGTGCGTGTGAGTGCTTGGGTGCATGTAAGAGTGTGTGTGTGTGTGTGTGTGCGTGTGTGTGTGTGCGTGTGGTCTTCTGGGAAAGGGGCTTGTTTTTCACACTTCTTCCACAGAGAATACACACTATATAGTGATACAGTAATTAGGCCCCTGGTGAGGAACCATCATGTAATAAACACAATAAAGCCAAACAGATGATTACAGCAACGGCGCATTAACAACGCAACAATCTCTCAGGTCAACAAACACACACACACACTCCCCAGATATACACGATACAAACAGAATAATAACAAACATGTCAAAAAATATGCCATATTGTTTTGAAAACATGTTGTCTTGTGAAAAAATGTTTTCATATTGTTTACAAACATTTCATATTGTTTAAAAACACAGCAAAAATAAGCAGAAAACAAAGCTGCTTAACTAAAGTTTGACTTTCCTCATGATTTCGGCCCAAATTTGGCATTTATTTGTGTTCATTTGCAGTGAAAACTGTCTATATTGTCCAAAATGTTACTTTTTTCCCCTCTTATATTCATATTATATCATATAAAGATTCAAATGTCTAAAGAAAACAACAGACAATTTTCTGATCTGGCGAAAAACTAAAACAATTCATTGGTCGATTTAAAACCTTTTTATGCCGAACAGAACTTCTTTCTTTTGCTTTTTGCAAAATTGAAACAAAACTAGTACTTCAAATTATTTCCTTTCCTTTTTACAAGAAGGTAACGAATGGAGTGATGCCACACAAATGCAACAAATGAACGCAAAAGGAAAGAACTTGTAACATTTGTAGCAACTCTTTAAAGGATTCTGGAGATGCTGATGCTGATCCACTATTAAATCAAATGAGAATACATTCTGAGACTTTGTATACAGCCACAGTGATGGTTTCAAAACATGCGTAAGGAACTAAATGTAGTTATTAGTCTAATCACCTTATTCACTTAAACAAAGAAAAAACTTTTTATTATAATTACATTTACAACAATATTACTGTGCAATGTTGATAAGAATTTTGATTTATTTTGATATGTTTATTATATGTATGGCAACCTCGAGGGTCTCAAAAATAATAATAATAATAATAATAATAATAATAATAATAACAACACTGTACTTAAAAAAATTGCAGGTGTGTTTGTCATTAAAAAAAACTGTATCCTATAATAACTACAAAAATATACAATTAAAAAAAAAAAAAAGCTTTTTAAAAAAAAAAAACAACATCCAGGAGGACGAATTAATTCCTTACTTTACAGTGAAATTTACAGTGTAAATGCTGCGACGTTGATATGCTTTTTTTTGTTCTACTGTGCAGATCAACCTCACCGATCATCAACCGTGGAGCTTCTTCTCAGTCTGAGGACCGACTCCCATCGGAAAACTTAGCGAGACGCAAACACACCAAAACAAACTCTAATGACTTTCACTAGCCCGTCAATTAGCGTTAAGGGAGACGCTGACACGCCTTCAGAGACACACACACACACACACACACACACACACACACACACACACGGAGATGAGGAGAGGCCAGAAACACAAGAGCTTTTTACTGTCAAATGATGAGTTCAGCTAGTGAAAAGTTAAGTGAGATTTTCCTGTAGTAAACACTCTTTACACCTTCACTGTGTGTAAACGTTTTATTATTCATGTGAACAAAAACGTTTTATCTGGGAAATTTTGTATTTTTTGTTCACATTTCATCTTTATATCTTGTTTTTATCGTATTTCTATTCCTTATCTTTTTATTGCATTTCCCTTTGCACATTTGGAATAAAACGTTTTATCTTTATGTCTTGTTTTTATCGTATTCCTATTCTTTATTTTTTTTATCGTATTTCCACCCTTGTATCTCCATCCCCATGTTTAAATGCTGGAACCATCAAAAACACATTTCACTACATGTTGTACCACGCTGTATAATTTGTAGGTGACGGAAAAAAATTGAATTTTCTAAAAGTTTTCACACTCGTTTCTGAAAGCGCAGTAAACATCCTTTGTCAGAAATAACTTTGTCAGATCCGCTCTTCGTTTGACGAAAAGTCAAAAAACGCAAAAAGTTGAGTCACCTGAAAACGCTTTTTTGCATCATTTGTTCCGCTCAAGCACAAACGGAACAAAAGCAAAATTAACTCAACATCTCTTCTTATGACAACAACTCTTAATGTTAAAATTCCATTTAAAACAATCTATTCACTCACGCAAAATTCATCAGCCAATAGCATCAACCAATCAAAACAGCTTCATTTAAATATCGATTAATATTGATTTTACAGGTAGTCGTCCTTTTTATCAGCCCACGACTTGTTGTGAAGACCAGGCCGCAAACTTGGCATCACCTGATACCGTGTCCGAGATCCATGACTAAAAGTGCGGCCCAATCTATAAACGAAACAACTGAATCGATAAACGAAACTACAGCGAGTTTTACAGCGCGTTACAGTTTAGTTAACCAGACCGACATTAGCATAAACCAAAATAAACACACACACACACACACACACACACCGCAACATGAAAGCGCTAAAATAGAACTTAGCAACAGCCGAGTACTGTTATCAACACATCAGAATCAGAATCCTTTATTGCCATTATATTACATTTAAAACGAAATAGTGCCAGCCTCAGATTAGTGATAGCATAAATTAAAATCTAAGACATGAGAAACTCTAAAAATAGAAATAATAGAATACCATAGAAGTATCAGGTACAGTATAAAAAACAATTGTATGGGATGTATTGCGCAGGAATAGAAAGTTCATAAAAGTGAACAGAGCGATGCTACTAAGATGCAACATAATAAATAAAAATAAAAAAAAAACAAAATTCCTACCAATGCAACAGTTTCAAAGGAGACGCGCAACATGTATCAAAAAGCTCAATTGTGACACTTTTGCTAAAAAAAGTTGCGTCGTGACAATTCATGACGCCATTTAAATGCTAAAATGCATAGACACCATTGAAGCGCTCTTCGTTTGGCTGTAATTATTTGGCTAGCGTGGCACGTACCTCAGTGTAGTCGAAGTCTGAGAGCGGCGCGATGCCCCTGACGTACTCCGCGCGGGGCAGGTTGGACGGGTTGGCCACCGACACGGGCGGCGTTAACGTGCTCATGGCAGATATTATTGTCTGGAACGAAATTTAAAAAAAAAGAATTATAAAATCCGAAAGATGTTTGCGCTTGCAATGCTCCTTACAATTTTCTGTACTTTCTCTATACTATAAATATATGCTAGACATATAAACGGATTTTGGTGTTTAAATATGGTCAGAGATTCGGACTTTTAAGACAAATCGCTACCGTTGCTCCTTCTTACAACATAGCAGGTTCGTGTAAACATGTTTATGCTTCATTTTAAAGCCTAAAAAGAGTTAAAGAACTCCATGCAAGCTTCCCATTGGCTCTTCCAAAGAACAAGTTCATCTGACGATTTGGAGCTGCTCAATTCGCTCTCTCTCTCTCTCTCTCTTTCTCTCTCTCGCTCTCAGTGTTTCTCAAAGCTCCAGTGCAAGGCAAACCAAGAGTTGTATTTATTACTGTAACTAAAAAAAATTTTTTATTTTGGGTTAAGGGAGTTAGGCAAGTTATTTGTCTTGTATATTTATTGAATATTTATTGTGACCAACAAGTTGAAAACTACACTGCTCCATTTCTAATATTCATAATAATACGGTAAAGTAAATATTATAATATACCGTAAAACCTCAAATAGAACGTCACCTCTAGTAGAACGCCACCATGGTGGAAAAGTTGAAAAATAGAACGCCATGGTGTTCTATTAGAGGTTTTACGGTGTCTATATATACATGTGTTTGTAGTTGTTAAATCAATGTAAAAAATATATATATATCAGCAATTTTTAATTTTTCAATTTGGACATTTATTGTACATCTTTTGGACTTTTTGGACTTTTGCGCTTGGTTGAAAAGCAATCAAACACACAATACTCACAACAATGGCGTCCTTTACATTTTTTCGGATATCCAGAATTTTCTGCTTCTTTTCTCTGAAATAAAAGTAGAGACAGAGGAATGATAAAGATGCCAAGCGTCTGTGGAAGTGGAAGGCTTGTTCATCCCAGACCAGCGACACGGGCCTGTGGAGCAATGTGACCTGATTTCTGCCGATTCTGAAAGCCAACATGGAAATAACAGGCGAGCAGGCGGGAATATAATCAATCACGTTATTATCTGACTGCCTGATCTGCTGCCAGAGGAAATAATGATTATCTGCCCTAAAGTTCAGTCGTCCCGCTTTCACAGCCAGAACCCGACATTCTAAACCCAACGGAAGGGCGACCGGACATAGCCGCAGACGATCAGCCTCGCTTTCACAATCAGAAATAATTCATAACGAATTGCGCTTCACTTTCGAAGAATTTGAGCCATTTTCCAGAAGTTTACAGGTGCCGTACGTGCGCGTCATAAATCCAGCCCGCGGATATGATGCCTGGATATACGGAATCTGAAAAGGAAGAGGAGATAAGAGATTTCAAGCACCTGTGACACCTCATAAATATTGTGCTGCGTTATCTGCTGTCGAAAGACTCTCCATAAACCTGCCGCCAAAAATAGACGCCACTGGTTTCATTCATTAATGGGAATGTAGAGATATGTACGTATACGCTCTCGGTCAGGTGCGCTTACATGGACGGACTGATGAATGGAGAGATGGAGAAATATATGGTTTTGTGGATGGATGGATGGATGGATGGAGGGATAGACAGAGAATAGATGATAGATGGAGGGATGCACAGAAGGAGGGAGGAAGGATAGTAAGACGTTTGTGGATGAGTGAATATATAAAGAGAGATGGATAAATGAACGGTGGATGGAGGGAGGGAGGGAGGGAGATAGAGAGAGGTGAATGGACGAGCTGATAATATGTAGGGAGGAAGAGATGGTTTGAGGGATGGGTGGATGATGGAGAGATGGACAGAGAATCCAGTAGATGGATAGACAGACGAACAGAAAGAGAGACAAAAAAAAAAAGAGTTGGATAGGAGGAGGGAGAAAGAAAAAACATGTTTGTGGATGGGTAGTTAGAAAGAGAGGGGGGGAGAGAGAGAGAGAGAGAGAGAGAGTAGAATGAATAAATTGATAAAGAGACGGTGGATGAAGGGAGGAAGATGATGTGAAAGGATGGATGAATGGGTAGATGAATGGGTGGATTTGGAAAGAAAGAGGGTGGATGAATGGATGAGTTGATAAAGGGACAAACGTGTGGGTGGGTGGGTGGATGGAGGAAGACAGAGAAGAAGGATGAATGGACAGATACACAGACGGGTGGGTGAAATGAAAGAGTGAGAGAGATGTGGATGACTGAATGAATGGATGGATGCAAGATCGCTGCATAAACCCAGATGAACATTCTCGCCAGGCATTGGACGTCCAAAGTTACAAACCCAGAAGATCCACGTTAGCCACAGCCAATCAGAGGCCAGGGATGCGTCAGAGTGGATCCCAGGCCCGGCTTGCAAAAATAAAGCCAAATAAAGCAACTTACTCCGCGTTGAAGCCGTTGACGTGCAGGATCCGCATCTGCTTGACTATCGTGCTCTTCCCCGATTCCCCGGCACCTACACACACACACACACACACACACACACACACACACACACAGTGCGTTAAAAGTCCGAGACGAGACTCGGCCAGGCGGAACATGACGGCGAGATATCTCGTTGTTCGCAGACGCGGTGTGGCTAATCTAGAGCTTTGATCAGGCGATGAAGATGATGAGGATGAGGATGCGAGAGCGTGCGCGCGCGTGCGTACACAGCACATACATTATTTAATACAATAATAGATTGCAAACGCAATGCCGATCTCGGGCGCCACACACACACACACACACACACACGCACGCACACACACACACACACACACACACACACACACGCACACACTTACCTAACAGGAGCAGGCGGTGTGTGGCTTTATACGCCTGTCTCTCCTTCTGGAGCTGCTTCTCGATCTTTTTATTCGCCTCTCGCTGCGCCTTCTCGTCGATGCGCTGGTCCTCCGTCTTGCTGTTGCCCAAACAGCCCATCTTCACACGACACGACAGTGACGGCTATATCCGGTCGCGATGCCGAATCAAACGCTCCCGTCGAGCCCCTGGTGCGCGCGCCCGCGACGGATTCACTCCGATCTCCTCGATAGATTCATGATCGGCGGCGGAAAATCCAACGCGAGGCAGCTCGGATCTCCCCGTGTGCGCGCGTGTGTGTGTGCGTGCGTGCGTGTGCGTGTGTGTGTGTGTGTGTGTCTTTAACTCAGCACTGCCTCTCTCCGCGCGCGCAGGAAGTGACACTCGCCCCGCTGATCTGCGGTCAGTGATGGGTTCCTGCGTCTGGTGCGCGTGCACGATGGCTTGTGCACACTTTACGTTCTCCAGCCTCCGTGTGACTTTTTTTCCATCGTTACAATGCTGTGATTTTTTTTTCCACTCTGAAGCATTTTTATTGTTATTTTTAGTTACACCCACTTTGTGTACTTTTACTCTTTCTACGTTGTTCGATTGTATTTTTATCTTGGAAAATTGGTATTTTTATTCATATTTCATATTTTATCTTTATATGTATTGTTTTTATCGTATCTCGTATTTTTTTTAATCTTTATCTTTTCATTCCCTTTGCACGTTTTGTTGTATCTCCCCCATCCCAAATGCTGGGACGATCAAAAACACACGTTGATCCACGTATAATATGTATCTGACAAATAAAATTTGAATTTGAAGTTTGAAACACATCAAGTAGCGCGAACATATGGTTCTTTTATGTGTAAGCTATAAGCTTTGTAATAAAATGCATTAATTTAGAATGTAATCAAGATTTATGAAAAGGTGAGCGCTTTATTTCCCTTTGTATTGTGTATGTGAATATCTAATCTATTAAAAAATGGTTCCAATTATTGGATTGCATTTTTTCATTAGCTTTGTACTTTTTATGTATCATCTGCTGATACCATAGTCTCCACACACACACACACTCACACACATGAATCCATGATTCATACATGAATCAGTCACAAAGTAATTTGCAAAATTTAAATTATTTTATTAAGTTAAACAAACTTGTGTGGAAGAGTTAAATGACTGTTTATTAAATGTAGCAATTGTTTATTTTTTTATTTTATACATTTATAAATAAATACAAATTATTTTTATATATATATATATATATATATATATATATGTTGTTTCTTTTTCCACAAATGTATTTTTAAATGTGATAAAATACAATGTTACATGTGAGTGTAATGCAGAAACTGAAGGAAGAGATGTGTGTATGTCTGTGTGTGTGTGTGTGTGTGTGTGTGTGTGTGTGTGTGTGTGTGTGTGTGTGTGTGTGTGTCTATTTTTTATAATTTTTCTTTAACATTTTGGAGCTGGACATGAACTGGAAACATGTTCCAATATTATGTAAATATGTGTGCCATGGTTTAACATTTAAAGAGACACACACATCACACACACACACACACACACACACACACACACACACACACACACTAACAAACAATATTTTGCAGACACTAATTTGTCTGAAACGCTCTTGTTTTTTTTGCTGTGGGATTTGAGGAACCAAAACAATATACATTGAACAGGTCAAATTTGCAAATGATAAATAGCCAAAATTGAATCATATATCAAAATGTGTACAAAAGATTTAGTTCTTTATTTAATTATCTCTACAATATATATATATATGTTGGATAAGTATTATTTTCACCACCGCGACGCAAAAATATTAATACCATTGTTCTAAAAGGTTAAATATCATATACAGTACTGTTTATTCTATGGCAGGGGTTTGAGGAGAGTGTCCTCTAGTGGACAACAGCTCACATTGCAAATAAAAACTATTGAAACTGATTGTTTGACGAATGCTTTTAGCCTTTTTCTTCGCTTCTTTTTTTAATATATATATATATATATATATATATATATATATATATATATATATATATATATATATATATATTTCATTTTAATTATGCATTTTTATTATTGGTTAACATAAATTATAGTATTCGTATGTGCGAGCGAGTTATTTACTTAACAATTCTATAACTTTCATCACCATCTTCATCATCATCATCATCATCATCATCGTCGTCATCACCTTCCACCCATTTTAAACCACTTACACTAAAGAATGCGTTTTGTACTTAACTCGAGATCTGAAGCAGTGGGTCATGCGGCGCAGCTTGTGTTACGTAACCGTGACTCTTATCGCGGAACACGCGCTTTCACGCTTTATCGTGGACTGAACGTCGAGGACACGAAGTCTGAATGGCTTTAACTTTTGAAAGAGTAGGAACTTTATAAATCACGTAATTTAGCTTTTTTCGGTTCTTTCGGCTCTGATGGTGACGTCATAACCCCCCTTCACCCGCAACATGGTACGATCCACATTGATAAAAAAAAATCACTGTTCATTTACTTGTGCACAACATTGTTTCAAGATTAATTACAAATGTACATGGAATCTATCAATTCTCGAATATTAGATACACATTTACAAATATATTTTTAATGGCTACTAGCTTGTGATAATTTATCGGGGTTTATTAGACATCTGACCAAAAGGCGAAAGACAGAAAGACTGTCTAATATACACAGGTGTCAAGCAATGAAGTAATACTACTTCGTTTCTTTACTTGAGTAGAAATTTGGTTTACTTTTACTTTACTAGAGTAATTGTTTTTCCACCTACTTTTTACTTTATTTTGTGTGTGCAAATATCTGTACTTTCTACTCGTTACTTTTTCGAAACTAGCTGCGTTACTGCTATTTCATTTCGGCTAGTTTTATTTCCGTGTTGTCATCGATCTAATAAAACTTAATTTTCAATGTAATTGTACACAACAACTTTAATATAGCAATATAGTTCTATAATGGCATTTATTTTCTTGCATTACTTTTACTTGTATACTTAAAAGTATAATCAGTATAATCAGTATAGTACAGTAGTAACAGTACTTTTACTTTAGTAAAATATTGGGCAGTTACTTTTACTACCAGAGAGGTATTTTTTAACTCTAGTATCTATACTTCTTAAGTACTGTAGATGACTACTTTTTACAGCACTGCTAATATATACAACAGACCGATGGATGAACAGACCAGCAAAAAAAAAGGATAATAGATGGACAGAACAGCAGACAAACTGATAGACAAGGCCGATAAATAGCACTAACACATACTGACAAATAGACAGAAAGACAGACAACAAACAAACCCACCGACAGACTGACCGACAGACAGAAAGACACTGTTGTGAAATAATTCCAGAGTTTTTAATTCAGTATTATTCAAGCACAGTGTCATCAACGTTCGGTATATTATTTTTTTTCCCAACAATTTTAATTGGGCAACAGGATAAATGTAGAAGAAACATTACATGCCTTTTGCTTCTTTTTTTTTTTTTTTCAAAAGACCCCACAAAAAAGTGAATAGAGGTAATAACTGTCACTATAAATACTATAAGAAAAAGGCAGATTAATAATAAAAAACAAAAACAACACCAACAATAATAGTGAAAATACAAAGAATAATAATAATAATTAAATTAAACAATACTTGTAGCTATAAGCAAGTAAAATGCACAATCAGCAAGTATAAAAGAACCATCAGGTTCTTCGCAACAGGTTTCATGCTTAGTAAAAGTAAGTAATGGGTTCCAAACTCTCTCAAACAGATTGGAATCTGATTTGTCTCCAAATACAGGAAAAGACATAAAATCCTTCAACCAGGAAAAATTTGGCTTGACGATTTCCAGTGTTCCGGTAGTATTCTACGTGATGAAGAACGCCATCATCATCATCATTCGTGGTGGCCTTGCCTACTCTTGAACACAGTGACCCTCATGGTCTCCTCGCCTTCGGGCCGCTGTTCTTCATCCGCTTGTTTGGGTTATAGGTTGTTTTTCCTGGGCACGTAGAACATTCCAACATTCACATCGCTCCTCTCTGCCGGACTCCATCTCATAACTTTATTTATTATTTAGCAGCATTTCTATGGTTATCAAATGAGTCTAAATAATTACATTTGATATTGACAGACAAGCATTCAAACGGACAGAGATATAATCTAAAAATATATATCAGCTGATATACTGACCAAATACAATAAGCCTTAATAAAGTTATTAATTAATATTTTTAATTATAATATATATTATATTTAATAATTAATTATAATATTGAAAATTATGTTTTCTCTTGTATATTGTCTTTGGGTGACATGAAAGGCGATGATAAAAGAAATGTATTGTTATTATTATTAAAATATGTAAAAAATACAGAGTATTAAAATTACATGTCATGTAAGGCGCAGAAATATGTTTGGGCTAAAATTCGGAATATGTATAGAACTATGTGGTGTAAAGTACTTGAGTACACTTTAGAAAGTTTTGTAAATTATGTAAATATTTGTTGTACTTGAAGTGTTTTTGGCAACTTTGTACTTGTACTGAGTATCAAAAATATAAGGAACTTTTAAATTCATGCAGTCCCAATAAATTCACGCAATCAATAAAGTACAAGTACTAATACAAGTACAAGTACTACGCTCAGAGTTTCAATGTCTAAAGAAATATTTAATCTTTTTTAGAATCAATTGTATTATACATATGTATACATACTGTATATTTACAAAATTGACCAAAATCCCTACAGTGTACTCAAGTACTTTACGTATAGAAAGATGCATATTCTGCAATTCTATACAAACCACAAATATATGCATTTCATTAATTACGTACACATATGTTTTTCTTATGGTATTCCTTCAGTTTCCGTAGCACACTTTCTCGTTTTTTTTGTATCAATCTACTTCTTTGGTTTAAAAGCAAAGAGCGTTTTGACAGTTAAGGGTTAAACCGCGCTCAAAGGTGAAAGTTCGCAGTGACTTGTCAAGGCTTATCAATCTAAGCGTTCAATGTCGCGAATCAATAAGCGCCAATTAAAAACCCAACTAATAATCCAAACCGGAGTCTCGAGAGTTAAAAGTGTTTAACCAACTGTTGCGCAATCGGACGCGCGGCGTTAACGAGGCGATGCGTTATAACGCGTCCGTCAGACGCGGCGGTTCGATCCGCGCGCGTGTTGTGATAAGCGGCGGCGCTTTGACGCGGCCGGACAGGCGGGAGCGCGCGCAGATTGTGCGATGACCCGCAGTGACCCTCCCGCCGCTATCTTGGTTCAGACTGTGACCCGCTCGTCTGACGGTCCAGCGGCGCTGTGATTGGTCAGCATCACTTCCGGTGTTCCTCAGGCATCACCGCGCCACCTCGCGTCACTGAAGAGTTCGCGGCGTCTCTCTTCGCTCCTTCATTCATTCCCAGCGGAGAAAAGTGTCTTCCTCCTCTTCATCCTCCTCCTCATCCTCCTCGGAGACATGGTAAGAGCGGTAGGATGCGCGTCGGATGCGGAACGACACGTGATGACGAGTTCCTCAACTCTCGTAAAGATGCTTTTTGCGTTTCTTGCGTTCTTTTTTGCGTTTCTTTGTGCGCCTTTTTACAAACTAAGACGTCGAGCTTTCTTGACATGTCAGAGAAACTCACATTGCACTGCGTAAATCGCGTTTAAGCGTTTAGTTGCGTCACGGTAAATCGCGTTTTTCTTTCTTTTGGGAATCGAACCCGGGACTTTTGACGTCGCGAACATCGGTTTGTCGACTGGACATTTGTGGATTCACGCATAACGTTTATCCGAGGCTGCTTACGAGACTGTACGTGGGTTTTATTCACGAACCTTTGTGGAATCGAACCCACGATCTTGCCTGTTGCGAACACTGTGATTTTCTTTGAATTGAATTTCAATTACGTGTTTTCAAAACCTTAAACATGCTTGGATATTAAATGAAATGTTTTTACAGTAGTTATACTCATTTCACATCACATCACATTGTTCCCTCGTATTACAGTAAAAAACAAAAAAACACCAAAAAACACAGCAGAGCTTGGCCTTTGTGATTATGCGAAATGTGATTAACAGGGCAAAGTTTGGTTTTGATTGTATTAAGACAGACCTTTAAATATGTATTTTACCCAAACGGTGTGGTGCTGGAGAAGCTTGAACGTGACTGAAAGTGCTTGAATTTCACTTTTCAGAAACTGTGAAATGTTCACTTCACTATAGTACTGCGCTGATCACTGTAGTACTGCTATTCACAGAGGAGTAAAGTACTTGAGTACACTTTAGGAATTGGTGTACATTTTGTAAATACAAAGATAGAAATGCATACATATGTATAATACAATTGATTCTAAAAAAAAAAATAAGAGAAGAACGCGTAAAGAAACTGAAACAAACTCTTTAGACATTGAAACATTGAGCGTAGTATTTGTACTTGTATTAGTACTTGTACTTTATTGATTGCGTGAATTTATTGGGACTGTGTGAATTTAAAAGTTGCTTATATTTCTGTATAATTTAAGTACAAAGTAGCCAAAAATACTAATAAGTAAAAAAAAAATATTTACAAAATTTACACAAGTTCCTAAAGTACTCAAGTACTTTGCACCTTCACGAGCATCGAACCCACAACCTTACGATCAACACGCGCTCTTAATTTGCTCATTATAAATTGTATAATTTGCCCCAAAGTGACGACTAAAACGACAACGGACGTACGTTAAAGCGCGAGAAGCGAATGTCAGGGTGACCTGGACCGAGTCCAGACGATCCGAAGGTTCCGGCTGGTTCAGTGTGGAACCGTATCACGCGCTGATTTCCCCGGTTAGTCCTGTGTATTAAACCTTGTCTGATAGTCTCCAGGCTTTGCACTTTCCCCCCGTCACCATAAACCTCAGCCTACGTCTCTACCCACGATGCTTTGCTCCTCGTCCAGGGTTTCGAAATGCTGCGTATCTGGGATGAGATTGTGCCTCAAGGTTTCAGATACGTTTGTCTTCCATCACTATTATTACGTCTGATAAATATTTTTTTGTTTTTTTTTTGTGTGTGCAATCGCCATTGATTTTCCTTTTTTTTTGTGATTTAAATGGTAAGTGTCACTCTGTCTTATAGCCGGGCTTTTATTTTTAAGGCTGATCGACCTTCATAGCGAACTTCGATTTGATATTCATATATTATCATTTTTTATCCAAAAGCGGCATCATCGATCCGAGAGTGAAACGAACACCACAGACGCCCCGGTGACATCTCACATCTCATATTCATGCTGTTCTAGCGGAAATATCAACTGATGCCAAGAGAGTGAATAAATAAATACAGAGATTTAGACGTAAATATATATAAATGTACTGTATTCAGATATATGTATATGCATACTATAAATATCCATACATGCGTACAAATATAGACAATGACATTAAACGTAAAGTACACGTACAAAACTATAGACAATAAAGAAGCATATCAATAATGCATAAAAGGCCAGTTAATAGTTGTGCCCATATGACAATAGAGTTTTATAGTCTGTTTTTACTGTTTTTTTATCGTTTTACCCTTGTTTTATACATTTTGTTTATGTTTGATGGTTTTATTGGTTGTGTTCATCACTTTGGCCAACTTTTGTTTTCTTGTAAGGTGCTTTATAAGTAAAGTTGAATTGAAGTTTAAAGCTGCTCAACATATCTTCAATATAATTACTATTATTCTTTTTATTATTCTTAAATATTACTATTATTCTTCCGTTTGTAATTTTCTCAGGAACACTTTGAGACATTCGACCGGCTGCTGAACTCCATCGTGGACGGTCTTTTTGGAGAAAGAGGTTTGGATTTTCTCTCGCACGGAACATAATAATTCTTCACAGACGTGTCGTGTACCTATAGCGCCTTTCTTTCTGTCCATAATCTCTCCATTTAGCACAATATAAACTTTTATAAAATTTTATACATGTTTTTTTTCCTCTTTGACACAATTGCTTGTAATCTTCATACAGTACACTCAACATTGCCACAACATTTTTTTTGTCTGATCAGCATTTCCAAATCCAAAGTCCTCACAATTCCTCGTCCTTATAATACATCTCTCAGCTTGAGAGATTTGCAGCATTTGCCGTCTATTCACCAATTTATTCACCACTCAAGTCTCAAGAACAGTGGGAGTTGACAATATCGCATCACTCTAAAAAGCAATAAACCAGCCACAAACGGAGTCCCCACAATTCCTCGTCCTTATTATCTCTTGTTCTTATAATGCACATCTCAGCTTGAGAGATTTGCACCATTTGGTAATTCTACACCACTTAACAAGTCTCAAGAACATTAGGAGTCGACTACTATATCACTCTAGAAGGGAATAGACCAACCACAGATGAAGTCCTCGAAATTTCACGTCCTTATAATGCATCACTCAGATTTGCATCACTGTTACTGTACTTTACATGACTTGCCGAGTCTCCAAATCATAAGGACCGAAAAGGACACGCCAGTTATCCTCTAGAAAAAAGGAATCAACCAACAACAAAGTCCTCATAATTCCTCACCCTTATAATGCATCACGCAGCTTGAGAGATTTGCACCATTTGGTATTATTACACCACATAACACGTCTCAAGAACATTAGGAGTTGACAAAATGACAAAGTCATGTCACTCTAAAAAAAAAAAAAGAGCCACACATGAAGTTCTCACAATTCCACGTCCCTATAATCCATCACCCAGATTTGCATCTATATATTATTTTAGCACTTGCAAAGCCTCCAAATCATAAGGAATGGAAGGGATACGCCAATCAACCAGTCAAACTTCTCAAGGCCTCGTCCTCACAATGCCAGTATGAAAGGTGTTATTACATTAGATATTACACACGTACCGTATTTTCTGGACTGTAAGCCGCTACTTTTTTCATAGGTTTTGAACCATGCGGCTTACACAAAGCTGTTTTTAAATATCTAATCCAAAAACAGGCATATCTGTGGCTTGCAAAACGTTTTTTTTAATAGAGTGGATTTTTATTTAGAGTGTTTTTTTCTTTTTTATTATTTTCTTACCAACAGAGCGGGTGCGGCTTATATTCAGGTGCGGCTTGTAGTCCAGACACTGCGGTGATATTGACTGGCGTGTGGTTTCAGACAGGCGCGTGAGAGGATGGCTCCTGCTGGACTCCTACACCCCGACCTTCCTCCTCACCCTCCTCTACCTCTCGTCCGTCTACCTGGGCGTCAAGCTGATGAAGAACAGACCGGCCTACTCGCTGAAGAACCCTTTGCTCCTGTACAACTTCTTGGTCACTCTGCTGTCTGCCTACATGCTGGTGGAGGTGAGTGTGTGTGTGTGTGTCAGGGGTGTAAGAAGTACCCGGCAGCCATACTTGAGTAAAAGTATAAGTAAAAGTACTCACTGTAAAAACTACTCCACTACAAGTAACAAGTCACCAGCTTAAAAAAGACTTGAGTCAAAGTAGCAAAGTATCCCATTTTAAAAGAACTTAAGTATTTTACTCACACTGATTTTAGGCAACAAAAAAAATATAAAGAGTTTGTTTTGCATATTTTTTTTTCATATGTTTACTCATATGAATTATGAGTTTTTTTCCTAGTACAGGAACAAAATGTAACACTTCAATGTTTCAAAAGTGGTGCAGCAAAATATAGAAAAACACAAAGTCTGTCTCAATCAAAACAAATATGAAAAACAAACTCTTTATTTATGAGTTATGATTACTCATATGAGTTATGAGTTTTTTTTTTCTAGTACAGGAGCAAAATTTTACACCACGATGTTCCAAAAGTGGTGCAACAAAATAAATAAAATTAACAAAAAGTCAGTCTCAAATCCAACTCAAACCGACAAAATAAAAAACAAATACAGTTCTGAGCTAAATGTGTGATTCTCAGAGAGCTCTCAGTATCACAAAGGGCCACGATATAAATGAATCACAATGTAACGAGTACCGGCAGGTGTCAATTGTAGTGGAGTGAAAAGTACTGCTACTCCATCAGAAATGCAGTGGAGTAGAGAGTAAAAGTTGCTTCTATTTTTGATACTCAGTGCAAGTACGAAGTAGCCAAAAACATACTTAAGTGAAGTAACCAAGTAAATTTACTCAAGTAGCTTACACCCCTGGTGTGTGTGTGTTGTCATAGCGACCGCTCCCTCACTGGTGTGTGTGTGTGTGTGTGTGTGTGTTTCAGCTGATCTCCTCGGTCTGGTCTGCTGGGTATCGTCTGCAGTGTCAGAGTCTGGACGAGGCGGGCGATCGGGACATCAGGGTGAGTTCTCCTCGCCTGCTCGGAAAATAAGACCTGCTAGTGGGAGCCTAACTACTAGCCCCTTACTGTGGAGTCGCGGTTCTTCACTAGTACTCAAGTCGTTCCACCTCCTAAACGTGTGTCCTCATCTTCTGGACTCGTTTTTTGCCCAATTTTAGCGGCTCAAAACCTTGCGTGGCGCTTATCATCACAGATTTCAAATCTGAACATAAATGTATGTGCCCATTTCTCCAAGTTTTTCTTTAAATAATGGTTCCGGAGGCAGACGTGCATATAAGTTTTTATTGGCTCAATAACAGAAAAAATAAATAAATAAATTAGAAACGTCGCGACACTTAACAGGGAAAAAATAACACTGGAAGAAGTAAGATTAAACTAAACACAATCATTAATATTTTAACAGACAGACCATATTGGAAATAGTATTTTAAAGAGAAAATTAACGTAATTTAGCAAAAAAACAAAAAGTAAACATTTTTTTTCATTTTGTGACTGAAGAATTAGGGCGGTGCTTATAGTGGCGTATGTGCAGTGCATTTCTACATATGGCATTTAGAATCTTCTGAACTTTTAGACTTTTCCTCAAATTCAACTTTTTATTATAGTAAAAGAAGAAAGGCATCCTCGTTTCATCTCTTCTTCACAATTTCAACTTTATGACTCATTATTAATCGTTGTTTTTATTCGACCCCATTGACTTTCACTAGGATTCATTGTTTAGCTTTCTCTCTCTTCACCAGCTTCTTTTCGTCTCCTCCTTATAAAATTATAAGAACTTTCAGACCGATTCTGTGAATTTTCCTGATCTCTCTTCTCCACATCTTCTCCACGTGTCCATACACAAAAACATGAAAAAACGTCTTCTTACTTGACGTCCTCACACAAACAGGTGGCCAAGGTTCTGTGGTGGTACTACTTCTCCAAGCTGATCGAGTTCCTGGACACCATCTTCATCGTGCTGAGGAAGAAGAACAGCCAGATCAGTTTCCTGCACGTGTATCATCACGCCTCCATGTTCAACATCTGGTGGTGCGTCCTCAACTGGATCCCGTGTGGACAGAGTAAGTCAATGAAACAGGGAACGGGTTCGGTGGCCGAGTTCGTATCTCAGTTTATTTATTTTTGTTGTTAGGGCTGTCAAAGTTAACGCGTTAACTCACGTGATTAATTAAATGTGTTGGTTTGCGTCAGATTTTATTCTAGCAGCCGCCAATCATATTCTCACCAGCCAATCAGAGCGAGGGTCCAAACCAAATATAAAAAAAACCGAAACCAATGGGAAAATTCGAAGCGAAAAACAATGTTTGAGATGAAAACGTGAAAGCAAAAAATCAAAACGAGGCTTTTTTGTCATTGCTTGGAAATTTAAGTTTGATCATTTTGCCACGCCATAAAAAGCGACATTGTTGCAACAAAGTGACGTTACCATGTGTCAAGCAGTAAACTGTAACTATAATTATCAAACGTAAATGTCTAAGAAGAGAACGAAAATGCATCCTCTTTACCTTTGTTTTTTTTCGCTTCCAATTTTTTTGCCAGTTTCTTTTTTTTGCGACTAATATAGTAAAGTAGTAATAGTATTAAAATATTATAATACTAATAATAAAGTATTACTGTTGTTGTTGTTGTTATTATTAATAAAAATAATGATACAATGTTTCGTTTGTTTAAAAAACGCTAATAATCTCTTCCTTGGCTTCCTGGTCAAGCAGCCGCCAATCATATTCTCACCAGCCAATCAGAGAGAGGGTTGTGCCGGAAGTCCAAAACGAAGCCGACGATAAAATCCAAAGCCAAAAATAACGTTTGAAACGCGAAGATTGCAAAGGAAAAAACAAAGCAAAGCATTTTTGTCGTTGCTTGGATATTTACGATATTTTATTAACGTTTAGATAAAAAATGATTTTTGTTTGTTTAAAAAAAAACGCCAATAATCTCTTCCTCGACTTCCTAGGCCAAGCAGCCGTCAATCATATTCTCACCAGCCAATTAGAGAAAAGGGTTGTGGCAGAAGTCATTTTTGTTGTTGCATTTCTGTTGGAATTAAATAAAATTAAACGTTTGCCCCTCCCCCAAGGTTTCTTTGGCCCAATGCTGAACAGCTTCATCCACATCCTCATGTACTCATACTACGGTCTGTCCACCATCCCGTCCATGCAGAAATACCTGTGGTGGAAGCGCTACCTCACACAGGCCCAGCTGGTCAGTCTCTCACCTCCATCCCTTCATCCCTCCTCCTCCTCTTCCTCCTCGTGACGTGCAGTTCTGCCTCCAGGTCCAGTTTGTGCTGACCATCACACACACGGTCAGCGCCTGGGTGGTTCCGTGCGGGTTTCCTCTGGGCTGCCTGCAGTTCCAGACCTTCTACATGTGCACGCTCGTCGTCCTCTTCCTCAACTTCTACATGCAGGTGAGGTCAATTATTTTGTGATTTTCAGTCATATTTGGTGATTTTATTGTGACCATGTTTTTGGATTGTGTGGATGTTTTAATGTACAGCACTTTGCTCAGTCTGCGGTTTTAAAAGTGCTTTTATAAATAAAGTTGACTTGATAAGTTACAACTGTCTCAAAGCCAGGGGTGTAAAGTACTTGAGTAAACTTTGGGATTTGTTTGTAAACCTTTTTGTTTAAGTATTTTTGGCTACTTTGCACTTGTACCGAACTGTATTTTGTATAATTAAGCAAATATTTACAATTTATTTACAATATATTTATTTACAAAATGTACTTAAAAAAAACTTACAAATTAAAAGCTTGAAAGTAAAAAAAAAAAAAAACCTTTTTTTTTTTTTTTAGAATTAGTTTTATTTTGCATATGAAAGAACTTTATATCATTGAAAAAGAGAAAACGCATGTTCGTATCGTCTCGTGTTTTATTATTTTGAATAACTAACCATGAAATTCAGGTTGTCAAACAGCAATATAACACACATTACTATATGCTTTAAATTGAAATAAATGGAATGAAAATTATAATGTAGTGTTAAAGTAATGTTGTAAATAAAATAAAAAAATTACATTAGACGTAGTAAAACACACCAAGGAACAGTATTATGTACAGCTGAGGACAGAATTATTAGCCTCGTTTAAAAGCACTTTTGAAATACTTATTAAACAATGATTATTTTGTAGGCGGGGCTAATAATTTTGTCCTCAGCTGTGGTTTGAAACCGCAGTAAAAATGTAAAAAAAAAACAAAAAAAAACATACTAAAATGTTGCTAGCAGACTTACTTTACCGCTACGTTTCCTCACAAAAGTACTTTGTACTTGTACGGAGTATCCAGAACTTTTTTGGACTCCTTTATAGTCCCGGTGTCCATCTCACCATCTTTGTGATCTTCCTCTCAGACGTACAGGAAGAGGAGCTCAGGCGCTAGAGGAGGAGACGTCAGGAACCATTCCAACGGCCTGTCCAAGCACAAGCGGCAGTGATGAAGAGTCTCACCTTCCTCACTCACACCCTCAGACCTTCTCTCGCAGACGCCTTCACAACCTTCTCACCCTGGAAATCCAACCCACTCTCTCTGGGAATCAACATTCCGTCTTTCTCCTATCGCTCCGTGGCAGAACCGCGTTCACGTCGTTCTGTTCCCAAGACGCACTGACTTTTCAACTTTTCGCCGGGGATTGTGTTTTTTATTTTTCCTCTCAAGTGGCGTATTTTGTACCGACAGCCTCCGCAGTGTTAAACTCCGAGATCAATCCGATTGTGGCACGAGTACAGTAGATAGTACAGTAGACGCCTCACTTCACAAAAGCCAATCACTCTCGCTCCACATCGCTCGTTTAATGTGCAGCCAAACATAAAAGGTAGATGAAAAGAAACGAAAGCCAAGGACGTCCAGCCTCATCTGGAACCGGAAGCTGGTGTTGAGGAGCATCAGGACGACGTGACGCTCATCACACGGATCATCACATCATGTTTGTAGGTCTGCGAGGAGATCAGCTCACGGAAGTCGTCTTCATCGGGAGGAAGAGCTCTCGTCTGGGATTCCGAGAACATCCAGTCTGATAGAGAAGAAGAAGAAGAAGATGTTTAACCCTATAGTTGCACAGGAATCAGCTCGGCACGTAACTAACAGACCACAGATAGAGCCAATCAGAACCCTTTAGAACTGGCGAGTCCAACCGTTTCAATCTAGAATCATTTTTAACGAATTGGGCTTGAGCACTGAAGTCGATTCGCTTGGAGTTGTTGTGTGTGACACAGCGTAGCAGAAGAATAAAGTCACGTCGAATGTCACAAGGCCTCGCTTTCATTATCCACTCAAAACTGCACAAACACTACTCCGGTGAAACGTAATGAAAAAGATTCATTTAAGAATTGAAAATTAAGAGAGAGAGAGAGAAAGAGTTGGTGAGTGATTGATTGAGAGAAAGAAAGTCGGTGATTGAGAGAGAGTATGAGAGCAATTTAGAGCGTGAGAAAAGTGAGACAGTTGGTGAGTGATTGAGAGTGAGGGAGTGAAAGAGAGACAGAAAAAGAGAGAGAGTTCAAACTTCTCTTTTGACAGCATTTTTCACACAAATAACATTTGTTTTTAATTATGTGATTTAGCAAATAAATGGCTATCACTTTAATGACTTTAGTTGCCAATAATTCATGAAATGGGCATAAAAATTGAACACTTTCAAGAATAATCTTTTTTTTCCCCCCACAATTAAGTTTGAGGTTTATAAGTTTCTCAACTCAAACAGTGGTTGAAGTTTGAACTAAATCAGAGTTGTGAGTTTCAATCCCATAGCCTTGTCTTAGTTTACAGAAACAAATTGTAAAATAACACTTAGAAAAAAAAAAGTATTAAACTGATAAACCATACAAAACGAAAAACAAAACGATAAATTTATGTTATGAATCCATAAAAAATGAACAAAAATAAACATTAAATTCAAATAACACTAAAAGTAAAAGTAAAGTGTTCCACCTTTCCTTCTGCTTGGTGCAGAAAGCCTGAACGGTGTTGGACTCGGACTGCCAGAAACTCTGAAAGATGAAGCAAGAACAGAACAGAGCAGAACAGATTAGCCCAGAAGCTGATGGACTTTAACCACATTAAAGACTCGAGCCCCTTTCACACAGCAACGCCGGAAAAATGCAGAAAAAAAATACCAGAACGACTTTACCGGCAAATACTGTTCACACAAGCGCCGGCATTTCACCGGTAAAGAACTATTCACACAGTGGTTCCAAATCCCGGTATTTTCGTGTGCCTTTGTAAACAAGAATAACTGATGAAATGAATAAATGCCAGCACAATCCCGGAACGGATTTCCCGGCATTTGTCTCCCCGCTGTTCTAAAATTCTGTCCTACACGTGAGGATTTCCTACAGCGCGCTAAAAATACATACACTTGTGCAATGACGATAGTTATTCTTTTAATATCCTTTAAGCGATTACTTTTATACACATATGAATACTATGTATACATGTTGTTGTATTTATTTTATAACAAGATAGAACGCTAGGTTTCCTGACTTCACATTAAGCGAACACGAACTACCTGCGTTCATCAGCTTTTATACGCGTGTTTTTCTAGATAAAATTCCTGAATATGAAAACTAAACTCAAACTAAAGTCACTGAGCAGGAATTATCTTTACAGTCATGCTAGTGGTACATTTTGTGAACATTCGTTGAAAATGTTTCAACGTCACCAAACTTTTTTCTTTATATTCTTCATTTTATTTTACTATGATTGTCTAATTACCACTGGTACATTTTAAGATAGATAGAACTATCTGTTTTTACTTCCCAATGTGGCCAGAACATGACTACCGGTAAATGTATATCGTGCGTGCACAAAGCGCCATGTAGGAAATTCTCCCGTGTAGGACAGAATTTCAGAACACCGGTATTTTCCCGGGAGCGTCTGTACGTGTGAAAGAGGCTTGTGTGAGAGAGACTTGAGGTCCAGACCACGATGTCCTGCTCGATGTCTCTGAGGGAGCGGCAGTCCTGCTCCAGGAGCTCCACCTGCTGCACCACCGTCTCCTGGAAGCGCTCCAGATGCACCAGCCTGCACACAGAGCCCGTCAGCCCCGCCCCCAGCTCAGGGCCACGCCTACCGCTGCTGGTGCACCCGCCCCAGGAGAACGCTCACGCTCCTCTGACAGTCTGTGAGAGACGAGAGCGAGCGCCGCTCCATCTTCTGGTACCTGCTCTGGATCCCAAACAGACACGCAACATCACAGAGAGAGAGAGAGAGTGTGTGTGTGTGTGTGTGTGTGTGTGTCGGTGAACGAGTGAGAGTGAGTGAGAGAATGAAAAGAGGAGAGAGAGAGAGAGAGAGAATGTGTGTGTGTGTGTGTGTGTGTGTGTCAGTGAACGAGTGAGAGTGAGTGAGAGAATGAAAAGAGGAGAGAGAGAGAGAAAGTGTGTGTGTGTGTGTGTGTGTGTCAGTGAACGAGTGAGAGTGAGTGAGAGAATGAAA
>MU204191.1:14956913-15006518 GCA_017309775.1 Paedocypris sp. Pulau Singkep
AGTGTGTGTGTGTGTGTGTGTGTGTCAGTGAACGAGTGAGAGTGAGTGAGAGAATGAAAAGAGGAGAGAGAGAGAGAGTAAGTGTGTGTGTGTGTGTCGGTGAACTAGTGAGTGAGAGTGAGTGAGAGAGAGAGAGAGAGAGTGAGAGAATTGGTGAGAGAGAGAGTGAGAGAGAGAGACCACAAACTTACAGAAAAGTAGGATCTCAACTGCGTTTTAAAAACAGTAAAAGCAGCTTTGACACCGGAATCCATTTCCTCCTCGGACTCTTCATCAGCTCCATGAGAAGCTTCGCCTGAGAGAGAAAGAGAGGGAGAGAAACCGTGAGAAAGAGAGAGAGAGAGAGAGAGAGAGAGCGAGAGCGAGCAAGCGAGACAGAAAGCGTGAAAGAAAGAGAGCAAGAGAGAAAAGAAAGAAAAAGCGGGTAGGGAAAGAGGAATAAGGAAAAGAGAAGAGCGAGGGAATGAAAACAGCAAGAAAGAGCAAAAGAGAAAGAGTGTGTGCAAGGGAGATAGAGGGAAGAGAGATAAGAAAAAGTAGGTGAGAGAAGAGTGTGAGTGTAAAAAAGAGAGAGAGAGTGTGGTTAGAGACACAGACGTCCTAATTTGACTGGGATGAGTAGAAAAAACAAGATAAACATTCTATACGTTTTTGTTTACCTGCCGCGTGCTGCTGTGGAGAGCCGGACAGGAAGTGGAGTGGGCGTGGTCGACCCAGGCCCGCCCTCTCACTCACACGCCCCTGAAATTGTACAGTACAGTATCGTTTTCTTTAACTTATGACAGTGTTTTTTTGGTCGGTTACATTTCTATTTTCTTAGGTTTATTAATCAATTGTCTTACGACTCTATATAACTGTACAACTAAGTCAATTATTGTAACTATATTACAGTGATCTAATCCTAAAATAAATAACACGTACTGTACGCAGTTAAAACCCCCCGTACATTTACAGAAAGTTTGACCTGACTAGTACGGTCAAATTAGTATAAATTTTATATTTTTATATATTCTATATAATATATTTTTTTCAATATCCAAGTGATTAAATGCAGTTTGCTACCGTAATTCAAAAATTTAAAAAAAAAAAAAAAAAAAAAGACTGTCCCAAATTTATGAAATGTAGTGATAAATATATTGGTCACTGGCCTCTTTTTGTACACTAGTGATCAATTTATACGTGAAGAAAATCTTGGTTCATTTTAAGAATCATTTTAGCAAATCAAGAAATTGTCCTGATCCATAAATAAGTGATAAAAAAAATTCTCCAAAGTTTAAAAAAAAAAGTATTAAGTGTAAACAAACTTTTAGATAATGTCAAAGATAAAGCGTAAAGTAAACACACATGTTTTTTTGCAATAATATTCCTCCATCACTGATTGTTTACATCATACCTGAAGTGAAACCTCTTCGGCGTGGTCACATGACTCCAGTGGTGAACCCGAAACATCCGGAAATCCTGAAAGCACAAAAAACCCTGAACGTGTCCTCCAGCTCCCCGAGACCCAGAAAGGGAAGAAGAGGCTCGGGATTGAACAGATGAATGACTGACCCGAATCAGCCATGAAGCGCGTCTGTGACACGTCATCACCAACCGGCCAATCGGGTTTGGAGTCGAGTCTCTTTCCTGGAATTATCCTCCCTTCTTGGCCTTTTAGTTTGGGCGTTGAATGCTTAGAAAAATGATATATATATATACATATATATATATATATATATTATATATATATATATATATATATATATAAATATATATATATATATATATATATAATAAGTAAATATAATGTAAAATGTAAATAAATTAATTAATTAAAATAAATAAAATTAAATATTAGTACAATTTAAAAAAATAATAATACAATAAAAAACAACACACACAAAAAATAATAAAAATGTAAACAAATAAAAATTAAAAAATGAAAAATAAAATGAAAAAATTCACGAATAAAACAATAGATAAACAAATAAAAGATAAATAATTAATAAATAAACAAAAAAAAATGATATATATATATATATATATATATATATACATTTTTTTATTTATTTATTTTTTTTTTAAATCCACACCACCAACTAAACACAGACGGAACGAGGAAAGTCATCCAGAACTTCACCTTCAGCGCACTCTCCTCCCCGCTACTGGCCGAGGACAACGGAAGAACTGGAACCATCACGGAGCATCAACAGCACATCCATCCGACCTTTGACCCGAGCCTGACCTTTGAGTCGACCCTTGACCCGCGTCTTCTTCCTGCTGTAGTCGGCACGAGGCTTCTCCCGCTTCCGGAGCTCTTCATCGGAACAAACCAGTCGCATCTTCTTCTGCCAGTTCAGGAGACACCAGGTTCATCTGCATCCCAGAGAGAAACCAACGCAGACTCACCTTCACCGGAGCTTTGCTGATGGAGTCGGGAAGAGACTTTGTGGATCTTGTGGCAAAAAAAAGTTTGAGTAAATAAAATCGGAATTTGGTAGATTTCAATTTTTTTTGGGCCATTTTTATTATTTTAATTTATTTTTAATTATTTGTAATTTATTTTCAATTTTTTTCATACATTACATTTTTTTAATGTATTTAACATTTTTTTAAATTTAAATCACACAAGAATGAAGGTGTCAATAAAACAAAATGAAAAAAATCCCTTCCAGCCGCGTCTGTGAGAGAATCACATTCTCAATTCTTCACTCGGTCTTCTGAGATAAATGGGAGAATCAGCAAAATGTTATTCTAAAAATCTTCAAGAACGACAAAAATGTTCTTGCCAGAACAATTTTTGCAGTTTAAAAAAAAGGCCTTTATATATACACTTATATGAAAAAAAACATTTATATATATAAATATATTTCTATAAAATACATTTATATACATACAAATATAGGTTATACTATATAAAATGTACTATTAATAATGTATTTTATATTATAAATAATATATTACACACACATGTTGATAGGTGTATATCCATCTATATCTATATCCAACGTGTGTGTGTGTGTGTGTGTGTGTGTGTGTGTGTGTGTGTGTGTGTGTGTGTGTGTGTGTGTGTGTGTGTCTTCTAATTAATCCAATTACATCTGAAAAATTTGAGTGTACTCAAATTGAAACAATGATAAACTCTACAGTGTTTGAAAAAAAAAAAAACTAAATAAATAAAACCACTTACCCATTAGATAAGGACGACTGACCAAACATCACTGCTTTGGCACGCTTCACCTGGACAAAAAGCCACAACTAAAGCTCAGAATCTGGTGGTTGATACAGAATTGTCTCCTTTAGTCTAATGCAGTGACCAAAAAAAGGCATTATGGTATTTTATGGAACAGTTTAGTAAAACGAACAGTAAAAGCATTTATTACCAGTCAGAAGTTTGAGTCGGAAAAATGTGATAATTGCGGGGCAGAACAGAGACTGATTCTTGTTACATTGTCATAACACGTGTAACATCAGATCCTTCAGTTTAAAAGATTTTACTCTTACAATGATTCAATGTTGCAAAACCAACCCATGAATCAAAGGAAGGTCTCCATCCTGCTGAAGGCAGATGTTTTCTTCTGGAGAATAAAGTTTTATTTATGTGAAGCGTCGTCTACAAAACTCTGATGACACGAAACTTAAAAATAATTATTGAACACTTTAAACCTTTCTGGAGTCACTTTTTTGTATTTTACTCACTTTTTGTCATTTTACTCTTTCTACGTTACTCGATTGTACTTTTATCTAGGAAATTTTGCATTTTTATTAACATTTCAAATTTTATCTTTATATCTATTGTTTTTAATCACATTTCTATTCTGTATCTTTTTATTGTATTTGTCTTTGCACGTTTTGTTGTATGTCCTCCATCCCTATGTTTAAATGCTGGAATGATCAAAAACACATTTCACTACCAATGTTGTACCACGTACGGTATATTATGTATGTGACAAGGAAAGTTTTTAAATCTATAATAATAATAATAATAATAATAATAATAATAATAATAATAATTTATTTGGCACCTTCCGAGGCCATTTTCCACTCACATCTTTCAATAGAAAATACATTTGCTGAATTAAAATTCTGTCCGTCGACCAGTTTTGAAGCACATCATAAGATAGAAATATAGTGAATAGTAGTCAAAACTTACTATTGAAATAATATATTACTAAAAAATTCCCCCTTAGTGGGATAAGTAAAATCATTCTTTCATTAAATGACAATAAAAGTAATCAGTATACAGAGTAAAAATTCTCAAGGTACAAGTGAAACAGCATCACTACTGTTCGGTGTTTCTAATATTAACAGGTAAATGTCTAAATGGCACTAACCTGATAATTCCACAGCGCTCTCATGAAACTTACGATCTTTGTCTTCCTGTAAGCAAACTTCCCTGACTCTTCCTCATAAGAGTCTCTCTCACACCAAGTTATACACACCTCACATAACACAATAACACCACAGATTATTTACTTTCTTGTTTGAGTCCTTGTAAAAACAAAATTAGTTATTTCAATATTTGGCTAGCGCTTCTAAGTCAGTGCTGGTATTCTAAAATTTTGTCCTACACGGGAGAATTTGCTACATCACGCTATGCGCGTTAAAAATTACACTTGTGTATGACGGCAAAAACGGTAATTATTCTTTTAATATCCTTTAACAATTAAATAAATGTTTATTCATTTTATAACAATTAAGATAGAACGCTAGGTTTCTTGACTCCGCATTAAGCGAACACGTCAAACTACTAGCGACCGTCAGCTTTCTAGATACAATCCTGAAAATAAAACTGCAGTTTTTACTTCCCGAGGTTGTCAAGACACATGACGTAATTGTTTATCGCGCGTGTAGGAAATTCTCCCGTGTAGGAAAGAATTTTAGAACACTGACGAGTTTCAACAAGCGCGATGACGCGATAAGATTCATGTAACAAAAATAAAAATGCGTTCTTGAGAAACTTCGCTTTCCCACACCAGCATCTTCACCAGTGACTCAGAAGGCCAATAAACTATTTGGTTTATTGAAGTAACGGTCAAAATAATTGGTTATAAAAATTAAACAACTACAATGCAAAAATGTATGCAAATATATGCAAAAACTGCAAATTTTTTTTGTAAGATCTCACAAAAAAAAAAAAAGTTCATGTCCTACGTAAAAACCCACATTTATCCAAAAACAAATCTAAAAAGTCAGTCTCAATCACTTAAATTTGCAAGTAAGATATAAAACAAAATTCTAATTAGTAAATGATATATTATATGTATTATATACAGTTATATGTTATATATTAACATGTGTAAAACACATTCTTCCTCTTCTGAGAATTCAAGGTCTGGTTTGAGTTGCTTCTCAAGTGATTAGGACGGTCAAAAGAATTGGTTATAAAAATGAAACAATAACAATGCAAAAATATTTGCAAACATATGCAAAAACTGCAAAAATTTTTGTACGATCTTGCAAAAAAAATGTTTTTCCATGTCCTTCGTGGACTTGTAAAAACGCACATTTATCCAAAAACAAATCTAAAAGCACAATCTTGCTTTGAGCCATGGGCCGGTCTTGTTAAACTTCCTCGATTGCAATCACAAAACATTCACACAAGACGTGTTAAAGCTAATAATAAAAGGACAAATGTACAGTGCATCACACACCTCAGAGTCCGAAGGCTCGTCTTGAAAGCAGAAGACATCCGTCACTGAAGATCCTGTCCGTCTGCGCTCAACAAATACACAAAAACACCAACTGAACTGAAGCTTCTGGACTTCCCCACACGGACAAGCGACAAACACGCACTTTCCACCTCGTCCACCACGTTGGGAAGGCAAATCCTGGAGGAAGACTTCAGGAGGAACCAGCTTTTCTTCAGCAGGAGAACTGAAGTGTCATTCAGATTAGCACATTATCCTAAAACCAGCCCACAGATGACGGAGTAAACGTGCCTGGCAAACATCTGCAGGAGCTCCAGCTGTTCCAGCGTGGAATCTGTACAAGACACGTGTCATCACATCCGACCTGCAGTGACGTGGAGCGGCAAACCAACCTTCTGCCGGTGTCGCGTTCTGATCCGATGGACTGTCCTGTCAATTAAACGACACCGTTACTCGTAACAGACATAAAAACACTGATTTACTATCACGTAAGGACGCTATTATTAATGACAAATCATTTAGAATGACGTTCTTACATGATCATAAATCAGACGGAGTTACTAATTGTGTGATTAAAATGTATGTCCAAGAGAGTGAGTGTGTGTGTGTGTGAGAAAGAGAGTGTGTGTGTGTGTGTGTGTGTGTGTGTGTGTGTGTGTGTGTGTGTGTGTGTATTGGGCCTTCAAATCCTTTTCTGAAGGCCTCAAAATATCTGAAACCCAAACCAATTACGATATATTTCGTCTACGGAAACTAATGAAACACTTCCAAAATGATCCGTCCTCTTCCTTCATTAGCTTTTCACGATAGCTTTTGTATTAAAGCATTTAACCAATCACTTTTCAGCCTCATTTGTTTCCAGGCAGATAAGTCAAACTAGCTCCGCCCCCATCTTAATATTAGGTGTTGCCCTCATCATTATATAGATTGCGAAAGTGTCCTTTCTACAACCAATGGGATTGTGAGCTGCGTTTGAGGGCCTTTGGAAAAACCTGGAAATGTCTGCAAATGTTCAAAGTTTACAGGGGAAGATCGCAGATCGTATTGGTTTGACGCATCTCACTGGATTCATTTTAATTTATTTCTTTCACACATTTGAGTTTGATTGAGACTGACTTTTTGTTCTTTATTTAATTCGTTTTACCACTTTTGAAACATGTCGTTTCTGTATTGTAAAATAAAACCTTTTTTTTTTTTTTTACAATTCTTTTTTGTATTTTTTTTGGCATAAATTCAGTATGAGTAAAATACTTGAGTTATTTTAAAATGCGACACTGTGCTACTTCGACTCAAATCGTTTTCATACTGGTGACTTTTTACTCGTAATGGAGTAACTTGTACAGCACGTATTCGTACTTTTACTCAAGTACGGTTGCCTGGTACTCGTTACTGGATCTAGAGCGCCAACCAATCAGAAGGCAGTAAACACACCTGTGAAGACGGAAGGTTCTCGGCAAACACCGGCAGCAGAGCGACTTCAACAGCGTGTTTGGAGTCGAAGGTGATTTGAATCGTCGTCCCTGCGATTTGTCCCCAGCAGAGCGGAGCGGCCATCTCAACCCTCAAGATCTTATTATCATCGCTCTCTAAAACACACACACACGTGAGAAACCAAAAAAAAAAAAAAAAAAACGTGAGAAACCACTGGATTCCACACGGCATCATGTGGTGAACGAATTCTTTTTCACCTCGTAGATCGTAGCTTTTAACGTCGTCTCTAGACAGGTGAATAATCTCCCACAGGGTAGTCTGGGAAAGAAATAGAATGAACACACACACACACACACACACACACACACACACAATCACCTTTCAATTTGAATCCGTAAAGCTGTCGGTTGCACAAATTAGAAAGAAGGAGAAAATGGAGAAAATGAGCAAAATATAAAAAAGGTACGAGAGAACATTCTCTGTATCATCGTCAACATTAAAGGATTATAAATAAAGCATTCCACATACTGAGAAGAAATGTATCTGTGAAACATCGTTTTTAAATATATTGTCCATTTTCAAAATGCTTATGTCCATAATATGGGTAATTCTTATATATGTTTTTAACATACATGCATTTATTGTTAAAACACGTTTCATATATTAATTTCACAAATGAATATATGAACAATGACTATATTTCGAAAAACAAACAATATGTATTATTATTATTTACAAATATTTGAATATAATATATCGAATATTAAAAATGTAATACACTTTATATGCATATATAATTTACAGAGGTGTTAGGAGGAAAAAAAAGGAGAGAGAGAGAGAGAGAGAGCACACTTATGTTAAATATATATTTATAAAATATATATTAACATAAATATTTACCCAATTAGCTCATATAAACGCATTTTACGTTGCGTCAGATTTTACATTTTAAGTGTGTGTCTTTATGGGGTGTTGTAAAATTTTAAGCTATCTAGTGATTTGACATTTAAAATATTTAATCATTTAACATATATATATTTTATTTAAGTGTGTAATCCTGTCAAAGTTGACATTGTGTACCTAATACTGTCAATGTTAAAGACAAATTAAAGACACACACACACACACACACACACACACACTAACCTGTGGATCATTCACAAAGAAGCTAATGGAGGATGTTCCCATGTTAAAATCCACCCAAAACTCCTTCAGCAGATCATCCTCTGGTTTGAAGAGCTGAAACACACACACACACACACACACACACACTGATCAGACAAGCGTCCATCTTCAGGATTCAGAAGCGTCTGTGTTTCTTACTTCAGTCGAGTCCAGAAACATACTAATGCACGGGAACGAGAAAACTCTGGAAACAGCGGAAGAAGTTACCCAATTAAAGCAGGACAACATTTGAACAAGAGTGTGTGCGTTTAAGAATGAGCAGATTGGCATATTCACATACACTATTGCATAACGCTCATGTCATGATTATATTTCGATTTAAACAATCGAGTTTATGGAAGCATAACTGACTGACAGGTTCAACTCCATTTCCCATGATTCCTTGCGTCTCAGCAAAAACAGAGTATTTTTAATTCAACATTTAAATCTCTTCCTGATTTTTTTACGGTGACTGTTAAAGAAAATAAGCTTCAAAATGTGTCCAGTACTTAAACCATAAAGTAAGCAAACATCTCGCAAACTTCCCGTAACTGTCTCTTTGCTTCCAAGTGTGTTTTATATCTTAATACTATTTTCGACTAAGACCGGTTTTTAAAGGGTCTTGGACCCAACAGTGACATTCGTCAAAGCTAATTTTTCTGTTTATTTTGCGTCACACACACACACACACACACACACAGTGAAACGTTTCAGTTTTGTCCGATACCTTCTGGAGGTGCCGTAGTAGTCGTTGAGCTCATTGAGGAATATCCTGCAGTCCTTCACGCCACGAGAACTAGAATGGTAAAGGGACACAGAAGACGAGGAGGAGGAGGAGGAAGTGAAGCTCTGCGTACCGTCTCAAAGTCCTTGTCTCGGATCGCGCTGAAGGCCGAGGCGAAACTTCTGAAGCTGAACCATTTCCCAGCGAAGACACTCCTCAGCTTCTTGGGCGTCATCCTGCAGAGCGCTTCAGAGACGGCCACCTGCATCTCATAATCTGCACAAGTCGTGTTTAAACCCCTTTTATCCAATCACTGCTCAGACTTAAGCAGATGTTGAAGTCATGAATCAGACAGTCTCACGTAAACCAATCGGCTCGCTGTGAAAAATAGCGAGCGAACGCAGCCTCCTGATTGGACCAATCGGTGAGGATGATTATACTTTGTTGGCCATTGGTTAGTTTTACTTGTGGTGTTGGCCATATTTATGCCTCACAGGAGAACATGCGTGTTTCTTGCATGACATTCTGTCACTTTGGAACTGAAAGTACTGAGACATTCAAGTTAAAAAGTTTAATTTTGTCACTTTTGTTTTTTTTTTACTTGAGCACTTTGTTATATTTACATTAGATTATATTAAAATTTAGATCAGTAATATACATATTCGATTTATTTTATATTTTAAATTTAAGCAAAACGAAAAGTTTATATATATATAGACTTTTCATTTAGCTTCAATTTATATTTACGTTTACATTTATGCTCCTACAAAAATCATTGTTTAATAAATAATGTTAAGTTTGGAAATGTTGTCTTACCGTGTCTTAGCATGCAAATGAAAAACAAAACATCAAGATATCGCGCCCCGGCCCCCAAAAAATATAATTCAGTAACAAATCGGCCAAACCTGACCTCTAATAGTAGCCGGGCTATTTTTTTTTAATTTTTTTTTTTAATTATAGAGACCTGCATTTAACTCTAGATCAGCTCTAATCCAAAAAATATTTTATTGAATATTATATAAATATAGTTATAAAATGTTAAATAAATGATATGATATATACTTATATGTAGGCTACTTTTGAAGACAGGTGTTTAATTGTTTTCAATACGTTCACCCCATGGTTTTATTGAAAAGGGCGTCCTAAAAGAGACAGGCCACTAATAGAATATATACGGTACTTTTGTATAGCGACATCTATGTTGTGCATGTAAAGGTATCGATTTGGAAACGAATCAGTAGTCAGACTGGGCTCAGTGACTCGGATCAGACGTGGAACGCGAAACACTAGTTACAATTTTAACCGATTGGTTAAAAAGTGCAAAATGTCTGTAAAACTCAAGACTTACCACCGATGTCGATCAGTGAGTTTGCCAAGCTCTCCCTACAAAACACAGTAGAGGTTTTACTGCCATTATTACTGATATTATTTTAACTTTAACTGTTATTTTTACTGAAGCATTTGTCTTTGTTTACAAACCTCACACTGTAATTCAAAGCTTTGAAAATTGTTCGGACATAATATTTTACAGTACCGTAGGTGTCAGAATCCACCTTTAATCCAAAATGGTGGTCATTTGTTTCAGAGCCCTCGTGAAACTAAATACAGTGAAGTCAAACCAAAAAAAATTAGTAAAACTAAAAGTAAACAGAATTTACAGTTTGTTCTTTGGTTGCCAATTTCAGTTGTCAAAAAGCCTAGAGCATCTTTCGTTACAGGCATGAGCAGAACAAGATGTATAAACTGATGCTCGTGCATGAATTATTGTATGTAGGATGACTGATGCAAAGTACTTGAGTAAACTTTGGGTTTTTGTAAATATTGTAATTTTTTGACCTATTAGTGTTTTTGCCTACTTAGTAACCCGTACAGAGCATCAAATATATAGGCAACTTTTAAATTCAAGCAGTCCCGATAAATAAAGTACAAGTACTAATATAATTACAAATATTATGCTCAGTGTTTCAATGTCTAAAGATTTTTTTTCCGTTTCTTTACTAGTTCGTCGTAGTTTTTGTTTTAAATTTAGAATCAACTGTATTATACTGTAAATTATATTGTACGTATACATTGCATATTTACAAAAATTGCCTAAAGTTTACTCAAGTACTTTACACCTCTGGGTGACTTACATCAGACTGGCGTGCTGCTCGGACTGGCACAGCGTCTTCCTCACGTCTTTGGAACAGTTGTCCAACAGAGAATTAACGGTCCGGATGCCCTGCGGACGGTAAATCTGAGCAGGTGGTCCGGTGTTCTGAAAATTCTTCCTACAGCTCAGAAGTTCCTACACTGACGTCACTGCTCAGCTGTTCCTAGCTAGAGCGCTGAACTAGCGCGTTAAACACGTCAAAACTGAATACTGATATAAATAACTACAAAATATAGTAACATGTTACAATTATCTTGTGTACTGTTATAAGTGTCTGTGTTAATTTAGTGCATTTATGTTTATTCGTTGATTCAATGCTACAATATCAAAAGTACATACAACAAAAGCACAGGTACGTGTGTACGATCAGGTAGGAGAAGAAATGAAAGATATAACAAATTTTTTAACGCTCATGTAGCGCGGAAAGTAGAAAAATCTGAGCGGAGAACAGCTGAGCAGCGACGTAATTTTAACGCGCAACTCGCAGTGTAGGACATTCTAAGATGTAGGAAGAATTTTCAGAACACCGGTCTTATAACGTTCTCTTTACCTCGATGCGCAGAAAGAACGGAACCTTCTTATCCAAGACCACGGCGCCGAACCGCAGCAGGAACACGTCCAGAATCTTGAGGCTGTCTGGCGCACACAATTCCGGCGTGATTCATCGCACACGAGCAGGGGTGTAGAGTACTTGAGTAAATGTACTTTGTTACTTAAGTGTGTTTTTGGCTATTTCGTACTTGCATTGAGTATCAAAAACATAAGCAACTTTTACTCTCTACTCCACTGCATTTCTGACTGAGTAGCTGTACTTATCACCCCACTACATTTGAATTGACACTTATCGTTACTCGATACATTGTGATTGTGCGCGACAAGCCGGAAACGATTTATACTGCGGTTAATTTATTGGGCGGACGAGGCAATAGCGCCATCTTTAGGCTGCTGAAGGTAATGGACGCTATTTGTGAATTAATGAGTCGCTGAAATTATACATTCCGCATAAAGTACATTTAGCTGTGAGTTTGTGATGTGATTTTCGTTGAATTTATATGTAGTTTAAGTGCACTGCATCTCTTGAATAATTGTAAGGCAGAAAAACTGTTCTAATCACTTGAGAAGCAACTCAAACTAGAGCTTGAATACTCAGAAGAGGAAGAATGTGTTTTATAAATGTTATTATATAATATATAACTTTATATAATTTTTACTATATATATATATATAATTTACTAATCAGAATTTTATTTTATATCTACTTTTTTTTCTTTGCAAATTTATGTGATTGATACTGACTTTTTTAAAACATTGAGGTTAAATTCTGTTTCTGTATGAGAAAACAATAGTTTCTTTTACTCTGGCCTATATTGAGCATGAATAAAATACTTCTTAATACTTAAGTTCTTCTATAATTGTACACTTTGCCACTTTGACTCAAGTCTTTTTGAAATTGGTGACTTGCTACTTGTAATTAGAGTATTTTTTTCCGTATCTGTTTCCGTCAGTTATCTCTTTACATATTACACTTCACACAAACAGATAACGTGATCACCTGCAAAGGGGAATCGACACAGATCCTGTCGGTGGATCAGAACAAAGGTGTAAACGTCACTAGCCGCGCGTGAGGAGTGCGCGTGCGCGTGATCCCGCTACCGTGGAGACCTCGTAGAAAACCTCCACGATCTTCAGCGAGGCCTTGGGTGGGTTCCTGTGCTCCTGGAGCTCCTCCAGCATCATCTCAAGCCAGTTAAACATGTAAAGACGCGCGCAGACACACCGCAAACGTCACACAAACAAACCCACTGAAGTCGTTAAAATATATATATATATATATATATATATATATATATATATATATATATATATATATATATATATATAAATAAAAAAACACGCATCTTTACGAGCAAGCCGTGGCTAAGAAGCGTCTGGACCGCGTGCGGGTCTTGCTTGAGCAGATGGTTTATCGCGCGCAGCATCAGCCGGACGTTCTTGTAGTCGCGGTTGTGCAGCTCCTAGAATCACAGAGGACCGTTAGAATAAAAGAATGAGGCGTTTTAAAATTTTGTCCTACACGCGCGGAGAAATTCCTACATTGTGGATTGATGTGTTGTGAAAATTGTACAAATAAGATTCTTGGGAATTCATTAATACAAATTATATACCCATTTGCGAATAAAAGGAATTATATTCTCAAAGAGTTTGATCAGAAATTTAAAATATTAGAAAAAAAAAATACATTTCATTTCCTTTGCCACACAAGCGAAAGAAATAAACTTCAAGATTTTGAACAAAATGTAGCCATCCCACGAATTCCTGAGAATCAAATTTAATACAGACACAAATCAATGTACCTTTTGTGAAAAAGACATGACTTGGACCTCATCGAACTACTTGCGTTCATTCGCTTTAATACACGTTTCTAGTCAATGTATACACTATTTCTAGATAAAATTCCTGAATATGAAAACTATACAGACTCTCAGGCTAAAGTCACTGAGCAGGAATTATCTTTAGTGTCGTGCAAGTTGTACATTTTATGAACATTCGTTGAAAATGTTTAAACTTCATTGAACTTTATTCTTCATATCATTTTAGTATGATTGTCTAACTAACACTGTAAATATGTAAAATTTTAGATAGATACAACTCCCCGTTTTCACTTCCAAAGGAGGCCAGAACATGACGCAATTGTACAACGCGCATGCGCATAGCTGGCGTGATTCTAACGGTCCATCACTCGCCTTCATCATGGCGTCGTCGAGGCGCTCGAGCGAGGACGCGCTTCCTTTCCCTTCCATGAGACTCATCACTGTGCTGCGCAGATTGCAAGCGTCCTGAAGGAACATTCACAAGCTACATTTGTAGTTTAATTATGCATTGGGAAATTCTATTTTTGTTTTTCAACAACCGATGAAATTAAACCTACGGTACACACGTTTGTACTGTTTATTTCTGTAAAGCACTTTGCTTCAACAAAAATGACTTTCAAAAAGGGATCAAATAAAATTACAATGAAATCAATAATCTCTTCAGAACACAAAGAAAACCGACTATGTTTTGAATATTCCACGTACTCTCACATTTTCTTGCAAAACCGAACATTTTATTCAGTTTATAGACGTGAGGACAGTATCCTACAGCGACATCTGCTGGTAAAACATGGATAATGACTTCTCAAACACACATTTCTAAAATCTTCTAAAAGCTTTTACATGTGTGCTGTGAAGCAGAATTTAAGTAATCAAGTGATCAGTAATGTTCTTATTAAATTGCAGTTATATAACTAATAACTTTCTTAGATTGCAATTGATGTCAGTGTCAATTCTCCGTTAAGAATCGTGTTTTTACTACTACTACTACTACTACTACTACTACTACTAATTTAGAATTATTAACAAAAATCTTAATAAAGATTATTAATTAATAAAATCTTAACAATTATTACCCCCCCCCCACCCCATTGGCATTATCACACGAATTGTAGTTCACAAAATTTACCAAAAAGCATTTGGAAAACCATAACATTTAAAGCACCTAGTGTCTTAAAATGTGACGTTAAAAGATAGAAACTCACGCTCATGACGAACACCGCACCGTATCGCACACGCCAGGCGCTCATCAAACACGCCCAACGGTTAATTAAGATTAATTAAGTCGTCACTTCCGGGATTCCGTCCGTATTCCAATAGCCACAAGACACTCCCCCTCCCCTGTTGCACGTGTGTGTGTGTGTGTGTGTGTGTGTGTGTGTGTGTGTGTGTGTGTGTGTGTGTGTGTGTGTGTGTGTGTGCGCGTGTGCGTGTGTGTGTGCGTGCGCGCACGCATTAACTTGTGTTCTGTATTTCAAACCTCATGTTCTAACTTCATAAGCTATGGATAATAGTAGCCGTTGTTAAAATCAATTTCAGGTTCAGTCAATTATTATTGATGTCATGGCAAATTGATTTTAAAGCAGCATCATTTTTTATTTTATTTTTTTTTTGGCAAGGTTTTGTTTACGCTCGTCTCATTGATTAATTGTTTTAATATTAATTATAATTTTAATGAATTTTTAAACAAGTGACTTCAAAAATGTATCTTGAATCACTTTATTTATTTGTAACGGTCAAAGGAACAGCAGCAAAAATGTAGCACGTGCTTTGTATAGCATCTTCAAGTTTAAGTTCTTTTTGTTTACAAAGCACAGAAAATAACATCAGTCCTGCTGCTTCCACTTGTCACCGCCAGGAGGAGTCACGAAGCAGCAGTGTGAGTAAATTACTCCATAGAAATGCGTTTCACTGAATTACAATACAGTATATAAAGCAGCTGGTGACCAAAGGTGAAAGGTCAAGTGTCCCATATACAAATTAACCCTCCCCACATTGTAACATCAGAATCGTTTTCTTGTTCTCTCGTTTAGTTAACCGATGATAATGATAATAATAATAATAATAATAATAATAATAATAAGCAAAAAAAGAAAATAAACATAAGGAATTATAAATTAAAGTAAAAGTAAGGTGGTGCTCTGCTTTTAACCCATCCAAGTGAAGTGCACATACACACAGTGAAGTAAATATAAAAACAAATGAAATAAGCAAATTGACATAATTGGCATGTCTAAACAAAACAGTATAGATTAATTTTTCTGAACGTACTTTTTTACTCACCTTTATTTTTTATACGTACATCTTTCATAAAAAAAAATAAGTGTTGTCATGCTTTTGTGAAGTCTTGACTCTTTCTGCTCTTAATGCAATATTGCTCAGAGCCACAAATAATCGTTTTGCCATTTTAATTATTTCATTAATATGGCGTTATTTACAATTACACTTAGCCATATTACGGGACTGGAACAAGAAATATGGAAACAAGAGATAATGATTATAACAATAATGATAAATATTAATTGTATAGTACAATTTATAGACAAACGTAATAATAATAACATTCATAGATACAGATAATAATAATAAATACAGTTTATCACAAAAATGGGGAAATTCTAGAATATATCTATTCGAATGCAAATTGAATTAGCGATTTCATCCAGGATTTATGGTATTTAACCTCAAAGAAAAATTAATTATATATAAAAAAAACTCTGATTTGTGAATGTGAAACTTAAGAGAGAAGCTCATCTATGTCTCGGCTCAATGATGCCACTGATTAGTCCGTAAGTGACCCCTCACTCAGCATCAAGAGGAGACTGAACAAGCAAAAGAATTCCATTATGGACCAAGCTCATGATCATGATAATAATAATATATCTTCAGTAGAAAATGTATATTAATTTGGATAACGTTTCCACTCCGGACATTTAAATTAGACGGTCTTATACTTTCTAATTGATCATTCCAGAGTTCCTCCTGTACAACATTTATAATTGGCATTAGTTAGCTAATTAATATCCAACGACGACCGAAGCAGCAAAAGTCCCAAAAATTGGACTAGACTTGATCGAGATTTGAACCCGGTCGAATTGATCTAACGAAAATGATTTCCCAGAAATTAAATCAATTCAAGTTCTCGACGCCTAACGGGACACAGTCAACGACTTCGTAATTAATCGCCCGTTCGTTCTCATTCCCGCGCGCGCGGGAGCGCACGTGCCAACGGATTCCGATAAAGCCATTTGTAATTGTCGACGGATCCCGAAAGCCGCGGTCCGTTGTGTTAACGTCTCCCCCGTGTTGTGTCAGCAGTGCGGCGTGTTATTTACACACAACAACTAATGACCAGCAGTAGATCACGTTTCCCCTCCGACTGGACCAGTCCTGTTCTGAGACCGTCCGGCCGCGCTCTGTCCCAAAGCCGCGCGCGTCAAATCAGCTGACGTGCGCGTGAAATCCCACACCGTCGGCTTCTTTTCCCCTTAAACTGCAAACGCCACGATTAAAATCTCGGACGCGTAAGGGAAACGGCGTTCGAAAAACACGAACAATTTCCCTTCCGCGCGTGAGCTCGTTTGGTCCGTGCGTCGTTTGCGTCGGAAGAAGTGTTTGGAGCGCGTGCGCGTGGAAGTTGCGCGAGGGGCGGGGCGTTTTAACGTAGAGGCAACTGGAGTCTACCTGAGATCATTAGCTTACCTGTGCGAAACTCACCTGGACAGAGTTGCGCGCGTCAGACTTGTGGAGGGATCCGGCTCCAGCGACTGAGAAAATGCAAGAGCGCCGCGTCGATCTGATCCAATTAAATTAATTGGAGTGCAATTAAAGCCGCGGCGGGAATAGCGTCACTCGTGGGTTTCGGAGTCGCCGACGTCATGTCCAAATCATCGGATCCGTTTGACAGTTCAGATTGCGTCTGTTCACTGGGAATGAAGCTGACTTGGGATATAAACGATCCAAAGCTTCCACAGGTAACGAGACAGTGCTTTATTCCACCGATTCATCTTTTAAATAATTTATTTACATAGTATGTGTCTTTTTAAAAGCATCTATGCGCTTCTAGAATGACATTTCGTTATTATTTCGTTATGAACGAAACTAAAATGTGAAATTGTCGCTCTTGCGCTCTTTTAAAATTATTTTTAAATAATGTGGATGAGGGGAAAAAAAGCGTGATTTCAGTTTGAGATTTTAAAATGCTTTTTTCAGTATGATCTGTATATTTTTTTCCCTCCAGGACACGAAGCAGTGCGACGCGTTTCAGGAGTGGACGGACGGATATGTGCGTTACATCTACAGCAGCGAGGACAAGAACGCGCAGAGACACCTGAGCGGATGGGCCATGAGGAACACCAACAACCACAACTGTCAGATCCTGAAGAAGTCCTGCCTCGGTGTCGTAGTGTGTTCGCGGGGCTGTTCTCTTCCGGACGCATCCAAACTCCAGCTGAGACCCGCCATCTGCGACAAAGCCCGGCAAAAGCAGCAAAGTGAGTTTGGGCAAAGCTAAAAAAAAAAAAAAAAAAAAAAAACCCGCAAATCATTTTTTGACATCAACAATGAGTAATGTGATAAATAGTCGTCTGAACTTGAACGGTAATCCATAAAACGCACAAACGCATCGTAAGGTTGAGTTTCCGTTTTATTGGAATTAAAGCAGACGGCAAACAAACAAAAAAAAAATAAATGTGAGATTTACAGTGCGATGACAAAATAAACAAACGAGTGAAGAGACACGAGAAACAAAATCAGTTTCGTGTGCTCCGGTTTGACAGGCCATTTTAAACAAGATCTGAACCTGATAAAGCAGGTTTAACAAACGTTCTCATTGTTTCCCACGCACTTTTTTTTGATGGAATTGTACTAATTATTTGGATTTGAATCTTGTCAAAATAAGCGTCAGAATAGTGACAGGAAGCCCCTATTCGTTTTGAGACCATTGGCTCGTTTCTGAGATTTTTAATGCATTTATTTACGACAAATGTATTATTATTTGACAAAATAAAACTCAAACATTAAAAAAAAACTGATAAACATCTGTGCAGCTAATATAATTAGATGTGACTCATATAAATGCTATAATATACAATTTGGTTGACATATTCGGACCATTTCCAGTCGTCGGTATAAAAATAAATTAAAACGAAAAATTGATGCTACTTCAAAAATTCAAATCTAATAAAGCGTTAATGTAAATTTACCAAAACAAACTGTTCCAAGAACACGAGCCTTGGTAGATCTACTTAATGCACAGTAAATGTTTAGGTGTGTTTTATACAAAGTGTTTACCAAAAGCAAAGTGGAAAACAATAATTAAAAACATGTATCGTATGTTTACAGAAAAGCTCTGTCCGAACTGTAACTCAGCCCTGGAACTGATTCCTTGCCGAGGTCACAGCGGATATCCCGTTACCAATTTCTGGAGAGTTGATGGGAAGGCAATTTTCTTCCAGGTATCAAATGAATTTAAATACAGGCATTTTAAAAATCACAAACAAAGCAGAGGCACAAAGCTTCTGAGCATTATTGTTGGGGCTTTTAAAAGTCAATTGCTTTCTCTTCATTAAGGCTAAGGGTGTTCACGACCACCCCAGACCAGAGAGCAAATCCGAAACGGAGGCGAGGAGAAGCGCGGTGAAGAGGAGGATGTCTTCTCCTCCATTTCTGCAGAAAAGAAGACTAGCTGAGCCTGAGGTAACGGATTTGCCCTCTTCGAACTGTACAAAACTAAGATTTTTTTTTAGTAATTAATTCAAAATGAGCACCAATCATCAAATAACAGCAACAACAACAATAAGAACAATAATAATTACTATTGTTTGTATTATTATTATTATTGTTATCATCTGACTATTGTGTTATGCACTGACTATTGTGTTATTCTTATCTCTTGTATCTGGACCTTAAATTTCGTTGGACCATTGAGCAAGGTTATCTATTTATCTATCCATTATTATTGTTGTTGTTGTTATTTATGTTTTATTAATATTAAATAATAATATTCATTATACAATAATCGTATTGTTATTATTTAATTTCTGGCATAAAACGAATTTTTAAACCCTTTTAAGCATTATTTTAATACCATATTTCAGAATTAGATTTGGCTATTAGATTTCATGTTACCATTGTTATCTGTTCTGATTAGAGTATAACTAAATCATATTTGGGATAAAAATTGTATACAAAAACAGCACATTTTACAAGTGCCATTTAAATAGGTTCCCATCAAAAGGAATTTTGACCATATCCAACAAATAGAACAATTCCTAATCCATACAAAATACACAAATCATGCAAAATATTTTACAAACAAGTGCCATTTAAATCAAAAGCAATTTTGACCTTATCCCCCAAATAGAGCAATTCCTAATTCATACAAAATACACAAATCATGCTAAATATTTTACAAACAAGTGTCATTTAAATTGGTTCCCATCAAAAGGAATTTTGACCTTATCCAACAAATAGATAAATTCCTAATTCACACAAAATACACCCTGTCTTCACACAAACTCCATCCTTCATTCTCGCCACCAGCCTGGACGCTACCACGACGTGACCTTCCCGAACATCCACCCGCTGGCGATGGAGGGCCCGGAGCGCTTCAGCATCATCGCCGAGTCCAACTTCCCCCTCCAGGCCCAGCACTACCCGTCCTTCCAGAACACCGAGCCCTACAAGTTCCCCTACGACCCTCACGCCAGCAGCGGGATGGTGGACGCCTCCAGTGCCCTGCAGAAGCAGCCCAACCACCGCCTGTACGTGACGCGTCCGCCCTGCGGGTACGACTTCGCCGTGCCGGGATACCTGGGCACCAGCCCCTACTCCACCTCCTTATATAAAGACCCGGCCAGTCCTCAGAGCGAGCCCGACACCGGTAAGTCTACACTGTGAAAAACGAATCACGAGGCTTGGAATTATCATCAAAAAATGATTGCTAAATGTGTTCTTGGAAAAAAAAACCATTGTTCTGTGTTTCTCCTGAGAACATTTTGGTAAAAACAAATTAAAATGCAAGTTTCACCTCTTTTTTAAGCAAAACTGTGCAATTTTCGGGGTCAATTTTAGAGACCATTATAAGAGATTGAGAAAACAGGAATTCACACTTATTTTAAGAGAATTGGTTCAATTGGTTTGCAGTTTTAATGCAGCTCCAAATCATCAGATGAGCTTGTTCCTTGGAAGAGCCAATGAGAAGCTTGCATTTGTTGCTTGCATTCTTATTAAACTTTAAAATAAAGTATAAACATTAATTTACATTATCTGTTACGTTGTAACAAGGATAAATTGAAGCAATTTATCTTAAAAAGATGACAATATATATTTAAACAATGTAACTAACCGTCTCGCCACCAATGTGTCTACTGCTCTTAACAATGAGGTTGGGGCTGGATTTCACTTTCTTGCTTCCATACTGTTGAAGGTCTTAATAGAGAATATTATCTAATGTATAATAATATATGAAAGTGTTTTTCTTCTGCCAATCAAGTCTTTAGCATTCAAACCATCAATAGTCAAACAAATTGAAACTGGGTTTTATTTTTTCAAATTGAAAGCCCAATCCACTAAGAATTGTTAACTTAAAAGTAAGAGACTTGTATTGCCATTGTATATTGTAAAAAAGAGATGTAAAGGAAAATTAAACTAAAGTAAAAATAAAAAATAAAAATATACAAGAAATATAAATATAAAAAGGCACTTGTGGGATTGATATACATAGATGAAAAATATCAGGCTGAATTTTTCACGATTATTTGATCAAGTATGTTCTACTTAAAAAGTAAGCTCTAAGAAACAGCTTAAACAAAATGTCACCAAACGTTTTTCACGTAAATAGCACGTCACATTTTTTTCTCCAGTGTACAGCGGCGTCTCCCACGCCACCGAGGCCACGGCGAAGCATCACGGATGGAAGCAGATCCTCAACAAGAGCGGCTACGGCGAGAGAGGAGACTTCAGCCAGATGCCCGCCAACGCCAACCACCACTACTACAACCCAGACTACCCGTGCCGCTACCCAGGCCCCGCCCCGGCCTCGCCCGCCGCCCTGCAGACCATCATCACCACCACCACCAAGGTCTCCTACCAGCCCTGCCCCAAACCCGCGGTGGTGAAGTACGGCGACAACCTCTACGACATGAAGGGCCTGGACGAGGCCACGCCCACCTCCTACTCGGACTCGAAGATTCCCGACGACTCCGGGGTGATTAAATCCGCCCTGTCTTATCAGGACGTCCCGGCTAAGATGGAGCGGGCGGAGAACTTTGAGGGTTATCGCTACAGCAGCTACAGCTCCGGTTACCCCGAGCGCATGACACACCCCTTCAGGTACGACGGCAGTGAGTATTAGGAGGCCCGGTGTTCTGAAAATTCTTCCTACATCTCAGAAGTTCCTACACTGACGTCACTGCTCAGCTGTTCCTAATCATCGCGCTGAGCGTGCGCGTTAAACCCGACGTCACTTTTGTTGTATGTACTTTTGATATTGTAGCGTTGGATCAGTGAATAAACATAAATGCACTAAACGAACACGAACACTTATAACAGTACGCAAGATAATCGTAACATGTTACTATATTTTGTAGTTATTTATATCAGTATTCAGTTTTGACGTGTTTAACGCGCTAGTGCAGCGCTCTAGCTAGGAACAGCTGAGCAGTGACGTCAGTGTAGGAACTTCTGAGCTGTAGGAAGAATTTTCAGAACACCAGAAAAAAAAAAAATAATAAAAAATATATATCAGGATGCCCGAGTGTCTGGCAGTGAGTATTAGCAGCCGGAGGAGTTCCCGAGCGTGTTGAGCAGTCTGGACCTGAGGATGTGGACGTCTCTATTTATTACGGACCCTCTGCGAAGCTTTTTACACCACGTGTTGTGTGTCTTCGCTCCACTTTTGACGGATTCCAGTGGACTTCATTTCACTTTTGACTGACTTTACGCGTGTAAAATAGCTGGTGGCGCCGAAGACTGCTGATGTGGCAAATCACAAGCCGGTTTGATCGGTCACGTGACGTCCGATTCTGAACAAAGAAACGCTCGGTTATTTATATGGACCGTCTGTGGTTGTAAATACAGGATTCCGTCGCCTTTATCCGGTTTCGCTTTTGCTCTTTTGTGTTTTATAGCAACGACCGGCGACTGTTGTTCCATGAATCTACAATGAATAATGTATTAAATGTCAATTTTCAGTGAAAATAATATGATGCTCATTAAAAGTGTTTTTCCTTTGAGACGAGACAATGTCATATTTGCTTATATACTGTATTTATGTGCGTGTATATATATGTGTATATATATATATATGTGTGTGTGTGTGTGTGTGTGTGTGTGTGTGTATGAATGAATGAGTCTATTCATCCGACTACAGGGAAATGTATACATATTAATATTGATTTTTTAATTTATATATCTACATGTGTATATGTAGGTTATATGTATATATATATACCGGTCTACATGTACAGTATACTTGGGCATATGTATTTATTTATTTTTTTATATACAGTATATATACAGTGTACTGTATATAAAAATATATAGTACATATGTTCACAAATGTACACTTTCACAAATGTATTTATTTATTTTATTTATTTTTTGCAATACGTGATGTTGGTCTGCATAATAACAGGAAGCCTGTGGCGTTCTTCTGCTTTGACACGTCGGCCACATCAGAAAATTCCCTCCGTGTCTGTCTTGCAAACGCAAAACACTCCAGGAAAGCCTGTAATCATGGGATTTGTAAGCCGGAGCTTTTAAGGCATCGGGCTGAGGAGACACTTCTCGGGGAATATTGGGCTTTCACGGAGGATCGGGGATTTAATCCCAGACAATTAATTGGTGATTTGTCATCAGATGGAGACAGATGCAGTGGGAGGCCGAGACCTCCATCACGGCTAAAACTATTAAAGATCGTGACAATGAACCTGGCAGGAGAAACCAGAGGAACAGAAGAGCTGGTGAAGCTCATCCAGTGAGGAAAAGCCGCGGAGATGGAGCGCTAATTCCGCCGCTGACAGCTTCTCTCTTCACAGCCACTTTACGCAGACAGGCGGGAGCGTGTGTGTGTGTGTGTGTGTGTGTGTGTGCGTGTGTGTGCGTGTGTGTGTGTGTGTGTGTCCTCCTAGATCAGGAGTGTCCAAACGTGGGCCAGATTTGGAAAGGTGAAACGTTCTTTGAATCAAATTTACTTAAAATTAAAAACCTCTTTATTTTGTTTAAAATCTTTATTATTTAAAATCTCAAAAAAAAACCTTTATTTTTTTTTATTGCAAATGCATACTTTTTAATCACTTATATTAATTAAACTTAAATTCGTTTTTCAGTTTTTACCGTATCTGAAGACCACACAACAAATGACGAAAAGGTGTGCCTGGAAAAACACTTTTGAGAAGATTAAACATATCTATCTTCATTAGAATCGTTGTAATTCAGATGCTTTCATCTGGTTTAGATGCTTTCTGTCTTCTACTTGACGGGCAGTTTTATGAATCTTAGTTTTTAGTTTGAGTAAATCTAGGAGAAGGTTTTGTGAATCTCTTGGTTTAATGCTTCAAATCTGTGAATGAAAAAGATCTTTGCTCATCTGAGCTGCTTTACAGTCAAATAAGCTTGTGTGCTTAATATCTGTAAATACATTAATAACGGGAGGATTTTTGACTAGTTTGGAGAAAGTCATACATTTTGTAAACATATTTATAAATGTCAAGAAAATATCTTTGATGGCATAGATCAAAACATAATGTTAGTGTGTGTAAATACCTATACATTTATACACATATTGCTACTTTAAAGGTCTACAATATTTACGATTATTTAGATTCTGTTTTTAAATAACTTAGTCCATTATTTAAATCCAAATATGTACACACACACACGGTATATGTTTTTGAAGCGTCCTGGCCCCTATATTCCCGGCGTGGCCCTCATGAGACGCTGCTGACTTCAAGCACAGATGTTTACAAACCAGCAGAGGCAGATAGAGCAGCTCCATGATAATCTCTGGAATCAAGCCGCACTTCAAAGTCCATCCGCAAAGTGCTGCCACGGCCTCCAGAAGACCATCAGAAGGTCCAAGGAGAAGAAGAAGAAGAAGAAGAAGAAGAAGAAGAAGAAGAAGAAGAAGAAGGAGGAGGAGGAGGAGAATAAGAAGGAGGAGAAGGAGGAGGAGGAGGAGGAGGAGAAGAAGAGGAGGATAAGAAGAAGAACAAGGAAGAGAAAAAGAAGAAAAAGAGGAAGAGGAGAAGAAAAAGGAAAAGAAGAAGAAGGAGAAGAAGATGGAGGAGGAGAAGAAGAACAAGGAGGAGAAGAAGAAAAGGAGGAAGAAGAGAAGAAGAAGAATAGAAAGAAGAAGAAAAAAAGAAGAGGAAGAAAAAGAAGAAGGAGGAGGAGAAGAAGAAGAAAAAGAGGAAGAAAAAGAAGAAGAAGAAGAAGAAGAAGAAAAAGAAGTAGACGAAGAAGAAGAAGGAGGAGGAGGAGGAGGAGAAGAAGAACAAGGAAGAGAAGAAGAAAAAGAGGACGAGAAGAAGAAGAGGAAGAAAAAGAGGAAGAAGAGGGAAGAAAAAGAAGAAGACGAACAAGAAGAAGAAGAGGATGAGAAGAAGAAGAGGAGGAGGAAGAGAAGGTGAAGAAGAGGAAGAAAAAGAAGAAGACGAACAAGAAGAAGGAAGAGAAGAAGAGGAGGAGGAAGAGGTGGTGTGCGCAGGTGGTGTGTGCTGTCTGACTAATGAGCACTTACGGCCTCCATTGTTCCTCACACCAGCCATTAGACCTGCTGTTGTCCACCTGCAGTCCAGCATCAAGAGTCCTGCTCTCACTCACAGGCTTTTATTCTCCTCTGAGGGTTGTGTGCTGGCAAACGTCTTGACCCGGCAGATCAAGGGCTTTAAAACTCCTAAAACCAGACTGGTGCATTCATGAGGATAGAAGGATGGAAGGTCTGGTCCTTCATTTCTCCTCCAGTTCTGTCAATCTGGGACCTGTTTACAAATGGGCAGAAGAGGAAAAAGCGGCAAAAGAGGTTAAAAACATCGCTGAGTAAATGTGCAACTGTTTAAAATTGTGTCTTTTTTGCTTATATACGTGTATATATATATACACAGCATATATATTTTTCTTTAAGAATCACATATTATATACACGTACATTGGCATATTATATATTACACTGTATACTTTCTATATATATTTATTTTGAAGTAGAGGAGTATTATATGTATTTATCTTTATAAAATATATATATTACATAAGTGTACAATTACATAAATTATTATATTACATATAAAGTATATTAGCATATAGTATAGCATATTACAATATATAAATACTGTAATAAATATATAAATAAATAGTAATAAATAAATATATTTTATACTGTAAACTATACACTGTATACTACACATACATATATAAATTACATAAGCATATAATTATATATTATATACGTATATTAGCATAATATCATAGCATATTATAATATATAGCATATATTATATAATATACAGTGTATACTATATACACACACACTGTGTATATACACACCTAGCCCTTTTTCCTGTTGTTTACAGAAGCGTAAATTGTTTTAAAGAAACAACCTGTAAGTCTTAAAGAGAACAAAACGAAATACAAAATGAATATGCATCAGGTGGGTGGAGCTTATCGGCTTGTTCAAGTGTATTCATCAGTGTTTCCGCACTCGGAAAATAAGCCCTAGTGTGGGACAGAAACCAGACGCTGATCTTCAGGGGAGAATATTTGCCTTCTGCTCACAAACAGGCTGCGTCACATTGCTCGCCGCGTGTATCTGATCACAAACTGTCTCACTGATGGATACTGCTGTTTCGCTCTTAGCCATGAACCCTATCTGGAATGCTAACAATCGGAATGTCGACTCGGAGCCGCCGTTCAGTAGTGAGAGGGTTAAAATAACAGCTATGAGCTAACAGCTAATAGAATAGCTAAACTCACACAAAAAACATTTCCCACAATTCCTGTAAGTTCATTGTACTTGAGTAGTTGAGTCGAGAGGTGAGTTTCTGTAGCCAACTGCACTTATCAAAGTAAAGAATCTAAACCAAACTAAAAAAAATAACCAGAAACAAATAAGTGCTCAATTTTTAAATTAAAAAGAAAACAAATCGCAATGTTTAGATCGCAATATAAGATTGTTCTGAGGTGTGTGTTCATCCAAACCCAAATTAATGGCCTTATTTGACAAAAAATGTCAAGTGGATGAACAAGCCAAGCTTAAATCTGACAAGACGCCTGATAATGAAGTGTCACGGTGAGATAGTGATACGTGATAAAGCATTAGCATTCCGAGACGGCAGATCCCACCGAAGCTTGTTTACACCAAAACATACATTTAACGTTGAGTTTTTTTTTTTTTACAGACACAGGGAGATGAAATTATGATTTTTTTTTTTGCTGTATAAAGAGATGTGATGAGCAGAGTGACGCGCTAATCCACTCCCTGACACAAGGGGGCGACAAACAACTTTACACTAGTGGACGAAGAAATACGGAAAAGGAATTCCCGCGTGCAAAACAATCTCACAATATCAATAACTCAAGCAGAAACTTTATAGCTTCTAACTGAGAACAATGAGCGGAACACTTTTGTGCATGTGTGTTTGTGTGTGTGTGTGCGTGTGTTGACATCCCGTGGCTCCTCAGACAAAGTGAGACACTCAAGACATTTTACAAAATCTTTTACGCAAAATCTAAGAAAAAATGTAACAAATTACACATGAATAAACAAAAATTGTGTATTTTTTAATTGTAAGATTGATTGAGATTGAAGAGTAAAAACAAGCGTAATTTGTTTTAACTTTTAAAGTAAGAAAAAAGTGTAAACTGTATTTGCGTTTGTATTTTAAGTCAACTCAAATCGTTGTTGTAAGTTTATTGTACTTGAGTAGTTGAGTCGAGAGTTGAGTTTCTGTAGCCAACTGCACTTATCAAAGTAAAGAATCTAAACCAAACAAATAAATAACTAGCCAGAATAAAAATACAATAAATGAACCAGAAACAAATAAGTGTTCAATTTTTAAATAATAAGAAAACAAATACTGTAAAAACATTTAGTATTTGGCTCCACTTTTTCAGCTGTAAAAAAACCCCAAAAGCCTAAAGACGTTGATCGGACAAATGGTAAGTTGAATTTGTATTTTCACCGTAAAGAAACAATAAGAAACATTTGTTTTTTTAAAAACAAGGCTTAAAGCGTGGGAGCTTTCACACACAACAGCGGCAGAAGAGCATCAGAGTCAGTGTAAATACAGGCTGAAGTGTAACAGAGTGTGTAAACACTCAAGGACGTCTACACCACCGACACACACCAATGTTTCACATTCTGTGTTTACCAGACGCCCTAAGTACCATAAGTACCGCAAACACACAAACAATAATGAGCAAAACATGTGTAAAAATAAAAGAGCAGACGCACAAACGTGGCCTAATAATTCAAGAACATGAAAACAATGAAAAAAAAAATTAGTTTTAAATCTAGACTGAGAACTTTGGAATTCAAAACCAAGACAAGGTGTACAATTCCGCGTCTATTTACAGAAACTCAAATTTCAGAATTTCTATTTTAAATCTAGACAGAAAAATCTCAAACAAACTCAAAAACTCGACCTTCCGATTCCACTTTAAATCTACGATTTCAAATTCGAAATCGATCTACGATAAAAAAAAAAATCACTTTACTTTGGATCCACTTAACATTTTTACTTTGAAAGGAATGAACTATCCACTACTTAGCCAATGCATAAAAACATATTTGAGTCAAATTAACCTTTTAAGTTTAATGAAATCTCAAATAAAACTTTTTCTTAATATTTTCTCTTTGTAAAGATTGAAAAACAGACCACCACCCTAATATATGCATATACACACATCCTTTCTTGATTGGGTCTTGTGTACTAAGGGGTCAAATTTAAATAATAAAAACAATGTCTATAAGAGCAACTAATATTATATCATAAATCTGAACAGAAACCCATGTGTCTCGGGTTCTTTTGCGTACAGCACGTGCAAGCTTCTCATTGGCTCATTGAACAATCCAAGAAACAAGGTCTTCTCTTCTCGTCATCTTCTCCGCCTCCAAACCACATTTTTGCTTTACTTTAAAAAATGTATTTACTTTACACCACAAGACTTTTAATCTAAATCAAAGCAAGCACTTTACATTTCACTGGCGGAAAGGCAGAAAATGAAATGTTTGGAGTTAGATCAAGTAAAAAAGCTTCTTAATGACACGCCCTCTGCACTTTGATGGCGTGGCTCTGGACCAATCAGAGAACAGATTCAGGAAGCATCCAGAAGCAGAAAAAGAGCTGCTGCTTTCCATTTTTTTTTTAAATTCCATGTAGTTTTTGGTTTCATCTTTTGCCTTTTTATGACTAATATCCATAAATGGCAAAAATGAAAAATGTACATTTTTGGTTGTTGTTTTTTGTTTTTATTCCATGTAGTTGATTTAAGACGCTTTATTTATAATTAAAATATTAAAATGGGGGGGAAAAATGAGCAGAATAACACAACTCGAAACACACAAGTGAGACAAATAGGAGTAAGACGTGAGGGAATGTCTGTGTGTATCTGAACATCAGAGGTTTGTGCGCGAGATGCGGCGAACAGCCATCAGATGCTATCGGGAGTTTCAGCGTAATCCATAATTATCGCACAACTTGAGACAAAACAGAAAGAAGTTACTGCGAGCACCTTTAATCCCGTCCGTCAGGACCAAGTGACGAATATTAAACTGGTTTTGACAACTTAAACTGCCTCTCACATCCAGAAAAGTAAACTTTGTTCAAGCCTACATACCACACTGCCAGTGAACCGAAGACGCTTCCTCTGTTGTCAGAATGAGGAGAAGAAGAAAAAAAGATTAGGGAAAAAAAAAAGAAATAATAGAACTGGAATGGAACACACACACACACATGCAGAAAACAAATATATTTTTTTCCATATACGTATATAAATGTCTACATAGATATACATATGAAAAACACACAGACACACACGTGTATATATACTGTAAAAGAAAAACAACAGATTTGCGCTAAAGCTTTAACTGTACAATACTGTACAAGTATCAGTAATTAAGAAAAGAATTAGTACTTTTATGTACACACACAGCACACACGTGTGTATATATATATACTGTATATAGGAAAAAAAGAAAAAAAATAGATGTGGAATGGAACACACACATATGCAGAAAACAAATATATTTTTTTCATTTACTTATCTATGTAAATATACATACTGTATGAAATAATACACACACACACACACACACACACACACACACACACACACGTGTAAATATACTGTAAATGAAAAACAGATTTGCACTAAAGCTTTAACTGTACAATACTGTACAAGTATCAGTAATTTAAAAAAGAATTAGTACTTTTATGTACACACACACACACACACTCACACACACACACACAGATTTGACTAGCCAAAACCTTCAAAAAGTTGCCATCTGCTCAACACGCGTGTAAAGTTTACTTGTAACTTCACAGGTGTGTGTAAGTGTAACTGTTTTTCACTGGTTTATGTGAAAATGCAGCGAAATAACTGACTCCAGGCGAAACTGGAGCGCACACACATGACTCAGCTTCACTGATCACATGATCTAAATATGGGTTCCTGACCTTGACCAGGGTCGAGCTGTTTACACTGCTGAAACTCTACTCTTCATCTCTTACTCAAAGTTTCCTGTAGCTTCATTCACCTGCGCACACACACACACACACACACACACACACACCCGCGCGCGTCACTGAGTTCACAGCAAAGTTCAGACACGGTTGCCACGGTAACTTCACAAGTTCGTTTGTATCAAGCAAATACATTGTTGTGTTTTACTTGTGTACATTGTTGCACACAAGCAAAAGTTGTAAAATATACAAATCAGAAGTGACTTGGGTCTATTGGTGTGAGTGAATATGATTTATTTGTGTCTCAGGTTCAACTGGATAAATTGACATCATAAATGTTTATATTTTACAAAATTGAATTATTGTCCGGATCCATAGATCTAAACTTTGTTAAATATCCTTTGACCAATAATACGTTTTCCTCCATTAATAATTATTAATTTCTTTAAGTTTCACCAAGAAACCAAGTGTACCATTTAAAATAAATATAATCTTTGTTTAATCAAGTAAAAGTACAAGAACTACGGTGTTTACGTAGTGTGTCTGACTCTGTGTGTGTGTGTGTGTGTGAGTGTGTGTGTGTGTGTGTGAGTGTGTGTCTATCATAGTGTGTCTGACTCTGTGTGTGTGTGTGTTTATCAGAATGTGTCTGACTGACTGTGTGTGTGTGTGTGTCTATCGGAATTTGTCTGACTGTGTGAGTGTGTGTGTGTGTGTGTGTGTGTGTGTACTCTCCCAGCACTTCTCCATCCTTTCTTAGCTTGGTGTCATGGCTTCTTCTGCGTGACCTGGTGAGAGATGAACCACTGCTCCAGACGGTAAGAAGAGAGCGGCGCAGGTGTGTGTCTCCTGGCTCCTCGTGAGATGTTCGGCTTCCTGGTTCACGGAGAGTGTGAAGACGAGATGTTTGTGGAGCAGCGACCCGTGCCTCACTCTCTTCGGGACGGGAAGCGTGGTTGAGGAACACTCTGCTTTGATAGCTGCTACTCAGCCGTTCCTCAGGTGATAAAAGGCAGAGGTGTAAAGTACTTGAGTAAATGTACTTTGTTACTTGAGTAAATGTACTTTGTTACTTTACTTAAGTATGTTTTTGGCCACTTCGTACTTGTACTGAGTATCAAAAATATAAGCAACTTTTACTCTCTACTCCACTGCATTTCTGATTGAGTAGTTGTACTTTTCACTCCACTATTTGAATTGACACTTACTGTTAGTCGTTACATTTTGATTGTGCGCGACAAACCATAATCTATTTGTTTTGTTCATTTCTTGGGTGAACGAGGTGATTTTGCCATTTGTCGTCTGCTGAAGATACTGGAAGCTGATTGTGAATTAGAAACCACATGAACGCGACTTGGAGACGTGAATATTTACCAGGATTTTATTGTGTAGGATTTATTTTATTTATTTTGCACATTCGAGTTTGATTGAGACTGACTTTTTGTTCTTTATTTAATTAGTTTTACCATTTTTGACACATGGATTAGTTTCTGTATTAGAAAAGAAAACTTCATGAAAAGACATTTTTCACAATTCTTTGTAAAAAAATGTTTGCCTAAATTTAGTATGAGTAAAATACTTAAGTTCTTCTAAAATTCGATACTTTGCTACGACTTTGACTCAAATCTTTTTTATAGTGGTGACTTTTTACTTGTACTGGAGTAGCTTATACAGCACGTATCTGTAGTTTTACTCAAGTATAGTTGTCAGGTACTCTTCACTCCTCTGATTAAAGGGATCGCGCACTTTATGAAGCAGAGCTGAGGAGTTTGACGGGGAACCACGCGGCTTCATCTTTACCTGATAATCTTCCGGACATGTAGGTGCAGGAGAAGATAATGCTCCTCTAATCCTCCCGAGGTGCTGAGAGACGCTCGGAGACGCGGATGATGAAGACCTGGAGTGATGGGTCAAAACGAACGAATCTTTCATATGACTCGGAATGAACGGTTCTCCTCAGTGAACGATCGAGCAGCTTGTGACGTGGGCGCCGAGCCGCGCGCATGCTCTGTACGTTCGTGATTCGTTCAATCGATATATCGCAATACTTTTTTGAGTTTTAATCTACTTCCGGGTCAGATTGGCAGTCGCTCTTTGTGAAAGTGATTCATTATTGGAGTGTGTTGCATCAGGAGAACGACGGTAAAGCTCACTACAAACGGGCGCACGGTGTTGGTTTTATTAACATTGGAATAGCACATTGTTTTATATTAAATCATTAATAATAAATATAAAATCATGAGAAATAATTTTTACAATCTCAAAAAGCAAATCACAAGGTCTGATTCTGTTTTTGCTCAATATTACTCAAAAAAATTTAAAATAAAACCCGGTGTTTATTCACAAATTTAGTTTATTTAAATTAGTGTCTCAAGTTAGTGAATGGTTTTTGGAACATGTCATTTCTCCTTAACACTACACTAATGCAAAACATGTGCCATAAAGGTATCACAGATAGTTACATGTCATCTCAGAAGAATTTAATGACTGTTGAATTCATAAATTCAGAATTCAGTCATATTCAGAATTCAAACTACCCGAATATAGACTACAAGCAAATTAGCTTGAATAAATACATCTTAAAAAGAATAAAAATATGCTATATAATATATGCTTCTTTAAAATAAGGATGGTGTAAAAAAATAAAACCTTCAGTTAATTCTTTAGAATAAAGTCGCCTGTAACGAGATACTGTAAGGATGTGTGTGTGTGTGTGTGTGTGTGTGTGTGTGTGTGTGTGTGTGTGTGTGTGATCAGATCATAAATGACATATTCTTAATGATAACGCTGACTATATATCGTCTCGTCATCTGTGTGGATGATCGCTGAAGATCAGTCACTGTGAAGTCTTCATGCATTTTTACTCTGCCCCAAAGAAACAAACATTCTGCTTTTAATCGTCATATCTCAACCAGAAAGGACCGTGTATTACACATTATTATTGAGACATCAGTGCCGTATATGGGCAATTCAAACGTTTCTGATTAAAACGTCTGATAAGTTTTCCACCATAATTCAAAAGATGGCGAGTGTGATTTTTCCGTCTCTCGCTTTTTTTTTGCATTGGTATTCCACACACACACGCATACACACACACACACACACACACACACATACACACACACACACACACACACACACACACACACTTTCAGTAAAGAAAAAGATTAGTTAAATTTAACAATGCTTTAATTTTGCTTATTATAATTTTTTTTTCACCAGATTTGATCACTCTTGTGTCTTAAGTTGTATTCCATTTTCATTGGAAAGTTTTTTATAAATTATAATAAATCATGCAAAAAATATTTTAAAATAGTATCCTTTAACTGCACTTTTAAATATTAAAAATCTAATGTTTATTTACTAAAACTATGAGACAAATGATCGTAATGTTTGGAGAAACAATACTGTATACAACAATGACACGATTTGTAAGTCGAAAAATAATATTTCTTATATTACTGTATTATATATTAAAAATTTACAAACATTCACAGCGATTGCAACAAAACGCAAAATCAACAATAAACCTTTTTTATAAATCCACGGGTGTTTAAATCTATAAACTTATTAAAATAATAATGCATTTTAATTTAATTATATTGTTGTGCTTTTTGCAACATTGTCACTTTCTCATTAGGGGTCAAGCAAAGGTCAAGCTTCCTACCTTCTACAATAACAATAACAACAACAACAACAACAACAACAACAGTATCGTATTAAACTTATTAAAATAATAATGCAATTTTTATTACTTAATTACATTGTTGTGCTTCACTTTCGCAACATTGTCACTTTCTCCTTAGGGGTCAGGTAAAGGTCAAGCTTCCTACCTCCTACAATAACAATAACAACAACAACAACAACAACAGTATGGTATTGTATTTTATGATAAACTAAGAACACAGTTGATCTGGGAGGTGAAGCGAGGGATGAAGAGCATCATTCCAGTAAAGGTGACAGGAAGGGGGCGGGGCTAGCTCAGTCTGACACGGTCCGGTGCCTCAGATTAATCATTCCTGGTTACTCGCGCTGTCTGAGATACGACGTTTGTCATCAGCATCTCCAAGAACAGAAGAAGCTGGCGGCGCTCCAGAGACACGGCAGGCCGACCTGAAAATACCACCAAAACATCCCTGAAACCCAACGCGGGGAGACCACAGCGCTCGGGAACATCTGCCCAGAGGAATTAGCCTCACTGGAGATCTAGATTTCATTTAAAACCACACTTGAGTAAAAGTGCGGATGCCTTACTGTGGAAATTACTCACCAACTCCAAGGAGACTTGAGTAAAAGTCGTAAAGTATCCAATTTGAATAGAACTGAATTTAGCGATCTAGCTTGCTCATAGCCCATAGTCTGAACAACAATAGCCATATTTTTTTTACTTTTTAACTGACTAAAACTCATATAAAGAATTGATATTTCTCTTTTTTCACATAGCGTCTTTGCGTTGGTCTCGGACTAAGAAAAGCGCTATATAAATGAATGAACTTGAATGAACTTGAATTAAGGCTCGAAAAGCACCAAGATATGTGAAAAACATTTATGAGGTTTAATTTCCTAATAAAGAAAGGAAATGTTATCTAAATATAGATTACATATTAGAAATATAGAATTGAAATATAGAAATGAAATATAGAACCTCAATGTTTCAAAATGACAGATAAATAAAAGTCAGTCTGTGTCAAACTCAAATGTGTTAAAAAGTAAAAAGACACACAAACTTGTAGCAGTGGGCAGTATATAAATATATAAGCCTTTCTGTTCTTGTTTTATCGCTGACATTGTTTTATAATAAATAATTATTAATAAATATAAAATCAAGAGAAATAAATTTTACAATCTCAATAGGCAAAACACAAGGTCTGATTCTGTGTTTGCTCAGTTTTACTCATAAAAAATGTTATGTTTATTCACAAATTTGGTTTATTTTTATTTTAATTTACTTTTTCCTTTTATTTATAAATGTATGTTAATATCTGCAAAGTAGAGGGGAAAGGGCGGAGTCAGGACAAACTCAATAAAGTTGATTCTGATTCTGATTGGCGATGGGTTTTCGGAACATGTACTTTCTCGCTAACACTACACTAATTCAAAACAATATGCCAAACAGTTATCACAAACAGTTACATGTTATCTGAGAAGAATTTCATGACTGTTAAATTCATAAACTCGGCATCAAATGTTCTCGTTGTGTCGGCCTGGCCATTAAACACACTGACTTGTTTAGATGACGTGATACTTTATCAAAGCCACCAGCATGAACAGGAGTTTTTCGGCAGCGTGTCAGAAAGCGTCTACGTGCAGATTACACATCGGTAGTATAAACTGGAGATGTCTTTCGCCTGTGTCGGGAAACTCAAAGAGATTTCACCGGCCCGAAAAGGCCGCGGGAGTTCAAAGACGTGCATATATAGACCCTACGACGGCACTTTATAATACACTTTATTATATTATAGGTTTTATGCACAAAATCAGTTTGCGAGTAAATTTCAGTGCTTTTGTAAAGTTACAACTGTCTCAAACGTAAAAAAAAAAAAAACAAAAACAGAAGATTGTTGCATTTTATTCATTTGTTGATGTCGAGATACTATAACCTCAAGAATTTGCTCGAGAGCTTGTGCTATGTTGCTACGTTAAAACGAAATGTCTTTGTATTGAACTATTGAAATTGAATTGAAAATTTTATTATTAACTTGAAAAGAATTTTAGGACCATTTCTACAGATTATTTGACTGTGGCACAGACCTTATTTAAAGTGGCATACCGTATTGACATGAATTTTACAGAGACAATAACATTGGAAGAAGTAAGATTAAACTACATACACTAAAATAGTTTATATTACAACAAACAGAGACTACAAACCACGACCAGTTAGCTTAGCGCTAACAGCTACAAGGGTCCAACGTGTCATCGCAGAAAGAGTCAAAACTGTTGAAAATGAAGAACACGGGAAAGAAGTTAAAAAAATCCAAGGAACAGACACAATCAAAACGCTGGGTCTGATAATCAGGGGATAATAATCCTTCCTCTTCACACGCGTCAGATAAACAGAGAGATTGAAACAGGCCTGAGCTTGAAACAATTGCTCTGAGCATGGGCGGTGTCTGACTGGAGAGCAAAGGATCTTGGGAAATGAAGTCCTGACCATAAGAATCGACTTTGTGTTATCTATTATTTAAGTAAAACAACATCAAAATGATAAAGTTAGGTTTGTTAAACTAAGAAAAAAAAAAAGTACTTTAAAGAGAATATTAACATAATTGAATGAGAAACGTTAATAAAAAAAAATTAAAACAAAATTAAAAACAGAAATTTAAAACCAGGGGGTGCTTATTTTCGCGTAATCACAATATATAGATTTTTTTTGTTTCTCTGACTGGCTGGGGTAGGAAATTGACTTTCTTAGAAATGTATCTTTCATATTTTTGTCATGAATCTGATTCCATAGCGGTGAAAGTTGCATTACTTTACGGTCATTTAGCAGACACTTTCATCCAAGGCAACTTACATTTCATTCTAATTCTTACAATTCAACAAAATTTACAATTCAACAAATATTCAACAAACCCATTTTTTTTCACCAGCGCTCTACAGGGAAAGCGTTATTCCAAGACTTTTCACTCAGATGAATAATACACTTTTAATAATTTCCGTTTAGAACAGATAGAACACTTTCAGTCTATTATTTTCACTTCAAATGAGTCTCCTTTCTTCGTTTTTGTGTGTGTGTTTTTTTCAGTAACCAGAATCTTTTATACGTTTTAAACCCCTTTTAAACAATTTGCAATGCCAACTCATAGAGTTCATAAGGAGTGGTGTTGTGTTAAGACGGCCGTTTCCACGCTGTTAGCGGCGATGAACACAGCAGAAAACACGGTGGACTTTGATTCTCGACTGTAATCAAGCGCAGCTCTGCATCGGGCAATATTGACGCTGGCGTTCTACCCTTCATTGTGTGATTACGCGGGCAACTGCCCTCATGACCCAGGCAGGAGGACATCAAGGGTTTGTGTTGTGTTTGTGGTCAATCACTGGTTAGAGATATAGGCTCATGGGGATGTAGAGGTGACCCGTCACGTGGTCTGAAAGCTTCACTCCCACGTCCTCGAAGGTCTCCACTTCAGAGAAAGAGCCTGTGTGGAATGGAACAAAGCCCTCAAATGTTGAGAAAGACTGAAAGAAAGTGTGTGAGTTGGTCAGTCTGGTCACCAGGGGGCGTGTTGGATCAAAGTAAACACACTGTAAAAAGCGTCTCGTTAGATCAAAGTGAAAAAAATTGCGTCGACAGATCCTACACCTAGTCCGTTTACTTTAGTTCAACTTCAAACTTTACTTTGAAAGAAATTAACTATCCACTACTTAGCCAGTGCAAAAAACATCTTTGAATCTATTTAAGTTTTTAAGTTTAATGAAATCTCAAATTATGCGTTTTCTTAATTGGTTTTAAAAAAATGTTTTAATTTCTTAATTTCTCACCGGAAGGGTTGAAAAAGAGACCACCAGCATAATATATGCGTCAATTCGCATCTTCGTTGATTGGGCCTTGTGTGCTAACGGGTTGAATTTAAATAATAATAATGTTTATAAGAGTATCTAACAATATATTACAAAATCTGAACTGAACCCATGTGTCTTGACCACTGAGGTGTAATAACAACTTAATCAAATAAGTTGCCTTATAAAAGACTTCAATGAACGTAAAATCTTCACAGTTAGTCTATTTAACAGACAGACAGCAACAGCGCCACCTACTGCGGAAATTTTATTGCAAAAATGCAGCCGAGTCTTTGCTCACATAATGGTTGTTTACATAATTACCTTATTAAAACATCTATTGTTTCCTTTTAAGACAAATCGCTTCAATTGCTCCTTCTTACAACTGAACAAGATCATGTAAATGTGTTTATGATTTATGTTAAAGATTAAAAGAGTTTTTAAAAATGCCTAAAGCAAATGCAAGCTTCTCATTGGCTCATTGAACAATTCAAGAAACAAGGTCTTCTCTTCTCATCACCTTCTGGCTCCAAAGCACATTTTTACTTTTTTTCAAAAAAATAATTTACTTTACACTAAAAGACTTACTGTTAATTTGAATGAAGCACAAATTTTGCATTAAACTGATATAAGACAGAAAATTAAACGCTTTGAGTTAGATCAGGTAAAAATCAGTGGAACAGCGCTACATTCTCCAACATTTCAGGATTTTCCCGACAAAATCCTCCATTTCTTTCTAAACACACAAAACGCCGACACTCTGCCGGAATTCCGAAATAACTTTCTTTCCTCGACGTGGCCAGCTGAGCACAAAAGCTGATTTCTCCTCATCGGCTCGCCCGCCGTGATAAGGATGAAGAGGACACCTTTCCGTGAGAATCCTTATCTCGGCCAAAAATGTACCGTCTTCTTAAAGAGGCATGAATCTGCTGGCTAATCCAGGCCCTCGATAGGCATCTTATAGTCAGGATACTGCGGATAAGCATCAGCCAGCTCCTCGGATTCCATCAGGCCTTCTCGCTCCCTCTCTCCTGCTCCAGGCCTTGTGTTTTTCATCATCACTAACCAAAACAGCCATTAGCTGGAAGCCACATCTGAGGCTCGGCGGGACAAGATGGCCTCCTTGTTTTCCCTTCTCGGAGCATCGAGTCGGGAGAAAAGCCCAGGAGTTGTGAAACCTGATCACACGACACCGATATAGCGGAAAAAGAAATGTTTTTTTGCGTCCAGAGATGCGGCGATTAGCTCTTCGCACCTCTGTGGGGATGAAAGAGAAGTCGATCAATCAGCTGCTTATGTAATAGCGTCCCCGTGTCACTCGAGCGGAGAGATAGAAAGAAGCCCATGTGCTCGGACTCCTACATCCCACAACCATACGGGCCATTAGTCAAACAACTGATAAGAGCAGCTGCGCCTTTATCTTCCCGCTTTATGTCCATGACAATCAGGACCATGAGTTTGTCTGCGTGCTGGGGTTTTTTCGTCCATCTTTACGTTGACGTGTCTGTGGAAATGCCAAACGGGTTTAGAACTGAGACGGGTTTTATCAAATCACATCACGTTTATTGTCACATACACTTTTACATAGTGAAACGTTTCTTCACTGTGCTGCCTTTTTTTTTGTTTTGTTTTTTTTTTCCAGCGATGGATATCTTTATCCATCTTTACTGTGTCTGTCTTGCTATTTTTTGTCTCGTTGTTTATGGATTGTACATTGGTGCTCATAAATCAAAAGCATAATTCATATAATTATTATACTTTTGTTTACTCTTATGATCACTATTGTGTTATTGTTAAAATGATTGTAATCAAGCTGTTATATTGTTGTTATTGTTATTTTTATTGTATTTTACCAAGTGTTTGAATTATTTTTTCCCCAAATTTTTGAACACAGATAAATAATAAACATTTTTTTTTCTTTAAAGACTATTTTTTCCCTAATTTAGATAGCGACTTTGCGTTGGTCTCGAACTAAAAATAGTGCTATATCAATAGATTAGAAAAAGAAACTTGAAATTTTTTTTTGTTATGACTATTATCATTATTAAAATTAGAAAACATTTCCCTTTCATCAGAATCATCGAGGATGAGATCTAACGCTAAACGAATCCCGCTAGTCCCAAGCTCAAGTAATCCGCGTCACTCGATGTGCGTCCTTATCATTCACATTTATTTGATTATGATAAGTTTCTCAAATGTAGATATCAATGTTAAAACCAGCTGTAACGGAGCAAGAAATATCAATAATGATCATTTAAAATGTAAAAACACATTAGAAATTATAACATAATAGTGACACACACACACACTCATTAACACACACAAAAAAAAACATTATGTGACTGAAAGCAAAGTGCCGAGGATTCTGGGAGACGGAGTTCAAACCCAAACAGTGAGCGATGAAACGTGACAACAACCACACTGTAAAAAATGAATCATGAGGTTTGAAATTTTCATTTAAAAAATGAAAAAAAGGTTGTTCTGTGTTTCTCTTAAAACATTGAGAACATTTTGGTAAAAACAAATTAAAAATTAAATTTCACCCCTTTTTTAAAGAAACCAGTGCAATTGTTTGAGATTGCAATTGTTGCATAAAAGATTGAGTCAATTTAAGAAACCATTTTGGCTAAAAGATTGAGAAAACGGGAATTCACATTTATTTTAAGAGAACTGGTTCAATTGGCTTGCAGTTTTACGTAATGGAGTCAGTCACTTGAATCTCCACATGTGAAGTGATCAAATGGCATTTTGATGAACAGCAGATGAAGAGTGAACATTAAGAGGAAAGTGCTTTATTAAGAGGAAAGAGAATCATCAAATGAGCTTGTTCCTTGGGAGAGCCAATGAGAAGCTTGCGTGTGGTGCTTGCAGTTCTTTAACTCTTTTTAAACATTGTTACATTAGCTGTTACATTATAACAAGGATAAATTGAAGCGATTTATCTTAAAAGATGACAATATATATTTAAATAATTTAAATAACCGTTGGGTTTTATTTACTCAAATTAAACAGTACGATCCACTAAAAATTGTTAAATTAATGTCAGGCAGAACATTTCAAGATTTTTTTACTCTATTCTGTCAAGTATGCTCTACTTAAAAAGTAAGCCCTGAGAAACTATTTAAATATAATTTGTTTTAAATGTTACCAAACTTTTTTTTTTTTTACGTAATTTTAAATGTGTAATTATCGCTGTTCCTACCGTTGTGCCTAATTGTGGGTATCATCCATCCTGTTTAGTTTTATTGCTGTGAATTATTGTGGAACTGTATTAATCTTCTACGGTTTTTATTCTTTTCTACGTGTTTTGTCCAGCCAAAACTGTCCAAAAGGGCTTTAAAAATAAAGTTGAGTTGAGTAATCAGCACGTCACCATTTTTACATTTAACGCGTCAATACAAAACTCGTGTATTTCTGAAGGCCGATGCTTTGCACAGCTCCACTCTTTTAAAATCACAACATCGAAAATCCGTCTCTAAAAGCCGACCGACCTTTTCCCTTCCGACATTCCCACGTGTCAATGTGCCAGGCGATATTTTTCACTCGGTCATAAATCATTTCCCCGCCGACCTTTGACCTCTCAGCACACCTGATGACCAGGTGTGCGCGCGGAGTGTTACTCTGTGCGTGGATCAGAAGTGTGTGCGTGTTTATAGTACGCATCGGGTTACACAGCGGAGTTTGCACTACATACTTGATCCTGTATGTTGACGTCGGGCCGTTCCTGCTTGTTGTTCCTGGTTCCCCCTCATTACCCCCCAAGTCCCAACAGCCTCCGGGCGGCAGAACACACTGTAGGTCACCATTCATCATCATCTTCATCATCATCATCATCTTCATCGCCATCAGAGAGAGTGACACACTGACACACATTCACTCCGTCACGCAGGCCTGTCCGCGCGGCTTCCGCTACGGCCCAGATCCGGTTTCAAGTGAAGTCAAGTCAAGTCAAATAAAGTAAAGTAATAATAAGTAAAATATCTAGATTCTGCCCAGAAATGGCCTGTAAAGTGAAGTAAGATAAAGTAAAGTGAAAGATGCCTTTTAAAATATCGATTCTGCCCAAAAATGCCCTGCAAAGTGAAGTAAAGTAAAGAAAAATACTGCTTTTTAATTATCCAGATTCTGCCCAGAAATGGCCTGTAAAGTGAAGTAAAGTAAAAGACTCATTTTTTAAATATCTAAATTCTGTAAAGTAAGTAAAATAAAGTAAAGCAGACGACGCATTTTTTAAATATCTAGATTCTGCCCAGAAATGGACTGTAAAGTAAAGTAAAATAAAATAAAATAAAGTAAAAGATTCAGTTCCAAAACTCAAAAGATTTTACCTAGAAATGGCATGTAAATAAAGTCAAATCAAGTACAACATATTTTTGGATTCTAGATTCTGTCTAGAAGTCAAAGCAAAGTCAAATAAAGTGAAGTAAAAGACTCCTTTTGAAATACTCTGCCCAGAAATGGTCCGTAAAATAAAATCAGAGTAAAGTAAAAGATTTACTTCAAATCTCAAGATTCTGCACAGAAATGACCTGCAAAGTAAAATAAAGTACTAGAGCGGGTTTCAAGTCTCTAGAATCTCCGAAATGGTCCGTAAAGTGAAATAAAATAATGTATATTAAAATAAAGGACTTGGTTAAAATCTCCAGATTCTGTCCAGAAATGATCCTCAAAGTAAAGTAAAATAAATTCAAGCTAAAGATTCCAGTTTAAAATATATTGTGGTGGAAGATGAACCAACTAAACAAACTAAACTAAACTAGTAATCCATTGGTAAAAGACTAGTAAAACTAGTAAACAACTAGTAAAAGGACGTTTAGAGCCGATGCAGTCGACTATGTTCATCAGTGTCAGATCTTCAATCCAAAGTCTCTTTATCTTTCAAGTTTTTACCAATAGGAACCGTTTGTTGACGATGGGCCTTTTTTATCGGTTTGTTTCAGTTACGGCCCAGATTCGAACCCGGGCCCTTCATGATGCATGGCAACGAAAGAGCCGCGGCGAAACACTTCATTCGTCAAGCAAACATCAAGCGGATCAAGCCATGTTCCAAAATGTCACACTGTTCATGTGTGTGTTTACCCAACACGAGAGGAGAAAGACCTACAACATTAAAGACACTTTCATTGCCATCCAAACCAAAACACTGGAGCCGCCACCAACTGAAAGTCACCCGGGTCACGGCTCGCCTCTCGCCTCTCGCCTCTCGCCTCCTCATCTGTTGCAAACTCAAACCACTTCGGGACGTTTATTTTGGGTGTGTTTTTTTTTTTTTTTTGCAACAGGTGTCGAGCAGGTCAGAGTCGGTTCAGTCTGTGGAGAAAATGTAGCAAAGTGCCAGAACCGTCCTCGGGTAGTTGTAGCGTTTCCGTAGCAACAGCGGGGGTGTAACGAGTACCGGACAGACATACTTGAGTAAAAGTACAGATACTTACTGTGAAAATTACTCCATTACAAGTAACAAGTCACCAAATTCAAAAAGACCCGAGTCAACGTATATACATAAAGTTTATTGAAGCTTTAACATTTTCAACAAGTGTTCACAAAACTTACAATTTGCGTGACAATAAAGAGATTTCCTGCTCAGTGACTTTAGCCTGAGAGTCTGTAGTTTTCATATGCAGGAGTTTTATCTATAAAATCATGTGAAGCTTATCTATCTATCTATCTATCTATCTATCTATCTATCTATCTATCTATCTATCTATCTATCTATCTATCTATCTACCATCTCTGTCCATCCATCCATCCATCCATCCATCCATCCATCCATCCATCCATCCATCCATCCATCCATCCATCCATCTATCTATCTATCTATCTATCTATCTATCTATCTATCTATCTATCTACCATCTCTGTCCATCCATCCATCCATCCATCTATCTTATATATATATATATTATATTAATTATATGGCTATATTAATATGGCTGGATGGATGGTAGATAGATAGATAGATAGATGGATGGATATATATATATATATATATATATATATATATATATATCTCAGCTTCACGTGATTTTATAGATAAAAAAACTCCTGCATATGAAAACTACTCTCAGGCTAAAGTCACTAAGCAGGAAATCTCTTTACTGTCACGCAAATTGTAAGTTTTGTGAACACTTGTTGAAAATGTTAAAGCTTCATTAAACTTAATTCCTTATATTCTTCGTTTTTTTTTCAGTAGGACTGTCTAACCAACACTGTTAAAATGTACATTTTAGTAAATAAAGCAATAGTTCAACACGCATGCGCACAGCGCGAGGAAGGACTTTCTCCTGGGTAGGAACTTTTATTTAGAACGACCGGAACGTTTCACCCGCACCGGAGCCGACCGAACCCCGCTCTGCCCTTGGAGAATCACCCAGGCTGTATTTAGAATCAAGAACAGTCCGTTTACATATCACATTAGGCTTCTGCAAATCAAACACGACTTGTGTCCCCATATACAAACGCGATGGAGTGATGGAGCACATCAGAAACTGTCCGGGATGCTTGTGCATTATTGCGCGCGGTATTATACGGGCCTGTTGAACGTATAAATAGTGAGATGAAAGTCCTGCAGACTTCTGGGTTTAATTGGGTGTGAGAACTGGCTGAAAGTGATTTTGATCTTCAAAAGATGTAAAAGTAGAAACAAGAGCGGGACGTGTTTATCTCTCCATCAGCGGCTTCCACCTGCTCCTGGAGCCTCCATCCGCAGACCCGTGATCCACATCACACAGGCCGATCGATCCAAACTGATCTGGGATCAGAACCTGAGCACTGCCCGAACTCAGATTTTATTCCTCACCCGCCACAGTGAAATGTGTTTGGGAAATGAGGGAAAAAAAAATGAAACGATTGAAATGGAATACGAATTAAAATGTGATCCAAAATATAAACGTAAAAAAATAAACGAAAATAAAAAACTACGTTAAACATAAACGAAAAAGCCAAATAGAAAAAAAAAACTATTTTAATCGGGGGGAAAAAACGAATGAACACTTAAAACAATAAAATTAATTCAATATAATAAAATACAAGATAATTGAATATACAATTAAGTGGAAGAATAATGCAGTAAAATGCTGACAAAATAAAGAATAAATAAACAATTAAATACAATAAGAAGTAAAATAGTTTGTAATCAGAATAAAAAAAACACCACAATTGAACAAATTAAAACAATTTAAATAAACAGTAAATTCCCCCCCACCCTCGCCCCTTAAATTGAAGGGATTTAATATGTAGCTGTTTTTATGGGCAATTTCCCGGCCATTTTTGCAGCACAGGTTAATTATAGGTTAACCCTGTCTAAATTATATTATAATTATATGAGGGACACAATATATATAATATACATATTACATAAACATAAAATACAAAATGTACTTCTTCCGGAACAATCCTGTGTTTTTATCTATACCATTGTTAATATGAAAAAAATTACGTTTTAGAAATGTAAATACAGTAAACCCACTCCTAAAAAGAAACTTTCAGTCACTATTTGGCGCCCCCTAGTGGCAATCGGGGCTTTTACATTATAAGATACAGTACGTATACAGTATATGTATTATAGCTGTGGCCAATCAGATCGCCTTTGTGACACACCAACCAATAAAAAAATCTAAAATATAAACGTCATGCCGTACAAACAGCAAGGATGTTTAAAACTGAAACTAAACTTGATTCCAATTAAACATTTTTGAGGACAATGGTTGATTGTAAGGGTTTCTACATTTATCTTTAACCTGTTATGCGACAATCACTGGAACTGGAACGTTTGATAACAAGAATTAGTTTATAAAAACAGCCAATCGCCAAATAATTTAGTTTTATCGGTTTGACAATGTAAAGCGTGAAGACTGGATTTCACGGAAAGGATGGTGTTTGCCGCCATCTAGTGGTGAAATTAACTATATTTATCTATCTATCTATCTGTCTGTCTGTCTGTCTGTCTGTCTGTCTGTCTGTCTGTCTGTCTGTCTGTCTGTCTGTCTGTCTGTCAGTCCGTCCGTCCGTCCGTCCGTCCGTCCGTCCGTCCGTCCATCCATCCATCCATCCATCCATCCATCCATCCATCCATCCATCCATCCATCCATCTATCTATCTATCTATCTATCTATCTATCTATCTATCTATGTCCGTCTAATAATAATAATAATGTGAATAATAATAATATGAATACGTATTGGCAACATTACAAATTAAAAACAGTTACAGATGTATTACTGTTCATTGTTGTTTGTTCCTGGTTTTGTAAAAACGTTTTTCTTCGTCCTACCAACTTCTTAAACCCTACAAGTCCCACAATGCTTCGCGCCGCCCACCTGACCCACAGACTTCCGCTGATTGTGTGTCTTGCTTTTCGGCCGTAGCTTGTGTCGGTTACTAAGGCAACAACGCGATAAATTCGCACAAGATCAATGTCAAACACGCCCGACTTTTCTGTTTTACGGAGCAAAAGCGCGAAGTTCCACGCAAGAGGTGAGTTTACACCGCGAGGCGTCGCGCGAACTCGCTGGCCGCTTCTAGCGACGCCAAAGGTCGTGGGTTCGAGTCTGTGGGAAAGCGCGAACTTGTCTAAATGTAAACACACAATGCAATGTCAGCTTTTTTTTATATATAGAAGTGTGTCTTTTAAACGCAAAACGTGAATTTGCAGAACACTTGCTGACGCGATCCCCATGTAAACACGATGCGCGCGAACAACGATGACGTCGGCGCGTAATAACAACGCGTAACTAACGGAGGAGTGTGAAATGTGTTTGTTTTGTTCTTTTTCTTCACGGTTTTCTTATCTCTCGCCTGGTTTGACCGCGCGCGTGTCCACGTGTTCGGGTGATTGACCTTGACGGGCGTCTTAACTCCTGTAGATCCGGTTTAAGGCGATTATAGTGACGATCTGTTCTTCTCCGCGTTACTTTACGCCAACGTTACACCGCGGCGACGTTACTTTGCGTGTGCACACCTCGCTCTTTTCACGGCACTTCAGCAGAATTTAACGTGAGCTGATGTTAAAAGTCCGTTATTCAGTTGTAGTGGGAAAAATGACAAGTTTATGTAACTATGGCAACGTAAACAATGACTCGCCCTGGGATTGGTCGGCCACTGCTGATGGTTTTTTCTCTATTTTTCCAACTTTTTATTGCCATAAATCATTCCAGTTATATTTGTTTATGGGATTGCTAAACTGTTTTTTTGTTTAATGCCAATTTCCATCGTCTGTTTCCATTAACTTGAGCATTTTGCGCTAATTTCCATAAATGCATAGAATCCATGATTCCTTTTATATTTGTTAATGGGATTGCTAAACTGCAACACACACACACACACACACACACACACACACACACTTGTCACTTTTCTTGCCACAAATCATTCTAATTAATATATTTGGTATCACTAAACTGCAACACACACACACACACGCAATTATTGATTGAATTGAATTGAAAAGCCTTTAATAGTCCCACCGCGGGGAAGTTATTTAACATTTATTTTAACGATGTTGTAGAAAATTATTAAAACCTAAAATCCTAACGCACAGAATTTAAACAGAACTGTTACACTTCATAACATTGAGTATTAGAGCTGATAACATTTTTGCGGCTAATTGAATATAAGCCCTACAAGTCCCACAATGCTTTGCTCCACCCACCTGACAAAAGATGCTTAACGATCGAAGCGATAAAACCTTTTGCGTCGACTTCCCACTCATGGTTAATAAATCTCCAAATCGAGAAGAAGAAGAAAACCTTTTTGAACATCGCAAACCAACGATGAACATTTTACAGAAGCGGCAGAATTTTGCCGGCTTTTCTGTATTTTGGAAGGCGTTTTTATCCCGGACTGTCCGTCTTTCAGTGCCGACAGTGGGATGGAGTGGTTTTTCCCGGCTGACTGAGTAAGTTCCTCCGGAGGAGAGAAGATGAAGCGCTACACGACGCTCAAGCAGCTCGGTGACGGCACGTACGGAAGCGTTCTGATGGGCAGAAGCAATGATTCCGGAGAACTGGTGGCCATTAAGAGGTACTGCATCCACCTTCAGTCGCAACTCTACGTACACATAGTAACTACCAGTGTTGGGACGTTCCTTTGAGAAAGTAATTAGTTACAGATACTAGTTACTTCTGACAAATAGTAACTGAGTTAGATGTTTAGATCGTTATAAAAGTAACTAGTTACCAGGAAAAGTAACTGTTGCGTTACTTTTTGCGACAATTAAAAAAAAAAAGAATTTGTCAAATAACTAGGCTGCTGTCAATGTTAAATATGTTAAATGATTGAAATGGACACTAAAAAAATCAATTATTATAAACCTATCCATAATTGATAGCAAATTATGCTATTATTAATTAATAGCATGTGATTTGTATATTTTTATTAATATACATTAAATTATTAATGTGCATCAAAATTTTCATATTCACATATTTTTTTTTATGTTGCGCAAATTAGAAATACAGAAAAAAATCGGTGTCAATAACCTGAAAATCAAAAGAGAAATGTTTTTAGAAATATGTTTTTTTAAACTGTAATTTTCAATTAAATGTCTGTGGTTTTTTGTCGGTTCAAAAAAAAAACTACTTGTTGTCTTGTTGCCAATATGTAACATCTAGATTTCTACGTATTGTTACGCTTTTTGTAACAATTTCAGCATTTTAATAATGATAAATGTATACACCCAATTGTTAGCGTTCCCATGGTTTTAATGACCTGTGCTAATTGTGTTTAATTGCAAAATAGCTAGTTGCACACTTTTTATTAGAATAGAGATTATTTTAAGGTACATTCCTATTTCATTATGCTGATTCTTTAATCACTGAAAATCAAAACAGAAATGTTTTTTTTATATAAATAGACTTCACACTCGAGTGGAGTGACGTGCAGAACCACTTCTCAACACAAGGGGGCGACACTACGACTGCTTGTGAACTTCACTTTCGCTCTGTCCATCTTGCATTGTTTTTTTTGGCTCTGCTCTCATTGGTTGAACAGCTTTTTTATTCTTTTGTTTTTTTTTTAAAGCTAAAAGGTTAAAATATTCCTTTGAACTGTAATTTTTCAATCAGATTTTGTTCACGTTTCCTGAAAATATTATCAGAAACCTAAAACGTGGTACGTTACATAACTGTTAAACGGCAACTGTTCCAGCGTCTTGTCCTCTTACGTATGGTTGAGTTTCTCGTTTCGTCTGCGTCGTCATTATTGTCCTCGTCATTCCAGTCACGGCTCGTTAGGTTTATGTCATTGAATATTCATCTGGTTGTAAATACTTAATAAAGCCGTTTAGTAACAAGTAGTAAGTCATCAAGAGTCTGTCTGTCTCACTCTACATCTCGTTGTATTTCTGTCTGTTTTTCTCTCAATAATGAGCAATGATGGAGTTCACGTGTCTACTTTACAAACGTCTTCTGCTTGTGTGTCGGCAGGATGAAGAGGAAGTTCTACTCGTGGGAAGAGTGTATGAACCTGAGAGAGGTGAAGGTGAGGAACCCAACGTCAAACTCAACTATCGCATCAAATACATTTTTTTCTGCATCAAAAACACAGTTATACAATCATTCTGCAGTACTTTGCATAACGTTCATTACACATCGTAAGTTTGATTATAAAACAGTTATAATACAATATATGATACAATTATTTTTTATTTTTTTGTTTTTTTTTTTGTACATTTTTGTCTATACTTATGGAAACCCATTTCCGCCACTTTTTTTTTTAGGGGGAAAGAAAACCAAGTCGAAATAATGATCTCAAAATAACGACTTAGTATCTCAAAATAATGACTTAGTATCTCAAAATAATGACTTAGTATCTGAAAATAACGACTTAGCATCTCAAAATAATGACTTAGTATCTCAAAATAATGACTTAGTATCTCAAAATAATGACTTAGTATCTGAAAATAACGACTTAGTATCTCAAAATAATGACTTAGTATCTCAAAATAATGA
>MU204191.1:15017321-15033377 GCA_017309775.1 Paedocypris sp. Pulau Singkep
CTCTCTCTCTCTCTCTCTCTCTCTCTCTCTCTCTCTCTCTCTCTCTCTCTCTCTCTCTCTCTCTCTCTCTCTCTCTCTCTCTCTCTCTCTCTCTCTCTCTCTCTCTCTCTCTCTCTCTCTCTCTCTCTCTCTCTCTCTCTCTCTCTCTCTCTCTCTCTCTCTCTCTCTCTCTCTCTCTCTGTCTCTCTCTCTCTCACTGTCACTGTCTATTTCTCTGTTTCGCTCTTGTTGGTGTAAAGTGAAGCTCTCGTCAGTGTAAAGTGAACCGCACTCGTTGGCAGAAAGTGATCAGAAGTGATCAGCACCTCGTCAGTGTAAAGTCAAAACCACGCGTGACTCATTGGTGCAAAGTGAACTCTACAAATAAAGTTTTTGTGGATGCGTAAAAACCACGTTGCGACTTTCACATCATCATCATAAATGTTTTTCAATGTCAGGATTAATCAGCAGAAACACTCCGTCTGCGAGCAACAAAGTGGCGGCCAAAGACCCGTGGAACGTCCCGGCTCAGACCCACAAACCCCTGGCACCGCTGGAAGGAGCTCCGCCCACCATCAGCCCCGGTCAGCACGCAAACCTCGTAACCCTTTACTGCTGCCTACCAGACGCTACACTTTAAACATGGTTTTTTCGATTCAACGTAATATTTCTGATAAAAATATTTAAAAAATGGAAAAAAAACATTTTTTTTTATAAAAATTGGAAAAAATCAATTTTTCAAAATCTGGAGCGGCTCCCCTAGTGGTCACTGCTGTGGAAAAGCAACGGAGCAGATCATTGCTGCCACCTGGTGATCAAATGATGTATTACAAGTGTATGTTTGAATCGATCAAGTTTTTTGAAAAATCATTTTAATTTAAGGCCCGGTGATCTGACAATAAACAAAGCGTATCAAAATATTGCTTTACATTTGCTCCGTTTGTTCTTTCGCAGGCAAATTCGTCACGACCACGTACAACCTCTCGGGCGGACACGTGCCTCCCTTCCAGAAGAGGGAAGTGGGATCGGTGGGACAGAGGATTCAGCTGGCTCCACTCGCTCAGCAGCACGCACGTAAGAACTCAACGCTCTCATAATACAGATTTATCTAGAAAAGTCGAGACGGTCGGATGGTTTTTTTTTTGTGTGTGTGTGCGCACTATTTTTAATGTTTGGACATTTCAAGCAACTTTTATGATTAGGGGAAATGGTGAAAGACATGGTTAATATTAATAGTAGTCATTTATTGATATGTTAGTTTATTCATTTTAATACATTAATTTTGTAATAATAATAATTCTTTCAATTTTTCATTTATTGGTGCCTTTCACAACAATCATGTCGCCTTACAGAAACACAACAACATTCACACACACACACACACACACACACCAATTGCCTGGTGAAATGTATTAATTTATTAGTATGTGTATAGGAACAGCTCAAAAGAACTCTCTAACACAATAATCCAGATTAACCCTAGAAACTATCTGGAAAAGTCACTTCAACACGATTGGATGATTTTTTTTGTGTGCGCACTATTTTTTTTTTTTTTTTTTACTATTTTTGGATATTTCAAGCAGCTTTGATGATTAGGGGAAATGGTGAAAGACATGGTTGATAATAATAGTCATTTATTGATATGTTCATTTATTAATTTTAATACATGAATTATGTATTAATTTATTAATATGTGTACAGGAATAGCTGATAAGAACTCTCTAACACATTAATCCAGATTAACTCTATTACAGATTAACAATCTGGAAAAGTCTTGTCACGACGAGACGATCGGATGATTTTGTGTGTGTGTGCGCGTTCTTTTGGCTTTATATTAGCCGAGTGTCGTGCAGAATTGCTCCCTGACACAAGGTGGCGCTGAGAGGAGGACGAGACACACACCTAAAACTATATAAAACGATAAAATCTGAAGCGAAAAAAAGTTTAAAAGAAAACTGTGAAGATTACAAGCGAAAAAAAAAAAGGAAAAAAAATGTAAATGTCAAGCATTTTCATTCGTTTCTTAGAAATTTACATTTGATAATTTTGGCACTAATCTGATTCCATGAAATTGTAGTAGATATAAAATCTATGTACGTACTAATATGGACCTTTTTACTATTATTATTATTATTATTATTATTATTATTATTATTAATGCCCCCTAGTGTCTGGCGTACAAACTGCGCTTTTATTGTCCCAGACGGAAAGGTTTCCACAGCGCACTGAATGTTTTCCGGCTTGTTCTGTGTAACTCTTGTTTCCTCTTCTTCTCTCCTCTGTCTCTCAGTTGATCTCTCTGCTCCCGCCGACTCTAAATCCGGCAAATCTAAGCCTCCGAAAGCCAAACTTTCCTCTGCTGTTTCTGTCAATAAGACCTCGGAAGGTAAAACCTGAGATCATTGACCTTTGACCCCCGACCTTGACCTCTGACGTCGCATCGGAAATACTTCGATACTCAGATCACGATACGCCAAACAAAAGAGATTTCGAAACGTTTTGTCGGTTACGATAAAACGACAAAATCGGTAATTTCCGATTGGTGGCAGACTTTGAGGCATTTAGTCTGAATACGCAAATCTTGGATCACTTATTACGTACCGTGAACGAATATGAGGACATTAATTTGTAAGGTGCATTCGAAATAATTGTATTTAATTGTATTTAACGCTCGAGCACGCCTGTTATCAACAACGATTCGCGGTTTGTCTTGAAAATCAGAGTGAGCGGAACACGAAATTGTTCGATTGTCTGAAAGTCGCTTAACGGCTAGCTAGCCATCACGCGCGTTTCCAGTAGCCGTTTGTCGATAATTCGCTCCACGTTAAAAAGCTGTTTAGACTTCTCCAAAAAATTATAAAACGATTTTCTTGTTTGTTTGTTTGTAAGGATTATTAACGACTCAAACTCAATTATGTCAGTTGATTAATGGTTACTACGTGTTTCGCTCTGTACGATATTCGTTTCATGGATCGGTTTGATCGACTGAGAATATCGTATTTACGTGAATATAAGCAGCCCTTTTTTCAAATGATCGACGGCGTAAACTTGCGCGGTGCTTATAATCGAATATGCGCGCAAATATAAGCCCTCAAGTGCGTGTGTATAATGTTAAAGAATATTAACGAGAAAAACGGAAATAAAGAAACATTAGAGACGCCGTGACACTTAACAGAGACAAAATAACACTGGAAGTAGTGAGATTAAACTAAATAGAGTACAGTCATTTATATTACAACAAACAGAGACTACAAACCACGACTGGTTAGCTTAGCTTAGCGCTAACGGCTACAAACGTGTCCAGTGAGTCATCGCAGAAAGAGTCGAAACAGTTGAAAATGAAGAACACGGGCAAGAAGTAAAAAAAACCCAAGGAACAGACACAATCAAAACGCTGGGTCTGCTAAACAGGGGATAATAATCCTTCCTCTTCACACGGCGTCAGATAAACAGAGATTGAAACAGGCCTGAGCTTGAAACTATTGCTCTGCGTATGGTCGGAGTCTAACTGGAAAGCAAAGATCTTGGGAACTGAAGTCCTGACCACTAGAATCGACTTTTTGTTATCTAAACTAAACAAAGTAAAACGATATCAAAATGGTTTAGGTTTGTCAAACAAATAAAAAAGAAAGTATTTTTAAGAGAATATTAACGTAATTGAACCAAATTGCTTCTATTTTGTGCCTGAGAAATCAAGGGGACGCTTATATTCGCGTAAACACGGTAATTGTGAAGCGTTTACTGAATTTTGTCCGTGTTTCCTCAGACGAGGCGTGGAAAAGGAGAGCGGAACGGACCCAGCTGAAGGGAACCAAGTTCCATCACCACATGGCGGGAAACCTGCTGGCGCGGGCTCCGCAGGCTCAACCGGTGCACGGGCGAACCGACTGGACCGCGAAATACTCCAGCCATCGGTGAATGTGGGCGGTTCTGCGTCTGACCCCGCCCCACCCAGCCTCGCCCAGCTTCCCTCACGACCTTTTCTGCCAAAAAGAAGCGAAAATCTGGACGGGAATTATATGCATCACGGTTCCAGTGTAGAACCGATAAACATTTTTAATCATGCACACACACACATCTTAAGCTCTTTGAATGTTTATATTCAAATTAGACAAATTATATTTTATAATTGTAATATAAACGTGTATTTCTCCCACGTTACGGGTTTATTTTAGGATTATTTACATTTTGATAAAGTGTTGCATGTTGGATGCTTGGTGATAAGCCACGCCCACTGGATTGCCACACGCTGGCGTTTCATTGGCCGACGGGCTTCTGTGATGATGTAGAAATGAAAGCGGCGGCTTGTAGACGAGGGCGCGGCCGCTTCCTGTAGAATATCCCGCGCGGAACGAATAAAGTTTTATAGGCATTATTTGTAACCGCTGCTGTTGTGACTGTTTTATTGGACGTTTTTGCAAGAAATAACTTCCAGACGCGGCTTTAATGTTCTTTAACACCTTTATGACGCTACAACACACAGACGTCTGGACGGTGACGGACGCAAGATCAGCTTTGCTGAGGCTTCTGGAACATTCCAACTCCCAGCTTTGTCACCATCACCACACTGCAAGAAAACACACACATTTATAAACACACACACACACACACGTGTCTCATGCAGTGTTTTCCAGAGGTGTAAGGTACTTGAGTAAATGTACTTTGTTACTTTACTTAAGTATGTTTTTGGCTACTTCGTACTTGTTCTGAGTATCAAAGATATGAGCAACTTTTACTCTCTACTCCACTGATTTTGTGACTGAGTAACTGTACTTTTTACTCCTCTATATTTGAATGGACACTTACTCGTTGCTTTTTAATTGTGCGCGACAAACCATAATCGGTTTTTATCACGGTTAATTTCTTGGGTGAATGAGGTGATTTTGCCAATTTAAACTCTACAGATCTTCACTAACTTTACAACTGTAATGTTACCAAGCCGAACATGGCAAAAACCACTGACACACGACTATATTTTAGCTTAATTTGTTTTGTGCAACGTGAATATTGTAGGCAATGACTTGGTCACTGAGAATCGCAAAAATCACAGCAAAACCTTTTTTTTTGAAACATGGAGAAATTTCGTTTCTGTATTAGAAAATAAAACCTCATGAAAAAGAGTACACAGCATTTGCCTAAATTCAGTACGAGTAAAATACTCAAGTTCTTTTAAAATTCGATATTTTGCTACTTTTTTGTGTTGACTTTTTACTTGTATTGGAGTAACTTCTACAGTACGTATCTGTACTTTTACTCAAGTATGATTGTCTAACTCTGGTGTTTTCCGACCTCACGGCGGCGATGAGACCCGCGGGCATCAGTTTGCGTGACGTGTAGAATCTCTTTCCCATCACGGCCGCGAGAGTTCCGGAAGTGACTGGAAGATAAACCAATCAGATCATTAGCGTATGATTTATATAACACACACACACACACACACACACCTAAAGACAACCAGATGTTCTGAGGGTCTTGTGTCGTCTGATAAGCTCCGAGACCCGCCAGCCCGCCAAACAGCAGCCCCGCCCCCAGAGACGGCAAGCTTCCTGTCACACAGCCACACCCACAACGTTAAACCACACCCACACGTTTGTTCTGAGCGATAAGATGAGAGATTACCAGACGACAATACTTTTGTTGGGAGCTTTTAATTTGTAATACACACGTGAAGTAAAAGCGTCAGGTTGTTAAAATATGCATACAAAAATAATGCAATTAACGCATAAAAAATGCAATTATGAAAAGCGAAATTCAAAAAACAAAAAACAGGCAGGCTAACACAGGAAATTGAGCAATAAACGTGCACGTTAAATCATGCTTTTTAAAGGCAATTAAAGCTAGTTAACATGCATTAGTCTACTGCATTTCATTTACTTAATTCCCGATATGCAGAAGAGCACTTTTCTGGTTTTAAGGAGAGTTTTATTTGAAATTGTATGTCAAGCAATGATCGCGGCGCTGTAATGACCACGTGGCTTATTATATTATCGTGATATACTATTATAATTGTCATTATTACTACTAATAAACACAATGTCGAAAATATGACAGATCTGTTAAATCGATTGATGAATTGTAGAATAAAAAGAAAATCGCGGGTTAGTGCGCATGCGCGGAACACAAACCCAAGCATCGGCGCGCGCCTTGACATCGTCGGAACCGTTGCGTTACCTGCTTTCACGTAACCTATGACGCCACCGGACGCCACCAGAGCCGCGTAGCCGAACCCGGGCCAGTCCACCGTCATCGTGCAAATCTGCGCGTCACAAACTCCGTTAGCACGAAACACACACACGCGCATGCGCATCAAGCGAGTTTACATTGACGCGCCGGTACAATATAAATACATATTATTTAATACTCAACCTCGTGACTCCCTGTGTAAAGTTGTCCTTGCTATGGAGCGCGTGAAGCGCCTACGTCACTTTGTGTAAGGACGCGCGCACTTATACGCTTGAGATAATTGTGGGTAATGTAGTTTGACGGGATTCTCTGGGAACAAAACATATTTTAAAATGCGAAGCCTGTCGACCTTTTTATTTTAAATATTGATTCTTTGCATTTTTGCGGCATTTAAATGTTGACGCGTCAGTTCAATATAAAAAAAATGAATAAACTCCTCACATTGAAATTGATGCGGAACGTCCTTTGCTTGTGACGTCACAAACACTTGGGTAATGTAGTCTTGTAGTCTTCATTTTTTACATTTTAAACAATAGAATACCACTTATTCACACGTGTGAATAAGGGCCAGTCCACCGTCATCGTGCAAATCTGCGCGTCACACGTGTGAATAAGTACAAAATAATACGAAATACTAATTGTTAATTATAATTAATAATTTGCAAACATCAAAAAATGTAATTCTCATTTATTTTATTCAATAATTTTAAAACACGAGTAATTATGTTTTTACCAAAATTTACTATGTTTGACCATTTAACAAAATGTTTGACTGAATGAATGTCTTAAATCTATAGCGGAGACATTTTCATTTTCACCTACCAACGCAAGATGGCGCCAGACGTCATAAAACCCGCGCCGCATTCCTTCACTTACTGTAGTATCATTTATAAACAGTATGGGGTTTTAAAATGTAAATGGAAAACATTGATAGAACGGATTTTAAACGTCGTCACATACTAGATGACACTAATATTTATTAACTTTCAATAAATAAGCAATGAAAGAAAATTTGATGTAGTTTCACTTAGTTAAACAAGTGACATTAGTTAAACAAAATAATCATGCTCACCTGTTCGTTATAATTCAATCACTAATTTTCTTAAAAATATGTAATTTTCTCGAAATAATTTTTGCGGGGTTAACTAATATTTTAACCTCTCACTTCATTTCAGACGTCGGCGAATCTGACCAGAGTTATTTTCTTGTTTGTTCCGATAGAGGGCGCCAAGCGATTAAAAACCGAATTACAGTCAAACGCACTAACACAGCTCATCTGCATAATGATTTTGAATTCAGTCAGTCAGTATTATGAAAGATTTGTACATCAAACATATTTTTTTCCGGTAAGAGCTAGTGTTTTATTAATATGCCAATGAATTGCTTTTTTCCTTGAACTTTTTTTTACGTGCTTAATATTTACATGAATTTTTATTCGTTTAAAAAAATTATAATAAAATATATTTGTGTCGCATATATACTGCTTTTTTTTTTTTTTTTTACAACTGCGAAATATTAACGATATTAATGTATGAAGCTGAACGGTTAAACGAGTTTTCTGAGCTTAACGTAACGGTCGCGGGCACGTCATTCCCGCCTTTACCTTTCCCCAGGTGTCTGTTCCGTCACTCGTGCGCGTGCCCGCGAGGGGTTGTTGAGGAAACACAGCGTGTTCAGAAAGATCCCGGAGATGTCACTGATGCTCAGGATGGGAGATTGGCAGGTATGACTCCATTGATGTTCTTTAAGTTTAAAAAATGAAAAACACACCACAGACCGTCGTGGTAGTTTGTTTAATAATGTATAATTAATCTATGTTTCATATATTTATACAGGTACACATATTTGTATGTCGGTGTGTATTTGTTTGTGTGTGTTTTATCTATCTATCTATCTATCTATCTATCTATCTATCTATCTATCTATCTATCTATCTATCTATCTATCTATCTATCTATCTATCCATCTTGTATACACACATAAACATACAGGTTTGTCACAAAATTACAATTGTGTGCATTTTACAATTTCTTCCACTATATAGAACATTGTATTCACATACTCTAATATTCCTGATAAACCCCTCACGCCATTTTCTATTTATCACACGATTTGCGCGTCTACTGTTTTTTTTTCCCACGGTGATAATCTCAAGTAGCTTTGGGCCGAAACGCACTTTTGATTTCCACCTTCCCGCCAGTTTTTCGACCCTCTCCGCTACAGGTTTTCCTTTCTCTCTCGGTTTCTCCGCGTCTCTCTGTCGTCTGTGTCTTTCTCTTTTTCCTCTCATTAATGACAACTGGAGCCCAAAACTCCACCAAAAATGCTAATGGAGTCGAGAGCGGGACAACGCCCGGGCCCCGGCACCACGACTCCGGGCCCCTTTCACATTAAACACGCCGCGTTGTTGTGTTAATCGTTACATTGAACGAATTCCAGCGTTACACGTTCACAATCGGGCACTTTTGCATGATAAGGTGGCGAGTGTTTTACAGGCCGGGGACTAAAACAACAGTTGGCGGGGATCAGATGATGCCGTGTCACTTTGTATCGCGCGAGGCCTTTAATCAGCCGAGCGTGAGCTGCGCGTGTGCGATCTGCGCACTTGTGATCGAAGCGCGTCGTGTGTACCTGTGGAATCCCGCGTGCAGTTTCGATCAGTGTTTATTCATTGGCTTTGGTCTCTTGATATGCTAATGAGGATTATTACAGTAGCGCGCGAGCTCCCCGTTCCACCTTTAGAGGGAGATCTGCGCGCGATTGTGCACTTCTTTGCATCCCTGACCAATGAAAATGCTTTGGAAATTATCCGAGAACATCAAATATGAGGAGTGCGAGGTAAGCGGCTTAGTTTATAACAATTGTTACATTTGAATTGTGTTTTATTCTATTACGCAGAATGGAATTTTTGTGTGGTTTCGCTGTGCACGTTTTTTTTTAAAGCCCAATGGTGTCCGATAAAAATGCTGTGCGCTTTATAAAAACAGTAAAGCATGTGAACCCGTAATATTGACTAAATCTATCCAAACAAATGGCCATACAAAGTAAAATATGATCTATTGCAATGCATGTGATGGTCAGTGATAAACAAACGCGTTCATTATATTTGATTGAGTTGCGTAAATATCGAGTACGGTTTAAATTGTCGCGATCGCGGTCGGTTTTAATTCACTTCATTGACACGGCATTGATATTTCACTTCATTTTGGAATTATTTGTAAATGATGTTTGCAAGATTTTCGTCCGATTGTTTGGGAAAACACGAGACGGGTATAAAAAACGTGTATTTTTCCAAATTAATTTTCCAGTTATTATATTAATTTTCGGATTATTCCAGTATAATAATCCGCTCCTGTAAAATGAATAAAAACCGATCAAACCAAGCACAATCCTAGTCTAGAGATCACGAAAGAAATCACGCAGAACGAAATTCTCGCGGCAACGTTCGGCTCCGGTTTCTCCGCGATGATCCACGCGCCCGGGCCGCGGTGAATAACGACCGGGCGAGAGAAAGAGAGCGCCCGGCCCGGTGCCCTCGGTACGATTCACGGCACAATTCCCAGCTCTTCCTGCCACTCTCGCGTTTTTTCACTCCCGCTCGCCCTCGGACCTTTTAAAATGTCCCCCCTGCCTGTGATTCGCCAGGCTTGGGCTCGTGCCCCCTCCTCCCCTCGGCTCTGATTAGATATAGCGATTCCTCAGTCAATGGACGTCATTCAGTGCGGCGCGCCTTGAGTGTCCTCCTCGCTTCACGCTCGATTTCCGACCATTCTTCTCTTATTAAGTATTCGTGTAATATTAATAGTCATGAATATCTACTCTTAGTGGAAGCCGCCGATCCGCGCGAACATGAGCCCGAGCGAGAGCGGCGCTCACTCCGAGGGGATCTAAGCAAACTTTTAGCGAGAAGCGCGGATGAAGAACGCTGGACGTTTACCCAGATTCTGATGGATTACCGCCCGATGTGAACGCCCGGCTTTGCGCTTCGATTCCCGTCGGCTCGATTTCGTTTCGCCCGCTCGTTCGACTCTTTCGTTGTTGTTGTTGTTGTTGTTGCTTTTTTTATTTCTCGTCTTTTGAAAGCCTCGGGAACCTTCGCAGATGTTAGTGCACAGTTTTTCCGCGATGGTGAGTGACTGTCGGGGGTAATTTTCCGAAGACCGCGCTCCACACACACTCCTCTCCGATTGCTTCTTCTTCTTCTTCTTCTTCCTCCTCTATTTTTTTTGTTTTTTGCTTTTATCCCGTTGTTGTCAATTCCGTCATGCAAGCGGTTCTCGGTAGCATCAAGTGCTATTACAAAGACCTTATACTTGATGTGAGCTCGAGTTATTTCTCTTCGTTTCAACTGCTTAAAAATGACATTGGTTGTAAAACAATAGTAATGTCAACATTGTATACGATTATGTTTACTATGAAACAAAATAAAATATAGATTTGATTTAAAAATAATAATAGTTTGATTTAAAAAATAATAATAATTTTATTTTATTTATGAATTCTATATATTCTATACGTTGTGTGGGTTTTTTATTCACACGTATTTTTTTTTTATTTTTAAAGGACCGGCACGACGGGACAAGCAATGGCACCGGCCGGATACCTCAGCTGGGCAGTGTGGGCCAGTCTCCGTACACCAGCGCTCCTCCGCTGTCCCACACGCCCAACTCGGACTTCCAACCGCCGTACTTTCCGCCGCCCTACCAGCCCATCTACTCGCAGTCTCAGGATCCGTACTCTCACGTTAACGACCCGTACTCCATCAACTCCCTGCACGCCCAGCCGCAGCCGCAGCACCCGGGCTGGCCGGGCCAGAGGCAGAGCCAGGAGAGCAGCCTCCTGCACCAGCACCGCGGGCTGCCCCATCAGCTGTGCCGAGAGTACCGCAGAGAGGTGCTTTTACCCTCGGGTCACGGCATCGACACGTCGGGACTCACGGATTCGATCCCCATCCATGGAATACCTCACTCTTTAGAAGACGTTCAGGTGAGGGAAAAAAAAAACTCAAATTTCCTCCGATTTTACTAAAAAGTTTGTAGAATTTTTTTAAAACATCTAATACTATCAAATAATCACCCAAAGGCAATTTTACCCGCTTTTTACTTAATTGGTAATATGAAATGGTAATTTGTGCATTACCTTTTCGTTTTATATACATAGTTTCACGAATATCGGATTCACGAGTTTCACGAATTCACGAATATCATTTCACGAAGATTGCATTGAACGATTTTTCTTTATTTGCTGTCTTGCGTCCTTTCTCTAGAAATTAGGGCGAGGTTGCCGAGATTATTGTAAACAGTCGTTGACCCAGTAGAAGTTTGTGCGTGTCAAACTTTTAACATGAAGGGTTTCGTAAAAAAATAGAAAGAAAAAATAGACGTGATTGAAGCGATTTAAACCGCTAGTCAAAATCACTTTTTACCCACATAATCACGGCAAAAACAATTTGCGAAAATTAGCAGACCGGGTTTTAGATTTTATGTAGGGTTTTGTTGAAAATATTTTATTGAATTTTCATATCAAAATAATTGTATACATTTAAGACATAAATGTTATACATAAATATAATACAATATTATATTATACATCATTCTTTCACATGTATACGCAATTTTTATCTTACATATTGTTATATAAATACTCCACAAAAGTACTTTGTGTTTATATACAACATAAATGCTTTTATGCTTTTTTTTCGAGCGCACACTTTGTACACATTCCACTTTTAATTTCCATTGTTGGCGTGTTCCCTTCTTCATGCACTTCAAATTCTTCACTTTCAACAAATCGACGAATTTATACATTCATGATATATTATTAACTTCAACTTTTCCGCTTTTGTTTTGTAGCATGTGGAAGATCAAGGAATTCACATACCCGACCAAACCGTAATAAAGAAAGGTATAGTTATTTCCTGTCAAATTCTTTGCATGCAACTACTAGCTGCTCTTGGTGATGTCTGTCTTTGCTTGAACGACTGAACAAGGTTCATTTATAGACCCGGATAAGCTGCATTTAGAACACAAACAATACGTTTTTGAGAGAACATAATAGGGCTTGGGTGTGTCGGTTAAGAATCTAAAACAGTATATATTAAACGTGACGATTAAGACTGAGCCTCGTGCCTTCACATGTTCGATTCCTGTAATTATTGTGTGTTTTGCCGAGCTGAATTCGGTCAAAGAGAGCTGGTGGAGGGTGAGCGCGCGTTGGAATGATTTTTCTCGTGTAATGCGATAGTGAGATTTTATTTTCCAATTAGTTTTCGTTTTAAAGCCCATTACAGTCGGCTGGTGAGATTCGCTTGCATTGTGTCTGCATCCACGGTGACTAAAATACATACAATAATCGCGATCTCGTGTTCGTTTAGCCCTTCTATTTCTATTAGTCTCACTTGAGCTATTAATGTCACTAGTGATCCATCCAAAACTGCCCATGCTTTTGTTTCCGGCTTGCACATAAAGAAACAACGGGCGCCGCTGCAGGATTTAGGCCAGCACATTGAACCGGTTGTACGTGTGTCTTCGCGTTTATCACTTTCAGATTTCGTGCGCTGAAATGAGTGAAAATATGCGAGTCGAAAGTGCATTTAAATTCGGAGCATTTCGACGTGTTTTCAATAAATGTTTTGAAAACTCCCTTTTATTTATGTACTGTATATTTCATCATCAACCGTGCTATTGATGTTATTATAATTACCGTAATCGACAATGCACTCAAACGTGATTTTATTGTAATGGTATACTTTAAATACACACGAGTAACGGGCAACCCGTGAATTAAATCGAATAAACTGCACCCTCATTTCAGATTTATCGCTTTTCTTATCCGTCGCTTTCTGTTATAAAGTATTAATAAAAAAAATAAATTTCCTGTGATTCTGGCCGTATTTACCGAGCACCGTGCAGTTATCTGACGGAAAAGGCGGATTTGCGGGAATGCTGCGCGTCTCTCCAGCTGTGTGTGGAGTCGCTGTTGCTTTGGGCCACTTCATTACTCCGGGCTCTAGCGTTTATACGATCATGAGCTGAACGAAAAGCTATTGCTTTTGGAATCCTCGCTCACTGATAAAACCACATTGCCTTTGATTCCACAAGCGTTGCATATAAACGAATCTAGTCTTCTCCGGTAGACTGGGGCACTTCATCTCTTTTATTCTAATCGTTTTCTATCTTCTTTCCCCTCCTCTCTCAGGCCCCATTTCGATGTCAAAGAACAACAGCAACGTCTCCGCCATACCGATAAATAAAGACGGGCTATTCGGGGGTGTAGTAAACCCAAACGAGGTGTTCTGTTCGGTTCCCGGGCGCCTGTCGCTTCTCAGTTCGACGTCGAAATACAAGGTGACGGTAGCGGAGGTGCAGAGACGCCTGTCCCCGCCGGAGTGCCTGAACGCCTCCCTGCTCGGCGGAGTTTTGAGGAGGTGAGAAGGATTTTCCATCACACACGTCAATAATCGTTGATGTAAAATTAGAAGGTCGCAACCAAACACCCCAGTTCACGTATTGACGTTTTATTCCGTTACTAATAGTGCACATTTTGTTACTGTCTTAACTAATTCGTTATTGATTTAATTTGAAAGCGAGTTTAACAAGAACAGTAACGAATGTTGAAGTGTGGAAAATATGTATATATATATGAAGTGTTGATGTAAAAAAAATGTTCTGAACAAAAGCGTTTTAAGCAAACATTCAATTCACGTTTATTTATTACATATAATTAATAACGAAAAAAAAATATGAGAGAGAGAGAGAGAGAGAGAGAGAGAGATTCGTCTAGCTTGTTCATAATTTGTTGTATTTCGTTTCCTTTAAAGGGCTAAATCCAAGAATGGCGGAAGGTCCTTAAGAGAGAAATTGGATAAAATCGGATTAAATCTACCGGCAGGGAGGCGCAAGGCCGCTAACGTTACTCTTCTGACGTCACTCGTGGAAGGTAGGTTTTTAATTCATCAAACTGCTGTCTAAGGTTTGGGACAAGAGCGTTCAGACGGGAAATCTACTGTACATTCACTCTGGGCGTTTAGTGGCTTAAGGGGAGTTTTCAGGGTGTATAGTGTCCGATGTGTTAGTGTGTAAGTGTATTTGTGTTTTAACTGTTGATAAATGGCATATACAGTGTACAATATAATACACTGTAATTTGTTTAAATGTCGATCATTGGTGTGTGAGCGCAATTACTTGTTTTAATTGTTGATCACAGGCGAATATGGTGTGTGTGTGTGTGTGTGTGTGTGTGTGTGTGTGTGTCATAGTAGATATGTATTTCGATTACTTTCGATCACAGACCAATTCAGCGTGTGTGTGTGTGTGTCCAATATAGGTATTTCTTTTTAATTGTCGAACACAGGTGAAAGCAGCTTGTGCGTGCGTGCGCGCGCTCTAGTGCGCATTTATTTGTTTGTTCGTTTATTTCTAGCTCAATTCGGTTGACCTGCAGGTTGAAAGCCTATAATAAAATATAAATGAGTTAATTACGCAGCACGGCGAAGATGGCATGGCCGCTGAATAAATCCATTTTGCTTGCAAAGTTAGAGGTGATTATTCTGTGCAGTGGTATTTGACGTGCCTTGGGTTTTAAAGGTGAAAGCCGGTGACGGTTCATTGGTTCCCGTTAATCATTGCCGCCGTAGACGGAATGTAATATTCATCGTGCTTCATTGAAACTTGCTCTTATATGTTAATGAGGCTGAAGAAATGGAGATTGAGGGATGGGGGAGGAGGCGCGGATAGAGTCGGATGACACTGGCTTTATGAAGTGCTGTTATTGTTTATTATCCTCTGCGTTTTTATGGAACACAGTTTAGTGGAGGGGAGCTTTGATGCTAATTGGCGCATGCGTTCTTCCGGACCCCGGGCTCGTGACGAGAAGGCCCGTAGTAAAATCCAACTGTTACAGGAAATTAAAACCAAATTCTTGGTTTGGGGGGGGGAAAGAACCATAACTGAAACACAGAGCTTAAAAGAATAACTCTGAATAATGAAATTTTTTCGTATATTTCCACAATTCGTCCAACCGCTTTTTCCATTACTGGGTCACGGGGAAACTGATTTATAGCTGCTTTATGGAACTGTTTTATAAACACTTTCTTTCGCTTTTGGACTATTATAGTCCAATTTGGCATTCCAGTGAATTATTTCATTCTATATAATTATAATAATTATACTTATTATTTAATTAATAAAAAACGTGTTATTGAAACGAATATGTACAGTATATAAAACACGAAGGAGCGTTTGCTCGTAATGACAATGACGTTCCATTTCGTTCGATGACGTCACACTCATATGCCTTAATTCTTTTTTTAAGGTGAAGCTGTGCATCTGGCCCGTGATTTCGGGTACGTTTGTGAGACCGAGTTTCCGGCCAAAGCGGTGGCTGAGTACGTGAACAGACAACACTCAGACCCCAACGAACAAGTCCAAAGAAAAAACATGCTCCTGGCGACGAAGTAAGTATATACCGATTCACACAACACGATGTGTGTCATAAAAAAGTTTAATTGCTCAGGAATCTGGGTAAGTAGATTTCTATTAGTTAAAGTAATACACAGCTGTTCTTATGTGATATAAGAGAAACGCATCGAATATTACAAAACGGCAAACAGTATGTTTTTTACGATTGACACACATTATTTCTATATTAACCCTCCTATCATGTTCGGGTCAAATTGACCCGTGTTAAAAGTATAAAAATATAAAATACTTAAAAGTATTCTTTCACTGAAACTTCTGCTTGTCTTAGTGAGTGTAATCTACAGATAAACAAAAATGTTTCAGTTGACATATTTGTACATGCTACACGTTACACGTTTTTATTACAATTTGACCCTTCAGACAAAAAAGAAGATAAAAAGAGACAACAAGATCAAAAATGTGTTTCTTTGCAACA
>MU204191.1:15036389-15134535 GCA_017309775.1 Paedocypris sp. Pulau Singkep
ATATATATATATATATATATATATATATATATATATATATATATATTAGATTTCAACCAAACTGCTGCTCAAGTTTATCAAATATGTGCTGTTTAATAATGTTAAATAAAACGAGTTAAATGATTTGATTCAGTCTTCTTGATTAACGGTTGTTCAAATGGCCTTTAGATTAGGTTTGGGCTTTTGAGGACATAAATTAGGTTACACCAAGCACTGCATATCCGCCCGAAGAATAATCAATAAAAACTGCACAGAAAACTAGAAAAGTCTAAGACCGCAAGTCCACAAACTTATATTCATCAGTTTGACAACGAATTCATTTTTTTGTTTTGTTTTTCGGTCACCCACACCATCATTCAGATTTGCACAATCCAGTCATCATAGTCGGTGTACTCAACAATCCACTAAACACATTTTTTTATATATTCAATCAAAAGCAAATGTTAAGCACTTATAGACGGTATTAGTTTGATCCCTACACTCATTAGAATCTCCGAGCGCTTTTAAACACACACACACACACACACACACACACACACACACACACACACACACACACACACACACACACACAGCATTGGCTAAATTGATTCAGACAATGTTGATCCAATAAGTGTTGTTAATCGTGCGGCTTCAGCCCCATCACCTCCTTCACTGACCTCCCGTGACGTAATGAGCGGTCACAGCCTTTATCAAATCAGCCATGATTGCTTCAGACGTCAGGTGATCAATTAGAACACATTAGTGACCCCCCCTCTCCATATTACCCTTTTTTACCCACATGTGGACCTTTTTACCTTTTGAGGTATTAGACATTAAGAAGAAATTAAGAAAAGCAAACAAAGAGCCAATCTTATAATTAAATAATTCCAAAATATGTATAAGTATAATAAGTATATACAATTAAATAAAAACCTATACAAATATATTACATAATTATGCCAAACGTCATTATGCATTTATACGTGGCTTTGTAGCTATGTGTGTGTGTTCGTGAAATGGCTGGTGCACGCACTTGTGGTGATGGGTTCGATTCCCAATTTGGGAAAGAAAAAAAATCCCAACTCGGAAAAAAGCCAGAAGATGTCGAAACGCACAAGCGGGTTTGCTCGGAATCAAAGCTTTGGGGTTTAAAAAACCGAAACAAAAATAGATGTTTTTTGTCCACATTTATTTATTATTTTTCTCCACAAAACGAAAAACCGACTCTCGCACATCCATCCATCTTCTGGCGTTTAGGAATCCGTTCTCTCAGCCTCGGATTTATGCCGTTTGTTTGCCTTTCAATCAATTCTGTCTCCGCCGTAGTTTGCACATCCTGACCTCATCCACCTCATCCCTCCATCACACGTCTTCCCGCGCCCCAATAGAACGCCTCAAAGCCCGCGTTGTTTCGCTTCTCCCTTCAAACAGTTGATATTCTGGTTTCTGCCTCCTCCCGCTCTCTGAAGCCGCGGCCGGGGGGAGTGTCGCCGCGGGCCAAACATATGCTTCTTTCCATCGCGCTAATCCAAATTCAGCGTGCAGGAATAATTGCTGGAGTGGCCGTGCTTTCGCAGGGCTTTGTCCCGCTCTGGCTCCCGTCAGCCAGGCACACGCCGTCTCAATCAGCCGCTTTCGAGGCTTGTCTCTTTTCATCAAACCTAAGAAGCTCGTCGATGATGTGAACATTTAACTGCTTCACGCTTCATCGGGCACACAGATCGCGCACTATTATTCGGCCGTTTATTCGTTCCGTGCCATGCAGGGGTTTTTGTTTCGGTGGCATCAGATCCACCTGGTCAACACTGGTGCCCTGTGAAGTCGGATTAAATTACACTGGGCGCATCGAATAATCCGTGTGTGTGTGGAATGTCGACCAGTTCGGGTTGATGCCCTAATCTTATTTATTAGCGCGATGGCGAAATACTGCATCGAAAGTGTTGTGGAATATTCAAACAAATGATTCGGCGAGAATCACACACTTTCTAGAATATCTGTAGTTTCACACAGTCCGACTTATCTTGTATTATTTGTGAAAATTCGTTAAAAGCACAAACGGGAATCCAACTGGACAGAAATACTACTCACCAATTGATGTGCTAAATAGACACAAACAGACCAAATCTAGATAACCTCTTCGTCATGAATGAAAAAATAAATAAAACACCACACAAAGTTTATTTGCTTGACTCGTGTTTAATTTACCCACACAAATGTACAATTTAAGTCTTTTTAATTCAACCAAAGCGGCTGTATTGACCCGTGTCCGTTTTCCGCGAATCAACAATGAAAAATGACTTCACTGAAATGGCACATTCGTTCGCGGAAGAGGCTGAATGGAGAGGTGATAATTTCACATTAAAGAAGAAGAGTATTTCATGTGGCTCTATCGGTTTCATCAGAGCGCAGCTGCGCTGTTCTGATGAAGTTTGATGAGGAGGGCTGAATCTTCCTCCAGGCGGCTCATAGCTGCAGGCAGCGCCAGTGCCCGACCCTGATAAACGACTTAAACGCACGAGCTGGCCATCACTCGCTTTTCCCCCTCTTTTCTTTTCCCACAATACTCTACTTTGCTCACATTTGGTTTATTACATTTTGAGCAGATAGGATTCCATTTGTTTTTATAGACTATAGAGCCAACAACATAATTGCGAAATCTGTTTAAACAGCACTGCATGCTTTTGACATACTTTATTGTATTAAATAAATACATACATGCTTCTTTCGCAAATATTTTTTTTTTTTCATTTTAAGATAGATTTAGTTTATATACACACACACATATCCACACGTCTACAATATTTTATTTACAATACACGGAGACAATAAAGAATAAATAAATGATTTCATTCGTTGAAAAGTTGTAAAATAGAATTTATATAGTAATTATAAGTAGTAAATTAAAAGTAGTAGTTTTTACGTTTTACCGATGTACATATTAACCCTGCATTTAAAAATACATTCACTTTTTATATTTTCATAAAAGTAGCAATCCATGGAATAACTTATTGCATTATTTTTTAACATTGATAACTAGCTATTATTTCGATTACAATAACCTCGTCTGTGCTGTATGTGATTATAATATAATATATACATACACACACACACACACACACACACACACACACACACACACACACACCAATATTATATAGTATATGTATATAATATCTCTGCAAATTTCCCCGCTGTGGGACAAAAAGTCATTCATATACGGTTTCAGTGGTCACTATATTGTCTTTTTGACAGCACACGAGTCCCTCTGAGACCATATAGAAAGGTTTAGAACAGTTCTTTCAGCTCGATGGCGTTAATGATGGTCTCAGTGTCTCCGGGTTTGTCAACACAAGTCAAATCAGCATCACATCGGCTGCTTTTTCGGTGGCCTATCACCAAAAAGAAAGAGTGAGTAGCATAAGTTTCATTGATAAAAGCCGTGGCGTGTATATGCATGAAGACGGAGCCCGAGGCTGAAGAACAGCAGGGGAGAAAAGAAGAGAAGAACAAGGAGAGAGGGATGGAGAGCTGAGAATAGCACATTGGTAATTAACTGCTTCCCTCGGTGGGCGTGGCTTCGGTGTTTTGCTTACCAATAGAATGGCTGTTTTGGTCTCCACCTCTATTTATATTGGTCTCACCCGCCATCTAATAGGCGTCAGTAATAGCAACCGCGGGTTTAATTATAGTTTCACACGTTTAACTGAGTAAATCCGTCGTTCTCATTTAACCTGTTTGTGTCGCAGCGTTAATTGCAACACTAGCTAAACGTCACCTGCGTGTGACATCATTCAGCGACACACACACACACACACACACACACACACACACACACACACACACACACACACACACACACACACACACACACGTGTAAATGTGATTTAAAGTTGGATTTTCCAACTTTAAATCACTAAGTTGGATTTTTTGCAGAGTTTGGACTTGATACCATTAATTGGCAAAAATATTAAGAAATTGTGTTTAGTACATAAATGTTGTTTTACGTCTAATTTAGTCATAAATTATCTGCTACTACTTAAAATAAACCCGGTTTAACAACATTAGCACTATCTTGTTTAAATCAGCTTTGTGTTTTGTGTGTTCCTAATTTAACAATAGACTGGAATGACAGACCAACAATCGTAATTCTGCATTTTGCAGGTTTTGTGCAAAGTGACATGCATTGCGGAAAAAAAGTTTCTTATTATGGGAATCGAACCCAGAACCAGGAAATAACCTGATTGGCTGATAACTAACATTTGACTTAAACTCCAGTGGATCTGACAAACCCGAATTTGTGAAGCCACATTGCAAGTTCGAGTAATAGCGGTTGTGGAAGTTGGAACTCAAAAATGTTCATTATTTAAAAAAAATAGCACAACAACAGTTTTTACTTTATGTTGTCACAATTGTATCATGTAAAAAGTGTTACATTGTCGAAAATGTTACAAAATTGTTACAAATGTTACATTGTCAAAAATGTTAAATGTCACATTGACAAAAATGTTACAAATTGTCAAAAATGTTACAAATGTCACATTGTCAAAAATGTTACAAAACTGTTACAAATGTTACATTGTCAAACATTTTACAAAATTGTTACAAATGTCACATTGTCAAAAATGTTACAAAAATGTTACAAACGTTACATCGTCAAGTAAACTCAACTTTTCCGTTCACAAAGTCACACATGGAACATTCCCGGCAACTTCCCGGAAACGAACCTCCCCGCCCCATTCAAACACGGTGGCTTCCCGTTTCCTCCCACAAACGGATCCCGAAGCTTTTCCCAACAACGCAAAAAGTTCCGTCGAGCTGGTGACACGGCGCTAATGAATCGCTGTGGGCCCATCTGCCTCAGTGCAAACAGCGACGTGCTCGGATCTCGCGAAACTGTTGCCACTCTCACAGCAAACAATAATTGTCAAACATATTTACCCGCCATCACTTTAACAGATGTCGCACATTTGCTCTGCCTTTTGTATCTCACGCACACACACACACACACACACACACACACACACTCTCTCGGCCTGAATATTGAGCAGGTATTTGTGGAGGAGCTGCAGGGCATGAGGGGGTTAAGAATGGATGGAGATTATCTGGCCGGACGCCCCGGGCTGAGGGGGGCAGCCCTGCCTTACAGTCATGCACCTTTTTATCACTCTAATCTGTTAATTGTAGGAGCTCAATTGGCACATGGTGGCTTTTTATTACGGCCCAGGCGCATTAAGCAGACAGAGAATGTCAGGCCCCGCCCCGGCCGGCGATATTCTCTCCTCCTGTTTGCTTTGCTTGAAGAGACTTGAAACAGAAAACCACTCTGGCTTTCTTCTGCTCTGACACTCGGCCTTTCGGGTCCGGCTTTGATTGACACGGTCACAGGCCGCCCAACAAGCTGCAAAAAGAGCCGATTCGGTGAAGATACAAAATAAAACAGTAGTAAGGATTCCAAAGGCCTCGTTTTTACATGGATAATGAAGTTTTGCAATTGATTGTTTTTCACAACAATAGGAAGCATCAAAGCTCAAGTCGAGTCAAATCAATATTTTTTTGTACAAGGAATATAACTGTCAATTGCATTTTCTTTCTTGTATCCTGTGTTTTATTTTAAAGCGCTTCTTGCCTTCTAAATTTGGACCATATTTTAATATATTGTAGTTGTTTATATTGGTTATTCAGTGTGTATATTTTACCATTTTCACATCTTTCTTTTTTGCACCAAACAAGTAGCAATACTAATTTCATTGTATTTCTTGTGATACAATGACTATAAAGGTATTCTATTCCATTCCATTCTATTCTATTATGTTCTTTTATGTTCTGTTCGGCTCTATTCTATTCTATTCTATTCTATTCTATTCTATTATATTCTGTTCTGCTCTATTCTATTCTATTCTAACTCAATAGATTAATTGATGCACATGTTTTTTTTAATACGAATACAAACAAGTAAAAGAAATGCAAGTGTATGTTTATTATGCGTGTGCGTTCTTGCATTATTTACATATTTGGAAATCAATACCTTATTTGTATTAGTTCTATTATTCTACACAAAGGCTTTTTTTCTGACAAATTTGTGAATACATTTGTAGTTTAAATAAATAATAGCCACACATTCTATTCTAGAGCACTTACACACTCAAACTGACAGTTAGACTTTATTCAAACACTCGTGGACACACACACACACACACACACACACACACACATAGCAATTTACGACAGGTTTAACTGCTGTGTGTCGTAACTTCACACGTTTGTGTTTGAACTAACAGGAAGAGAAACAGAAGGTGAAGAAATAGGCACGTTAAAATAATTACGATTGTTGTTGACGTCACGTATATAAATATAAACAACTTTTAAAGTCTACAGAGATTGATTTCACAATTCATCCGATTATCCTGGAAGGTCTGAGCAATAACTAATGGACATCACTTTATATATATCAGTCCTGAGTCAAACTGATATATTTGCTTATATATATATATATAATCCTGTGGTGTAAAACCATTGAAGGATTTCAAATGTAACAAGAAAAAACCCACTTTAAAGCAAAAACAACTACATTTAATGTACATTTACAATTAAATGGAGCAAAACATGTCAGTTCAGAATCACAATTAAAGGAAAAACTGCTGAGAAGAAAGTTTTTGTACATATATTGAAAATACGCATTTTTTTTCTAGAATTTTGCATGCGAGTATGTTTGGAAGGCCCTGTGGGATTCTGGGAAATATTCGCAAGCGCAGAAAGCGAACAGATCTGCATGTCTGAAAAACCGGACAAGAAAACAAACCGGCTTTAACCTCCAGAACCTTCCGGAAGAAAGTCTTCCCCGGCATCACGGTGGAACACGTGAACATCTCCGCTTCTCCGGCCTCCTCGTTTGTCTAAATGAGATTCTTTTCATCATATCGAGTGGAGCCGCACAGGCCAAAGCAAACAGGGTTTTACAAGTTAAAAGTCTCTACCTCAGGCAACGTTTTATTACAAGTTCTGTTTACCACTGACAATACATTGTAAGTGTTTTGTTATTAAGTTTGGACAAATCATTTGCCTGGAGTTGAAGGTGCTATACCATTGAAATGTAATTTTACCGCTGATCTCATTACTGCCAAGACAAACAAGAAGAAATCAATTTCGAGTGAAACGCGGGAGAAGAAGAGGAGGGAGAAGATGGAAGAAATGAGATCAGAACGAGGCTGAGGAGCAGATCCTGGTTCTTCACCTCCAGAGGTGATGCTGCGCTCCAACGTCTGCTTTTTTACATCATTAATGATCGAAGGTTTAAATAACGTGGACAAAAAGGGTGAATGAACGCTTTTTAAAATGTAATAATGAAAAAAAAAAGCCCACGTTTGGGGAAAAGCCCCACCCACGTTTGGAACCCTACTATTATTTTGGGGTCTGTTTTCAAAATTTTAGAACATTTAAAAAAATTAATTAATTTTTTGACTTCGAAAACTTGTCACACTTGTCTTAGTTGGTGTAATAATCATATAAAAATATAATGATTCAGTTCACATATTTGTAAGTTTAAGTACAGGTTTATGTTACAACCATAAGTGTGTGTGTGTGTGTGTGTGTGTGTGTGTGTGTGTGTGAGTGTGTGAGTGGTGTATTATGTCTCATTGTTGCAATTACTGCATTATTGAGTCAAACATTATCTTGTTTATATTATTATTTTAATACTTAATACTTATTTATATTATCTTATTTACATTATCTTTAAATTATATTATTATAATTAGGTAAGACAAGCAGGAGAAGTTTCAAAGTAAAGAATACTTATACGTATTTTTAAAAATGTTTAAACTTTTAACACTGGTCAATTTGACCCGAACAAAGGAGGGTTAATATAGAAACAGATATAAAGAGCTGATACAAACTACAGATCCCAGAATGCTTTAGTGCTTTTAGCTGCCATGCATAAATTATAACTATCGCTTGAAACATTGAATTGATGCTCCTTTTATCACATGTTAAAGGTTATTCATTCTGAAAAGACATTATTGTCTATTTCTATCCATATTTTATCATTCATATAGGTAAAGGTTTAGTTTTATGAAGGATTATATAAAATTTGTCTCCTCTTACCATTATATAGTACAATGTAAATGTTCATGTGACGGCTTTTAACCTCATTTGTTGTTGCAGTGAAAATGTAAAGTGAAACATTTTGTAGCTCATGTTGTGAACAATGTTGCGTGGCGCATTTCTTTTTAATTAAAGCACATTTCATTACAGCAAAGAAACTATTTGAGTTAGAAGAATGTAGAAAAATGGTTTAGATTGACTTCAGTTAGAGGGTAAAAGAGCAAAAAAGAGAAAGAGAGAGAAATAAAAGGCAAAAAAGGTAAAAGAATAGAGCGTGAGAAGGGATAGAAAAGAGCAAAGAAAGGGGAGAGCAAATTAGTCAAAGAAAAAAGGAGACAAAAGCAAGAGAGAGTTAGAGGGCAAAGGAGGGAGAGAAAGAAATAAAAGACAAAAAAGGTCAAAGAATAGAGAGTGATAGAGTGGAAAGAAGAGAGCAAGGAAAGGAGAGAGCAAAATAGTGAAAGAAGAGAGAGAGAGAGAGAGAGAGAGAGAACAAAGGAGAGCAGGAGAGAGTTGGAGGGGAAAAGATAAAAAAAGAGAGAGAGAAAGAGAAAAGACATAAAAGGTAAAATAATAGAGAGCGATAGAGGGGAAAGAAAAGAGAGAGCAAAATAGTGAAAGATAAGAAGGAGAGGAAAAAGCATGAGAGCGTTAGAGGGCAAAAGAGCAAAAAAGAGAGAAAGACAGAAAAGACATCGGAAAACTTTGAAAGAGTGAGAAAAACAGAGAGACTGAGAAGGATAAGAGCGAGAGATCTGCCTTATTGAATTTGAGAAAGCAAATTATAATAAAGTGCCGAGCTAATAATGCCATTCTAAATCTAAACGCGCGTGTGTGTGTGTGTGTGTGTCTGTGTGTGTGTGTGTGTGTGTCTGTGAAGCCGCAGACGCTCAGGAATGTGTCGTTTCCTTCAATCAGTAGCTGAAGCTCACACATCTCCACATCTCCATCCCTCCATCACTCCGGCTTGAGATGTTCCCCTCACCTCATCATCCCGAGCAGGAGCCAGTGGACCACCAGGGGCCGGACCCTCACCCCAGGGTTCAGTCTCCAGCAGCGGGACGTCCCGGGCCTGAATAGAGGCCGGACCCTGTCTGTCCCGGTCAGACCTGGTGGGGTGTTCATCCACCATGACCAGGAGCCGACAGTAACTGATTACCAGTGGAACTAACTGTCCTGATGGCCTGCTGAATGCTCCTTTATGGCCGGCGGCTTGGTTAGCAAGGCTAGTTAGCCTAGCATGAGACGGAAGGAAAGAAGTGAACGAAAACACTTTTCGACGTTTGTTGCTGGAGTTGAACTTTACTCAAAAATCTGTTTTTTTTTAACATTATTTTGTAAATCTCATGCAAAAGAGTTGAAATTACAAATTGGTGTCACACGATTCTAGTTATATGACTAGTTCATTACTACACTGGAAAAATGTCTCATTGGATCAAAGTACAAATTTTGCGTCACCTTGTTATCACTTTACTTTGGATCAACTTAACAAAGAAATCCACGACTTGCCAATGCAACAAAAACATATTTGAGTTTTTCAGCTTAAATAAATATCAAATTATACTTTTTCTTAATATTTTCTCTTCGGAAAGGTTGAAAAACGGATGACCACACTAATATATGCATATATTCGCATAATAATGAGACACATTGATGGTTATTTACATAATTAAGTTCTGAGCATTTGTAAGGCTAAAGTTATTTAAACATCTACTGTCTCCTTTTAAGACAAATCGCTTCAATTGCTCCTTTTTAAACAAGTTTCATGTAAACAGTTTATGATTGATTTTAAAGTTTTAAAGAGTTGAAAAATTGCGTACAGCACATGCAAGCTTCTCATTGGCTCATTGGAAATCCAATTTTACTTTATGAAATGTACTTACTAATCTAAATCAGAGCAAGTATTTCACAGTACGCCATTTTTTACAGCTCGGCTTTTACACTTTTTTCAGTGTAGTTGATTTTCACAATTTTGTTGCTTTTTGACAACGTACCTGGTTTTGTTGTGTAATGCTACTTTGTTTGATTTTGTAGCTTTGAGTTAGAATCTATTTATGACTCAAAGTTGTAAACTTAAAAAAACAAAAGGGACAAATCGATCAAACTTTGAAAGTTGTTCAAGCTCACTGTGTATAAAAAAGAGCAGTGCTAAGAAGATGAGCGCTTTGTCTGAATACTAGAGTAAACAGTATGTGAGTAACTTGACTAATTGTCGATTACTAGCGTCACTAACTACAATCTAAAATCTTGGGGGAAAAAATGTATAGAAATTTTTCAACTCTTTAAAACTTTAAATCATCAACTGTTTACACGATCTTGTTTTGTTGAAAAAAGGAGCAATTGAAGCGATTTGTCTTAAAAGGAGACAGTAGATGTTTGGATAAGGTAATTGTGTAAATAATTGTGTCTCATAATGCGAATATACGCATATATTAATGTGGTGGTCCGTTTCTCAACTCTTCCGAAGAGAAAACTTAAAGAAAAAGTTTCATTTGAGATTTGATTAATCTTAAAAACCTAATTTGATTCAAAGATGTTTTTGTTGCATTGGCTAAGTCGTGGATAGTTAATTCCGTTCAAAGTGAAAGTTTTTTACTTCCGTGTTCTTCAGCTCAGGGTCCGCCATTAACACGTTTTAATTAGACTTAATTAAATTCAAAATTAACGATTTAATTAATGCAATGATTTCAAACATTGCTCTATTAATACATGATTTTAAGGTTAATTTAAATATCAAACGTACAATTAGTACTGCATTGCATTGTGTCATTAACATTGCACTAAGGTTTTTCAATGATTAATTTCACAATTAAATGAAAAGATGTGTTTTCCGAGGCCAGTGGAAGGCAGTTTGTGGGATATGGTGATGGTTCTCTCACCTCGGCCGCTCGTATCTCTGAGGAACGTTTCTCTAGTTAATGAATTTCTCCCGTATCTACTGTACGTGACGGCGGGTTCACTCCGAGTTCAGCTCATCTTTAGAAGAAACTTATGTTCACATTTTGATGGCACATTAACCTTTTCTTTAGAAGCTCATAACGGAGAGATGGATTCGGTCCAGACCTGTAGGAAAGTAATGTGCTGTGATGGATCTCTGAGACTCATCATGACCTTGTCTGTCCTTGCTGACAGGAACAGAATTGCCTCCACATTATTCTGCTTCCATCATCAGCATAAGCATCAGCATCATCTCCAGGTTCCTCGGGATGAAGTGCTTGCGCCTTTTTAATTCCTGCTCTACGGAATCAAACGAGCTCAGGAGAAACTGTAATCGAGACCACCAGCTCCTCGCTTCATCTCAGGAGAAACTTCAGAACATGTAAAGTCGGACAAATACCAATCCAAGACTCGTGTGAAGCTGCTTGCTCCGTAAAGCATCATCTACCTGCAGGACGTCCAGAGCGTCTGAATAACAGGATGAGGAGTTTGAGACCCAAATTCAGACCTCATAACACTGGACCCCATTTGTTTTTTTATAAAATGAAAGAAAAAAAATTTAAATGGAGGATCCGAGTTTAAAGAAATAAAACAATCAATTATCAAAAAAAAATTTAAATAAAAACTAGTTTGAGAACTAAAATCTAAACAGGAACAGAGTTTCAGACCCAAATCTAGAGCACCATTTTTTTCATAGAATTAAAAAAAATTGAAAAGGAGGATCCAAGCATGAGACCGACGTTTAGGCTTGCATGTTTTTTCAAAAAAGTTTAAAAACTTTGAAAGGACTAACCGGGTTTTGGACCTAAATTATAATAAGATGAACAGAGTTTGAGACCCAAATTCAGACATTAAAAGTTTTTACTCCAAAAAAAAAAAAAGTGTAATAGAGTTTGAGAACAACATTCAAAAGAGGAACCGAGTTTGAGACCCACATTTGGGGTTGTCCTTGAAAAAATAAAAATAACAATAAATAAATAAATAAATGAAAAGCAATAAAACATTAAAATAAAAAAAGTTTGAGAAAGAATTTCTTCAGAGGAATAGAGTTTGAGACCCAGAATCAGACTTGATTTTGCATGTACTCTTAAAATAAAAATTAAAAAAACAGTAAAATTGGAAAAAGGACCAGAGACGAGATCTAAATTCCAAGAGGACCCGAGTTTTCATGGTTTTTCTTTTAAAAAAAGTAAAATAAATGATAAACGAGTGCAGGAATGAATAAATCAACCTTGTAAAATGACAATTACAACTTTACAGTAAAGTTTGAGACCCAGATTTGGAGCCTGCGTGTTCTTCCCCATCCTGAGATAGTTCCTTTATCTTTCCTACAGAGTGAAAGATTTTCCTCTACAACTTCTTCCATAAAACTCCCGAGCAACACAGACTAGCAGAAGAGCATCTCAGCAGCTTCAGCCTCTAACGACACATGCACGTCCTCCACAGTCGGGATGGCGAGGAACAGATGGTGCTCGGGCTGGGCCCTAACCTTCTTCTGTCAGGCCGACTGGCAGCGACACAATAAATCAGCAGATCTGGAGCGGAGCAGGACATGGGTGGAACCGCAGCCTTAATGACTCCATCTTATGGTGTTCCTCCCCAGGAGAGCGTCCGTGAGGACACAATGCTGATGCTGTGCGGGGACAAAGAGAGGCTTGTGGCTCTTCATGGGAGAGCGGGACGTCCACATGCTTCTGTCCCACACATTTAGCTCCACGTCTTGATTAAAAAGGCTAAAACAAAAGATCAGTCAGCGATGGTGGTCCGACACCGACAGCGAGAGATCAGGCTCTTACTGAGCACAGCCCTGCAGACTCAACACTCAGGGACACTAGCAGATTATATATATATACTGTTGGTATTTATATTATATAATCTACAATAGATCACACCAACATCATATTACTGACTTTGTAACTATGTAAGTTTACCACACATAGTTAAGTTTAAGTTTACCTTATAGTTTACCACACATTATATATAATATATAGTATATATAATCCGTCTCTCTCTCTCTCTCTCTCTCTCTCTCTCTCTCTCTCTCTATATATATATATATATATATATATATATATATATATATATGCTATGTATCTATCTTTCTCTCTAGATATACGAATATGCCTCTTTCTCTCTATAGATATATGTCTATATGTCTCTCTCTCTATATATATATATATATATATATATATTTTTCTCTCTCTCTCTCTCTCTCTATATATATATATATATATATATATATATATATATATATATATATATATATAACTCTCTCCCTCTCTCCATAGATATAGATCTGTGTTTCTATTTCTCTCTCACTCTTTAAAGATCTCTCTCTCTCTCTCTCTCTCTCTCTAGATATATATCCATATGTCTCTCTCTCTCCCTCTGTCTCTCTCTCTCCCTCTCTCTCTCTGTCTCTCTCTCTCTAGATATACGTCCATATGTCTCTCTCTCTCTCTCTCTCTATAGATTTAAATCTACAGTATATGTCTCTATCTCTCTCTCCCTCTCTATAGATATACGTATATCTATTTCTCTGTCTTTCTCTCTCTCTTATATATATATATATATATATATATATATATATATATATCATATCTATATACAGTACGTATATCTATATAGTAAATAGTATATCTCCAGAACTATATAAAACTATTATATACATTTTTTTCATTTCATTTCATTCTTTCATCAGAAACGCTCAGTGACGTTTTGGTGAACAACAAAATTGATACAAAAGTACGTATATGAACGTTTTAAATATTCAATTTGAAATTTACAAAAATGTCCTTTCAGCAAGACTTTTAATTGAAACGTCACAACTATAGAACAACAAAAACGAACGTGGCGAGTATTTCAAAGTTTAACAATAACTGCACAATTTACACGGATGAAACAAAAAGTAAAAAGTAAAATGGGTTGTGTGGTTGTTATATCATCTGGATTGGATTGGACGATTCAAAAACATGCGTCAGGTCAGGTATGTCAGAGTGTGTGTGTGTGTGTGTGTGTGTGTGTGTGTGTGTGTCGCTCAGCAACACAATGGCCCTTCACTCGGGCGTTTCCCTGCTTTCGGCCCTTTGATGCTGGAATGTTCTTCACCACGAGCAGATCTGAAGACCAGGTGAAGATCAGGTGAATATTTCACATCAATCTTAGGTTCCTTCATCAGGAGCGACCATTTCAGACACGATTTGTGCTGAAGTTTGGAGCAAAACCATTTATTCCAAAAAAAAAAAAACAAAAAAAGCGACAAATGACGTAAAGACCAAATTGTGTTTTACTCGAAATGTCAAATTTAGAGCGAACTTTTTCCAATTGCGATATCCTCAGTTTTCGCCAAATGCGACGACAAATCTGTCTTTAAAACGAACTGCAAATCTGAATGGGACTCAAACTCTCGTATATAGTTTGCGACGCTATCGTGACATCGATACATCGTGGACACGCGCGTCACTCGCCGTAAACCCGAAGACACCTGAAACGCCGTAAATACCCCAGCGAATAACGCCGTGGAAGTCATTGATGAACCTGCACATTTTACGGCCCACAAAGCATCAGGAGCAGTAAAAGGCCTGAGGTGGAGATTAAAAGAGGCTTTCAACTCAAGACAAGCGCTACAGCTGCAAACAGCCAGACAAAGCAGCGCGCGGAGAAAAGCAGGACATTTGCATTGGTTTGTCTTCCCCGGCTCTTTCAAGGAGAGAAGCTTTGAATGCGGCGTGAGACCCGAGGCTGCAGATGCTATCAGGACGCAGAAGTCAAGCTGACCATCTCGTCTCGCGCATCACCCGCCAAAAGACGCCAGATATCGGATGGCAAAGCTCGGCGAAGATCGGTGTCGTTTACAGACAAATCGAAGTGAAAAAAATAAGAACATAAAAAACTAAATGAGAACGAAAAACATCGAATCAAGTACAATTATCTGCCAATGGGGTGAGGAAGTTTTACTTGGTTGAGACGACTTGAGACGTGACAAAAAATCTTGTTACATTGTAGATTTGATCAGATAGAAAAAAGTAGCTTACATTGAGAAACATTGTGTTCCTAATATGAGATTTCACTTAACGTTTCTACGAACAGGAAGTTCTGTTGGAACATAATGTCTACTTTGAAAAATGTCCAGATTAAGTGTAAAATATCATCAAAATTAGCGCTTTTTTCTAAGAAAAAAAAATTCACGTCCCATTTTCTTGAAATAATCAAAGTCATCTCTCACTCTCAATCCTACCATAGTTCCTATATCTTGTAAGAAAAAAAAAACAAGATTTATCATCTAATTTAAAGGTTTTTTAGCGTGTCAAGAATTTATTTTTTGCAGTGAAACATTTGAAACTTGAAACAAGACAAAAAAATCTTGTTACACTGTAGATTTGTTTCTGCAAGTTCTTGTTCTCATTGGCTTTAATAGAAAAACGTAGCTAAAATTGAGAAACATTGTGTTGACGTTTCTTGTTCAGCAAGTTCTGTTGAAACATAACATCTACTTTGAAAAAAGTCCCGACAAACTGTAAAATATCGTCAAAAATTGCATTTTTTTCCAAGCAAGAAAAGATGTTCAGATGTTCTTGAAATAATCAAAGTCATCTCTCACTCTCAATCCTAACATGGTTAATTTGTCTTGTAAGAAAAACCAACAAGATTTATCATCTAATTTAAGTTTTTTTAGCGTGTCAAGAATTTATTTTCTGCAGTGTGGTCCGTGACCTGGGATTTTGCCGCCGCCATCTTTAATTTCTCGGAAGTGTTTGAGTAGAGTTTTGGTGCGACTATCTGCATCACACACACACACTTTACAGGTAGTGTAACGCAATACTCATAAATGTTTGTGTGTCAGAAGAGATCGTGTGATTGATAATCCATCATTATCTGAAAACAGGAAACCCGTCAATTATAGAGACATCGCAGGTTTAGTCAAGTCGCTTCATATTAACCCTCCTATCGACCCGCGTTAAAAGTTTAAAAATAAAAAAAAATACTTAAAAGCATTCTTAGTGTAATCTACAGATAAACAAAAAATGTTTCAGTTGACATATTAGTAACGTCCGCTACATGTTGTTGTTACAATGATAATGTTCGGATCAATTTGACCCTTCAGACAAAATAGAAGATACAAAGAGTCAGAAAGATCAAAAATGTCTTTCTTTGCAACAATCACACACACACACACACACACACACCATTTGGTTTATCATTTGGTCAAAACTCACAAATAGACATTACATTCCGCGAACAATTTGACATTAAATTAGCCACAAAACAGGAGTAAGAAACAGGAGCAGGCTGAAGCATTGCTTATATTCGCCTATCTTCCTTCATCCATTTACATTTTAATCAGCTTAATTAGAGAGAATTAATTTCCCTTAGCTAGGGAATATTATTATTCGATTTTTTCTGAATTGTGTCCGTAACTGGTTTTAAAAAAAAAAAAAATAATAATAATAATACGACCAAAAAAATTAAAAAGATTCAGGTCATTTTTTTTACCTGAGTCTTTCAACCAACAAACAACAACAAAATCTAGAAATAAACCCCCAACAAAATACTGATCCAGAATCTCAAGAATATAACTCCCCATGTTGTTATTTAGTTATAGGTTTATTTAAAAAAAATAGAAATGTCCAAGTCATCAGAAGAAATGATGAGTTATTATGCAATTTATGCCATTGTGCAAATCAATTTTATTTGGTTATTATAAGACTGCACCTTTTATTTACTTATTGTAGCTGGCTTATCTTGCACAATTGTTCACTGTCTTGTGTTGTACCAATGTTGTGCTGCAAAACTCGGAAATTTCCCCTAGTGGGATGAATAAAGTCTAATTCATTCATCCATTCATCACTTTTAAACGACAAGCACTTGACATTAATGGGCGTGTAGACTGAGCAAACTCAACTAGTCGACTCAACTCAACTCATCCAACTTACAAACGTGAGTCTTTTCAACTTTCATAACACAATTATTGTCAACGGTCACACAACACAATCCTACAATTCAAAATTCCGATTTGCAAGGCGAAATATTCCGGCACATCTTGGAGAACAGATTAGGATGGTGTGTGTGTGTGTGTGTGTGTGTGTGTGTGTGTGTGTGTGTGTGTGTGCGTGTCCCTAGGTTTGGTGGGAATTCCCGGTCACATGATCCGGTGTTACTCTCTCCTCAGGTGTAAACTATACTCCTCGTTAACCTAAGCACGACACCCGCCACGCCCGCCGCCGGCGCTCGCGGTTCTGCGAACACGGACACGCGATATCGTCAGCGTTACATCAGCGGGGAAATATTCCGCTCGACACTTGGCTTTTATTTTGTCGCTGTTGTTGACCATTACAAGTTCTTTTAAGTTTGTAAAACTTGATTAGTTGAGACATTAGCACGTAAAGACACGTGTCACTTTATCTGACCTTTTTTGGTTGCACCTTTTGCACAAAATGTACATAACCACATATTCTGTTTTTTTTTTCTTTTTGCACTGTACTTATTTGATTTATTTATCGCATGTATATACTTTTGTTTTTATTTTTTATTTCTTATTTTGTTAATCTTCTTACCACTGGCATTCAATGCATGTACGGCAAAGTAAGAATGGACAATGAAAGGCTTTGACTTGACTTAAAGGCTGAGCACTAATTTCGATATGGTTCTTAAAGTAAATCTCACTCACTTTACTTTCACACAGCAGCAATGCCGGTAAATGTTGTGAAATGATGTGACAGAAAATACGTGATTAGACTTGATTTGAAAATGCAGGAAAATCATTGGACAAAGACTGTTCACACAAGAGCCGCCATTTACACAGTTTACCGGTAAAGAACTATTCACACAGCGTTTTCAAAATCCCGGTATTTTCTGTGTCATCATCACCTGGCGACTCTGATTGGCTCAGAGCGAGTCAATTTTTTTAAATTTTAGTCTAATTGCATTCAACTAAATACCACTACATTTTAGTTGATGAAACTACAGTATAGATTTAGTCGACGAAAATATAAGTGCTATATATTCTAAATGTTGACTAAAGTTGCCATGTCTAAGAAATCTGAATACGTAGTTAACTATGAACATATAAAATATATACAAAGTATATCTTACTTTATTGGAAAAAAAAAATATTTTTCTTGATCTTATGGATGATTGGATGTCGCGAAAGGCATTTTCGTTTAGTTCTTATTCGTTGACAAAACTGTCAATACATTTAAAGTTTCCGTCCCTGAGCGGGAGTTTTCATTTAGTTCTCGTTTCATTTTCGTCAGGGAAAAGTGTCGTTGGCGAAGACGATGACAAAAATATTTCGCCAACAAAATGAACGCAATTTTTTTTTTTTACAGATCCATCGCTTGACGCTTGTGCTACATGTTGCGACTTTTGCTCAATCAATCCAGTTCAAGTCAAATTCACTCCAAATTGAATCTCCAAATTCAAGCTCAGCTGACAAATCTCAACTTTCTTGCCTTCTCGCTCGCTCTTAACCAGCTAGTTCTGGTCCAGCGGTCATGAATCAGACTTTGTAGATTGTAGGTTCGATTCAAAGTTCAACGATGGAGTGTCTTCGATCAAGACGGGTTTGTGTGTCGCTGGACGGTCAAACGCACAAATCAGACACTGCCCCCAGTGGCCAAACCGACCAACTCGCCCGCTTTCTTTCTACTGGCTGAGTGGTTGTCCGTGTCTTGGAGAAGCTTGTGGACGTTCTGCACTTCCTTCCAGCAGCTCATTGATGTGACAGCGTGGCCTCGGGTCAGCGCAGGTTTCTGGCTAAAAAACCAGCAGTTCTTTAACGACGTGACCCTTGTTCGCCGCTGCAGTTCGACCCGAGAACCGTCCGTCTAATGCCAAGAACCCGCAGAACACGTGGAGCTAAAGTTTTTATTTCGCATGCACACAATCTTGCCGATGTTTTAGATATTTTTGTGGATGATATTTTTCGGATATTTTTGTGGATCAAATTTTGACTTTTTGCGGATGATGCTGATTTCTTTTGCTCAGGCTAGAATCGAAGGTGTTTACACGAGTATAAGCACCCTATTTTTTTCTAATTTTCGAGGCTCAGAAACTTGCGGAGTGCTTATAATTGGCGATTTCAAATATGCGTGTAAATATAAACGCCCGTTTTTCGTATTTCAAGTCAGGAACAATCACACATGAACGGACACGTCATGAACTCGAACCAAAAGTCCCATTATCACTCCATTCAAGTACAAATGCAAACAAAACATGATAGAAATGTATGTAAAATGATATTTTGTATAAAATGATCAAATTGTGTTTGTTTTTGTTGGTACAGAAATGGCCATCTGTGGTTGTTAGTTATGTTGTATGTTGAATGTGATAAGAAGACAAGCAAGACATTCTTCACGTGGAATGTTTTACATTATCACTTAAAAGAACGAATAAAAAAATGAAATGAAATGAAAACATTATTAATCTAGTTTGCACAGTAACAGCCTCACTTGACAGCATCACTTTACACTGTAAAGTTATATTGATTTTAAGAGCGTTTTAAGTATTTTTTGTGTATCTTTTTTACACTTACTGAATTTTTTTTTTTACTTATTTTTATCTTCCTGTAACACTCTGAGACTAGCTTGTAAATGCAAAGTGCTTTATAAATAAAATGTATTAATATTATAATTTTTTTTAGAATTATTATTAGTATCATCATTATTATAAAGTGTATTTTATACTCCTATTATTTTCACTTCCTGCTCATTTGAGATATATATAGTTTTATTTTTCTGGAGTTGTGACCTGATGTTAAAGTGCGATTGAATCCCTGTACAGTAAGTACAGTATACTACAATATACTCTACTTTTAACACCGTGTTACGTAACATAAACACATACCGAATGATGCACTTTTGCATTTCAAGCTGAAAGCAGTTTTTTCTGATCTCTCACACACAGATATGAAGCATTGGTATAATCGTGCGCGTATCGGCATGAGTGCGCTTTCATTCGCTTCTCCTCATTATCTCTCTTCGGAATCTGCTGAAGAATTCCGTGATTACGCAGCCGTGACCCGCTCAAGTGTCACGCGTGTCAGAGCGAGTAATTTAAGAGCTGTCAGTCTCCAACATCTGCCTTTTAAATCACCCGATTCAAGACAAACAGGAAAGTGAGACTCTTCAGAGAGACAGGACTCTTCAATTCCCTTCTGACAACAGTCGTCACATTTATCGATTTGTGAGAGAAAAAAAAAGTGCTTGTGCTTTACAAATCAAATCTTATGATGTACGAATTTGTGTAACGAAGAACTAAATGTGTAAAGACTTTTATTATGTCATTCAGTTTTAGAACAGAATAGAGCGCTTTTATTGTCTCACGGGGTTACAATGCAATTAGAAAAAGAAGAAGAAGAAGAAGAAGAAGAAGAAGAAAACCTTTATTTGTCCCAACAATGAGTAGTTTACATTTTAGTATTGCTACTCCATTTGGTGAAAAAGAAAGATGTGATAACGAGTAAAGTTTACACACCCAATAAAACAGTATATACATAACTAAATATATTAATATATGGTACAACATGTGGAAGGCAAGAAACACACAAACGCAAGAAAAATGAATCTATAAATGTGCTGTAATTGGCCGTGATGCGTTTGTAGTTTTAGATTTTGCGTACAAAGGTTCACGTGGAACAATAAATCACTGACGGATAAGTGATTTATGATGATAAATGATAATGATAAATCACTTAACTCCTGTGCAGTTAAAAAAAAAAAAACAACAAAAAAAAAATCAAATGTTTGTTAATGTTGTTGTGCGTGACTTCGTTTTCTACATTGTCATTTTAGCGCTCAGTGTTTGCTACATTACAGATGTTGCAACATCTTAAAAGTTGCTAGATCTTCAGCGACCACGTGAAACAACCAAGGCAACAACTTAATAAAAAGTCGTATTTTTATAATAATATTGTATTTACGCGAATATAAGCACACCCCGGAATTTTTCTATTTTTAACAAAACAAACTTGTGGCTCGAATTATTTAGATATGGTTTTATTTGAATAATAGATAACAAAAAGTATTCTAGTGGTCAAAAGTTCATTTCCCAAAATCCTTTGCTCCATCCGCACATGTTTATCTGACTCTGTGAAGAGAATCAAAAGGAACGGATTATTATCCCCTGTTTATCAGACCCAGCGTTTTGATTGTGTCTTTTCCTTGGTTTTTTTACTTCTTCCCCGTGTTCTTCATTTTCAACTGTTTTGACTCTTTCTGCGATTAAACTTTGGACCCGTTTGTTAGCGCTAAGCTAAGCTAAGCGGTCAGGTTCGTAGTGATATAAATTGTACTGTATTTACTTTAATCTTACTTTATCCAGTCTTATTTTGTCTCTGTTAAGTGTCGCGGCATCTCTAATGTTTGTTTATTTCTGCTATTGAGCTAATAAAATCTGCAAAAAGACGACGCGCTTCTGTTTATTTGTGATTGTTCCTGACCTGCAATACGAAAAAACCGGGCGCTTATATTTATGTATTTGAGCGTCAAAAATTCGAAAAAAGGAGTGCTTATATTTGCAGAAATACGGTTATTACTAATCCAGTGTTCATCACAAAATCGTAATACGTTGTAAACGACACAGCAATCATTTCGCTGGTCACATGACGCGGATGAGGTGATGATGTCACCACAAACTCAACGACAACATCCTGCAGGACCGGTTCGGCCATTCGCCTTCACGCCGGCGAAGATCACAAGAGTCTGCGAAGAAGTCTGTGTGAAGACGCTCCTACAATAAGTCATCTGTTAGGACGGACATGACATAGAGCTGGAAGTATGTGTCCTCCATTTAAAAGCCTCTTCTGGAGAAATCGAATTACGGCCGTGGCCATCAAGAGAAATCCCCCCTTCGTTGGCGTCCGTCAAACGGAGAGACGCTTCCCGTCCGACCGTCTTAAAATAAAGAATGACACACGTCTATAAAAAGAACGCTTGAACTTTACAGACGCACGCGAGCCGATGAGCCGAAAATAAAGAGCGGACGAAACAGACGAGTGGAGTGATTGTGTGAGCGCAGAGACGTGGTGATGAATCGACGAGGAATGCTGATGTTATTTAACATGCTTCGGGTTCAAGTAGATGGAGCGATTCATCGGAAAAGGAAAGTGGAACTCGTGAAACGTTTCAACTTGGACCAGCAAACACGTTAAAGTTGAGTGAATAAACCATCTGTCGCTAAATGTGGCGGCAAATTATTAGTAGGCTTTATTTGTTTCGATCTGAACAATGATACTTACCGTATTTACCGCGAATATATGCACCCCCCTGACTTTTAAGGCACAAAAATAATATATATATATATATATATACATTTAATTAAAAACGTTTTGACTTTTCTGGTTCAATTATGTTAATATTCTCTTAAGAAAACACTTTTTGTTTCTTCAATTAACAAAACTAACTTGTGACTTGTGTCATTTTGATATTGTTTTATTTGAATAAGATAACAAAAAGTCGTTTCTAGTGGTCAGAACTTCAATTCCCAAGATCCTTTGCTCTCAAGTCTGAGCAACAGTTTCAAGCTCAGGCCTGTTTCAAGATCTCCGTTTATGTGACTTTTTGTGACATAAAAATTGAATGCGACACCGTGTGAAGAGAAAGGATTATTATTGTTGATTGTGTCTGTTCCTTGGGTTTTTTTTATTACTTGCCTCTGTTGTACATGTGTTTCCGTTTTGTGATTATTTGTGATTGTTACATATTTGTGATTGTTCCTAAATTAAAATCCGAAAAAATGGGGGCTTATATTTATGCACATGTTTGAAATCGGCGATAAGCACCTCGCAAGTTTTTGAGCGTTGATAATTTGAAAAAAAAAAATAAATAAAAAATAAAAAAAAAAAAACGGTATATTTATATCGATTGTTTTTAATTGTTTGATTTTCTTTTCCAGAGTTTCAATAATGATGATAACAATAACAACAACAATAATAAATAATAATAATAATAACAACAACAACAAATAAATTTTATTTGATGGCGCCTTTCTAAACACTCAAAGATCTTACATACAAGTAAAAAAAAAAAACTAAACAAACAGACAAATACAATGGAAACAGACAAACAAGTTAAGAGAAAAAATAATATCAATTGATAAAATCAAAAGTAATATAGGAAAAAAAATGCGTCTTAAGACTTAAAATGAGCCAGTATGTCTACAGGAAGAGTGTTCCACAAGCGAGGGTTTTCACATTGATACGCGTCACAAAAACGACTCCACGTTTGATTTCCTGCCGTAGCATGAGACGTGTAGATGGGCAGGAAGGAGAGGATGAAGACACATTTACACTCTCACACGTTCGCTGATGGTTTATTGGCCTGATCGACTCACGACCGTCACACACATCGAGTGCAAACTCAAAGGCTTCGGCTCTTTTGTTCATTTCCGTTTATCGATTTATTTACACAGCGGCCGCACGTCTGTTGAATCTGCGCAGTCGGTCAGTGCGTCAGAAAGAAGTCGACATCTTGAACATGGGAACGCGGCACAACGAGGCTGCCATTATTCTGCTACACATCTGGATATTTTGTGTTCAAATCGACTTCAGCTTCTACCAAATGTACAAAAACATTACATTGCAGCGTAAACTTGACCGTTTCGTAAAGTTGAAAGCAATAAAAGAATTTATTGGTTCATTGAGAACAAAGTTGAGGGAACTAACAATGTCGCGCGCAGTGTCTTTATTTTTACTTATTGGCCAGTTGACAAGACTTCACTATGGTTTGTGTATAAGTGTATAAAACTAATTATGGTAATCTAAATACCGTATTTATGCGAATGCGATTTTAAGAAAAACAATTCTGGCTAAATTACTTTTCTCTTAGAAATACTATTTTTCCTTAAACAAACCTAACTTGTGTATTTTAATGTCGTTTTACTTAAAAATGAAAAAAATACTTTTTATTCTATCAATCGGAAACTATACTGAGCCACTAAAATAAAAAAATAAAAAAAACAGGTGCTTATATTTGCGTAAATACGATGAGTTAAAAAAAAAAAAAAGTATTGACCACAATTCCTTGATTTTCCTGTGCAAACCTGGCCAACAAAAAAAAAAAAAACGTATTCTGCCATTCAAAATTTAGCCAAACTAGAAAACGTCTTTTGCGTTTGAACTTGGATAAAACATTCATTTGCTCTCCAGATGTTCCAACATGTTTCGCCTGGGAAAAATACAATGTACAAGCTGTTTAACAGAAGAAGAAAGAAAAAGGACACAAATTGGCAAAAGTTGTAATTAGTCAAAAGACTAAAAACAACAGAAGTCATTAATTTTATTAATTGAACTAAATTGAGTTCACGCTCTTCACGTGGACGTATTAAAAAGGGACCGTACTTGACATGAACACGAGCACCAAGTGTGTGGGAATTTTTCAGGAATTCATCTGCTCATCACGAGCACTGGAGTCAGAAACCATCCAGTCTCATCAGCATCACATCATCTTCTCGCCTCAGACGTGCGGCTTTGGCTGTGACGCGTTTAAGAGGCGTGGGAAGATGACTCGATTTGAAATGTAAATATGCGGCATCGGAGGTGGCTTTTGCAAATCCTGGGAATTGTTTTACGTGGGATGGTTTGGAGCGGAACTACCTCGACGAAGCCGCGACTCCGCACAAAGCCAGCGACGTTAAAACCTGCGACACCTTCGCCTGATGAAAAGCCACTTACATGCGCGCTAACGTGATAGCTAGCAGGGAACGCCGCTAATTTGCCACGCTAATTAACGTGCGATTGTGCCGCGGTTGTTTTGCACTTGGTGATTAAACTTTCAACCAGGCGTATCACTTGGCAGCGCTTACAGGTGCCAGTCGCAGGCGGGCGGGGCTAATATGTAACGAGCAGCAACCTATTAAAATTTGGCAGGAGTTCTGGCTCGTCTAGATGCCGCGGCGAAGACGATGGGCAAAGTTTGGCTTGCCAGTGCCACCAGTCCGAGCTTCATTCCATTTCTCTTCTACCAACACAACCAGGATCCTGATCGGCTCTACTTTGTAAATTTGACGACTCATTTCATTTGTGCCGCCGTTAAAACGTTAGAGTTCAGAAAGTTGTGAATGGACTGAAAAGAGAAAACTTCAAGAACCTTTGTCCACAGGAGTAGAAACATGACCAGAACAAAGACACGGTCGTTCTTGAGATGTTCTTTCTACACCAGAAGGTTCCGTGTTTGGAGATTGAGCTTTGAATTTTGGAGGTTTTTGATTTTAGTGCAAATCCATATCACATCAGCAACACTGGCTTGTTCAAGAACCTGTTACTCTACTCCTACTCTACTCCTACTCTACTCCTACTCTACTCCTACTCCTACCCTACTCTACTCTACTCCTACTCTACTTCTACTGTACTCCTACTCTACTCTACTTCTACTCTACTTCTACTCTACTTCTACTCTACTCTACTCCTACTCTACTCCTACTCTACTCCTACTCTACTCTACTCTACAGTTCTGTAGCAGAGGCTTAAATAGAGGAGCCATGCTAGATAACGAGAAACACAGGTGGGACGACTTAATCAATATTCAAGGAATTAACAAGAGGGCGGTGCTAGTAATCAACAGTGACAATTCAGAATACTGGGCCAATCAGACCCCAGGTTTAAAAAATTTGCCTTGGCATCAAAAAAGGAAAAAAACTGCTGCTGATCTAAATAGAATTACTGGCGCATCAAACGGTTTAGCCTACAAACAACTTAAATTATACCTTATGTTCACATGTGAAACCATTTTAAAAAGAAGTTTTTTTTTTTAACTCCAAGAAAAATGTTAAATTTCATTTTGTGCCTGAACAATTCCTGTGATGCTTATATTCGCGTAAAACCGGTCATTTCTACCGCACCACAGCCGTGGCCAGATGTTTCAGCAAACAAAACAAGGAAATCCGACGCTAAAGAGGCCGAGAATCCAACCCCGGGAGTAAAAGTGAGGTCATCACCAAACAAACTCAGGCGCTTATGCAACCGTTTCAGTTGCTTCTGCGACAATAGTCGGTGTCGGTGCTCCACAGGCTCGGCCGTATCACGTTCCTCATCCGTGAAATCCCAGCGTCCAAATGTCAGTCTCCGGCTTCGGCGTTGTGCTGACTGCTTCATAAATACGACACCTTGTTTTGTCCCGCTGATTTCTGGAGGTGCCGTGTGGCCTTTAAGGTGGAGACAGGTGAACTAATAGACTCTCTCTCTCTGAAGCCTGGGAACCCGGACCTGCCGCTCCACCATTGCCCCGCGGCCACTTCTGACAGCATCATAATGACTGTATACCTGTCAACTCCGGCATATCTGTCGAGCCATAAATACAGACTTGGCTTTTCGACATCATTTTCACTTAAAACTTAGCAATGAAGGTGAGCAGCTTGTTCCAGTCGGGTGTAGTTGTGCCTGACATATTAGAGGACGGTGTGTAATGTTAAGTAGCCACGAAAAAAAACGATCTCTTAAAGCGTAATTAAGCCCTTATTTGTTCTTAGCCAAAAAAGTGTCCAAATTGCCCCCCATTGACATTATTTTATTTGACGCAAAATTCATAAAAGTGCGTAACTTAAAATAAATAGGCTTTTTGACTGACCAATAAACAATTACTCAACAGCGCCCCCTTGAAAATTAAAAAACATTGGGCCTACGGGAGCCCAAAAGGCACTTTTTTCATCGGAGACTCACCATCCAAGTCTCTTGAAGAAATGTAGGCCCTGACGCTGTAAATCTAAGTGAAGGAATTTCTTTAATTGCACCGAGAGCGGCACCTGTATAACAATTAGAAAATTCGAATGGGAGGAGCCAACAATAGTTTGTCACAGGTGTACCAAATTGGCTGAATAACCAGAGCATAAAAATCATCCTGAGCGTAAAAGCCAATAGTTATCCTGTTGTAAATTTTAACCCTGTGGGCGTGGCTACGGCCAAAAACCAGCATTCATTCTTAATGGCAATTTGGAATGGAGAACCAAAAATTAGTTTGTAACAGGCGTACAAAATTTGCTGAATAATTAGTGAAGGCCATCCTGAGCATTAATGCCAATAGTTATCCTGTCGTAACTTTACTTTACTTTACAGTCATTTAGGAGACGCTTTTATCCAAAGTTTACAATTTTTACAGTTCAACAAATACCTACTGGGAAAACTTTAGTCCTGTGGGCGTGGCTACGGCCAAAAACTGCATTCATTCTTAATGGCACTTGGCAAACAATTTTGAATGAAGAGCTAATTAAGAGAAATGAAGAGAATGATTAGTATCTCTAATGAAGAGAAAAATTAGTACCAAATTTGCTGAAATATTCAAGCAGTCCATCCTGAGAAAAAAAGCCAATACTGAGCCATGTATTTATAATCACACTGGAACAATTTTTCTATACAAAATGATTGTAAATATTCACCTACTTGGCTTCATTCAACTCCCGATGTGTTGGGCCTGTATTTTTTCTGCAAATCTACGTGTAAATTGGATTTATCAGTGAGTGATGCGGCGACTGGTGTGTAGAGAACGTTCTACGGCGAATAGTCGGGTTAGAATTGTGTGAATTTGGAGAGAACTATTGTCTCCAGTTAAGCAAGAGCATGACAGGCAAAGGAAATGAGCCGCGGCGCAAATGAATCACCTCTTATTAGCACGTATGCTAATAATACCTACACGTGACACTCATATTAATCGATTTAATTTCACGGAGAAAGGTAACGCGTCGCACAAAGGTTAAAAAAGTTCAGAGGAGGAGGTTATTTTTCTTCTTCTCTGGAAGTCTGTCGCTCGTCTTTTTTTTTTTTGTGTGGATGCTACACGACTGTCAATCGGGAAATTTGCCGTCTTTTCCATTGACGGAAGAAATGCATCATTGTGTCTTTTGTTGAAAAGTCTTTTAGTGATGTAACTGTTATGCAGAGGTGTAAAGAGTGCTAGACAGCCATACTTGAGTAAAAGTACAGATACTTAGTGTAAAAAAATATTCCAAGTCACAAATTTCAAAAAACTTGAGTCGAAGTAGCAAAGTATCCAATTTTACAAAAATGTAAGTATTAAGAAGTATTTTATTCGTGCTCAATATAGGCCAAAAAAAGCTGTCTGTTTTAACGTTGAGTTGTTATTTCGTGCAGTTTTTGTGATACCGTAGTTATTTATTTTTTTTATTTTAGTTGCTGATGGTCAGGGAAAAGTTCTTGAACATCTCCAAAACCGATTTTGAGCCGGCCAGCAAAACTTACGGTCATTCAGCATCAGAAGGTTATGAGACGTCCACCTTTAAATTTCCGAGACATTTGCTCAATGACAGTGGAGGGAAACCTTCTAACGGTTTATCAGACCGATGAAATTTGGTGTCGACTGCAGAACAGTAAAAACCGAGTCTGTTTGCTCTCCGAATGTGGCCGAGAGGAAGCAAATAGATTATGAAGAGTAATGGGCCTAAGACTGAGCCCTGGGGGACACCCGAGGAGACTTTCTTCTAGATCTATATTGTTATGTGGTGTGTGTGTGTGTGTGTGTGTGTGTGTGTGCGTGTGTGTGTGTGTGTGTGTGTGTGTGTGAAATCCTCAATAAAATTAGAAAAGGGAACGTATGAACTTAAACATTATATAGAATGCCTGAAACAAAGTCAAAGTATGAAAGGTGTCAAATTTTTCATTTCCGTGCAACACCTGAAAGGATATTTGAAAGCATGCAATTGTCTCTTCACTGCTGGAACGTTCTGTTGTTGCTGAAGAAGAAGAAGAAGAAAACCTTTATTTGTCCCAACAATGAGAAATTAACTACAATGAGGAATGTACAAAATTTTCTGCATGAAACCAAACAGTTTGCTGTATTTAACTTTTTGGAATTAAAACAAGTGGTACGTTATTCGAGATTATGATGATGTCTCGCTGAAGAAGTTGCGTCGCTTCTCATTCTTTCGTTTTACTGGCCACACTGAAAAAAATAAATTCTTGACAAGCCGAAACATCTTGAAACTGCACAATAAATCTTGCTTTTAGGTGAAAGTGAAAAATTAATTAGCTTGGTTCAAGAAAATATGACTTGTTTTACGATGTCTTACCAAGAACATTTTTCTCACCCCATTGGCAGATCATTTTACTTGAATTAAGTCTTTTTATCTCATTGTGTTTTTTATTATCATATTTTTACGGTACTTTCTCATCTCTTTTGCTCTATTTTACTTTGTCACGTGCATTTTTCGCAGTGCAGCTACGGTTTTGAGCTTCTCTACACCATCAGAGGTGCTTTCTCTGCTGTTCCACAGAACGTGAGCAACCTCCTCCATCCGCAGCCATTTCCAGGTCATGCTTTCCACCATCCAGCCCGCTTCTCTGGTGCTTTTGGCAGCGGTAGTTCTCGGTGGCAGTGCGTTGTGGGCCGACGTGAAGCCTGTAGCCCGGAGCAGGGTCCGCTCGGCCCAGCGCTCACAGATGTTCTGGGCTTGATAGCGCTCTCCTGGAACGGTGGGTGGCCAAACATCAGGCCTGTTGCTGACACCATTGGCTGTGACAAGGTGACGAATGTTGAGCACGGGAGAGATTTCTAATCCTGAGAGCATGAATAATCCATCCCGAGAGCCGCGGAGAGAGAAAGCGGCGCTTCTCTGACCTGAAGGAAAGTTCCCTTCAGAAACTTCTCAATAATGCTGAATTAAACGCGACACTTTCAGGACTTTTCTTCTCACATTCAAATTGAGACCGAAATGACGTTTTGACAAAATATGGTTGACTTTTCTGGTTTTTATTATGCGTTTTGAAATAATTAACATTGGAGAGTTGTTTTCGGACTAGTTTTGGTCGAGAGTAAACATTTATTTATTCAAATTTAAACGCATTTTAAAGTTATAATTTATCACAACTTTTCTACAGTTGATTAGTTTGTTTCATACTTTGTCATTATTTCTCCTCCTGCAGACTTAAAATTAATGATTGATGTTGTTTCTGTAAAGTATTGCACCAACTATTATTGTCAAACATTCAAACTTTCAAGAAATCATTGTAAATCTTTAAAAAAAAAATTTTTTAATTAAGGAAACACAACTCGGTTGGTACATGAAATATTCAAAATCATATTTCACAATTTCAATACTTTCGAATTTTCCATTTCCAAATCAAAAGCAGTTTGAACTTTCATATTTGAAATTTTTAAACTTCAAAATGTTTAAACTTTTTGTTTGTTTGTGTGTAAAGGATGAAGCGTTAGAAGATGAATGAATTATGTACCATAAAGTGTCCTTGAGAGAGAGAAATAAGAAAAAATATATATATTTTTGTTACCGTGGCATTATGCATATATATATATATATACATTTCAGATTTGTATTTTTTTTCTTCCTTGAGTTTGTGAGTTGGCACTTCTCAGACGCCGTGGGTTGTCCAGCTCCTGAAGCCAGACTTATTTATTCACACACTCCACTGATCGCACACAGAGAACACACACAATCGTCTGCGTAGAGAGTGAATGACAGATAAAGCAGAGCTGGAGTGTGTTCATGAGCGATGAGGCTGATTATTAATAATAGAAAGCCAGTGGAATAGAGTTTTACTTATTCAGGTCCTCCAGAAGAAGTTCTTCAGACACGAGGTAGCACGAACGCAGCTTTTATAGTTTGGGTTTTACGCGTAATTCTTTTACAAGTCAATGTAGGAAAATTAGGACTCGTACTGCGATTGGCTTTGTGATGGGGTTGGCAACATCAAAGGATTTAGATTTATATCCTACAGAAAGCGTAAAGTTCCTTAAATCTACGAAGATCTGGAACGCACATTTTCTGGCTGCTTCATCCATCGGTTTGTTGACTTTGACGCTAAACTCTTTCCAGGGATTCGGTTGAGTAGAGTTGGCGTCCGCAACGTGAAATGCGAAAATCTTATTGCGACGTTGAAATATCAATTTGTGCAAATGTGCGATTTAGCCTAGCCACCATTCGCTACATCACGAGGATAGTAGCGTCATGTTGAGTTTTCTAATAGTTTCTAAGGTTGACGATTTAATTCCGCTATCGTACAATCGCGATATCCACAACTCTACCCTGTTCATGATTAAGCAACGATTCCGTTGGTCTTGAGCTGGAGCTATTGATCCATCAGAGCAGAAAGCAGTTTGATTTAGCATCAAGCGAGACAGTCGCTATGCGCGTGATTGATGGCCGACCTGTTTCAACACATCCTCGCTCTCATCCAGCTGCCTCTGCTCATTACACCTCAGCATAACTCACATTGTAACGTCGAGTGCGTCGTTTCAAGCCCTTTTTTTTTCTGCTGCGTTGTGTCAATCCATCACGGGCCGCGCCGCACACACCTGCGGCCCTCAGGCGGCTCTCGCTCGGGGCCACGGCCCTTCGGAATCTCCACACTGCTCGTGATCTTCTGAACCACCGATCCTGTGACAAAAGCCACTGAGTCGAGAGACATTTCTGAGAAGTTCAATGACCAATGGATGGATAGATGAACGCATGGGCCAATAAATGGATGAATGGAAATAAATGGAGGTTCTAGGTTCCAAATTGGCGAATCTGGCAAATTTTTTTTGTCTTTCTGGTTCACTAGACCAAAGCCATGAGTTTGAGAAAAGTTTGCTGTGTGCTACAAATCCCGCCCAGTGATTGGTTGACTGTGTCGGGGCGTGTCCCACCTTCATGTTGGGATTGGCTTCAACACCTCTTGAACTAGAAACAAAGGAAGTGACTAGAAAAAGGTGTTGCGATTACACAAGACTTTACGTTGACGTTACTTTCGCTTTGTTAGTGCAGATTGACAGACTGACCAATGGATGGATGGATGGATGGATGCATGGACCAATAAATGGACGAATGGAAACGACGGGACGCATTCTAAGTCCTAGGTTCTATATTGGCGAAATTTGGATTTTTTTCTTTCTGTTTCGCTTGACCAAAGCCGTGAGTTGGAGAAAAGTTGGCCATGTGCTTATAAATCCCATCCAGTAATTGGTTGAGCGAGTAGGGGCGTGTCCCACCTTCATGCTGGGATTGGCTTCAACACCCCGCGAACCAGAAATGAATGAAGTGACTAGTAAAAAGGAATCTTTGTTTTTCCAAAAAGTGAGGGAACCTTTTTGTCCCGTCTCTTCCAGAAACTTCCAGCTCTTCTTTTTTTCACAGGGGATTTGCTCCTCAGGCTTAAGGCGCAACGCAAGGAAGAGATTCTTGGAAGAATTGCACGTTTTAGGAATCCGTCTGTTTGGAGGACGGAGTCTGGTTGTGGTACTCACGCCGTCTCGGATTAAAGAAGCGTTACACAGGATTATTCAAGACACCACGCAAAGACAATGGTGGGAGTTGATACACAGAACAAGATACGCGGGGAGTGACAGCCACGTCAAGCACATGCGGCGCAGAGATATGAGGAATTAGCTCCGTTACAAGGCTCAGACAACGGCCATTGTCTGCGCACACAACAACACCTTCACCAACTAGTGGGTTTGACGGCCGAGATTGAGCTGATGCGAGCGGGCGCATTGTTCCGCAAATGCTATTACCCACCACACCGATGGCGTCTGAAACTACAAGCCGGTTGTAAACGACAATGGTGATGTCATAATCCGCCCGCTGATGGGGAATCTCCCAGCAGCCAGATCACCTCTTCTGAAAGACTGATGCCACCGGATTTCTGTCTTTCTGATGTTCATTGTTTCTCGCCGCTTTCATTCGCCCGCTGATCCGTCTCTACATTCAGGCTTTGCCAATGGCTGGTGCCCACAGGCCTCCGGCAAACCCTTTATCAGGTGTGGCACCACCTCCACAGGTACGGGGCAATCAGAGAGCAGTCGTGGGTGATGTGGGCAACATTTGTTGTAAGATTCAGTAAAACTCCAAACTAAATATATTAAACGAACCACATTTGTACATATACACTCGCCGGCCACTTAATTGGTCAGGTACACCTGTCCGTTTCTAATCGGCCAATCACATGACTGAAATTCAATTCAGTTATGTGTGTAAACACGGTCACAAAGATCTGCCGCAGTTCAAATTGAGAATGAGAATGAAATGTGCTTTATGTGACACTGATGCGCCTGATGCGCATGATCAAAAAAATAGAACATGTCGGAAATGTCGAGCATATCCTTGATGCCAAGAGAAGGTCTGACTGGTTCCAGTTGAAAGAGAAGCAACAGTAACCCTAATAACCCCTCGCTACGACCAAAAGTGTGCGGATAAGCTACGGCAGCAGAAGTCCACACTGGGTGCCTCCCCTGCAGCTAAGCACAGGAAACGGAGGCTAAAATTCACTCGCTCACCAAATCTGGACAAAAGATTGGGAGGAAACAAATGTTGCTTGGTATGATGGGTCAGAATTTGGTAAAAAAAATAAAAAAAAACATGTAAAAAGGAACGGAGAAATAAACTGATAGTCCCTCAATTCGTCCAAAATTTTGTAAAATTGCGGCATTATTATAAGATCTGAAAAAATGTACAGCACAATCATGACAGGAAATGCGCGACAGGAAATATTACTCAAGTATTGTGCGCTTTGAGACAGTTAAAACGCGCCTGAAAAGCGCCTTTCAAATGCTCAGAACTTGAACTTGAACTAACCCGAAGTGTGTGGTGTGTTTTAGACGCTGTCGGCCTGGTTTCCTGGATAAATCACTATTCTGGCCTTTTCGGGAGAAACTGATGATGGAGGGAAAACCGACGCATTGGCTCATTTCTACTCGGAGAGAAACTTTAATTCACGGAAGGCTCATTCAAGTCTCACTCGCCTGGTGAGCGACCACACACACACACACACACACACACACACACACACACACACACACGTTCAGGTCGGCCCTCGCAGCTACTGGAGTGTGTGTGTGTGTGTGTGGTTCGGTCCCTGTTTCCCGAGGGCCTGGACTCGGAGTTGTCACCTTGGAGTATTTCAGGGCCTGTGAAGCTCCAGTCCAGTGAGAATGTCACGTCCAGCCCGGGGCGGTTTTGACAAACAGAGTATATATTGATACATGATAAAGTATGCTAGAAATCACCCACTGCTAAAGGCTACTATAGTTTTAATATCATCATTTGAATTAACAAGCATTCTGTGCGGGAATAATGAGTCTTCATTATTCAAAACATCATCTTTAGCCGCGGATCTGGGGTTATTACGGCGCGAGAACCTAATGAAGAGAAGATAAAGAAGGATCGAGATAAAAGTTTCAATGGCTTCACTCGGTAACCAGAATAAAATTTTAATGAAGGCTGGAAGGTGATGGATGGCCGGGCTGAAGCTGATGACCACGCCTGGATCCGCAGCCTTCCATCACATTTACACATTTAACACGCCGGCGCTAAACAAATCGTCGCCCAGACTCGGAATATAACGACGTTTTCGCAGAAGAAAATCCAATCGCATATTTTTGTCAGCTCGTGCGTCAAATTCATATTTCAAATACGAATTTCAAATGTCATATACACATTATACGTGGTACAACATGCAGTGAAATGTATTTTTCCAAAATATATGTCCAAAATAAATAGATAAAGATAAAATATGATTAAAAACATGGATAAACCTATGAAGATGGACAAAAAAAGATAAAGAATATAATAAAATGAGCTAAATACAAAAAAAGTGCCCAATAACATGGCTGAATAATAAGCTTGTATACAATCACAGTACTTTTAAAACCTGTAAAACCAACGTTTTAAAATTAATAAATGACAAAAAACTTTGTGACTTTTGACATTTAATTAATTAATATTTTTATTTATTTATTTATTTTTGAATTTTGAATTTTTGAATTTATTTTTTTGAATTTTGAATAAAAAAAAAAGTACTAGTAATTTACAAATAAAGTACAAATAATTTACTGGGAAATTATTTACCACACACATTTGGACAAACAAAATTTGACTTTTTCAGATAATTTGAACATAGATCACATTCGTGTTTGCTATTTTAATCATTTATTTATTAATTTTTAAACATTGGTTATGCAAGATTGAACAGTGCTGTAGTTTTATTCAAGCTTATTATTCAGCCATGTTATTGAGCCCTTTTTGTGTGTTTTTTGTAAAATTGCTGCATTATTACGCTGTCTGAATAAATAAAATGACACTCATAACAAGAAAATTATAATTCGATTGAATCATCTCTCATTTCGTTATTGGCATTGTGAAAGTTAATTTCCGAGACTTAAACTGTAACAATTACAGACTAGAGATAAAAACTTATAAAATATAAGAGATAAAAATAAAAAAATTAATTTACAGTTTTACAGTAACATTTACAGTTCCTGATTACAAACTACATCCAAGTCTGAATAACCAATGAAATATAAAAATATAAAATATCAATATATAAAAATATCAAATATAAAAACACGTTGAGACGAAGAAGAAATCCTTTTTTTGTCCCAACGATGAGAAATTTACATTTTGCAGCGGCCACAATGGTAAAACAATAAATAAAGATAAAGAATATGAATGGGAAAAAAATGCACGTTGTTGATATACGAATTAGAATAAGAATGAACAAAAAATAAAAAAGCAAAAAAATGTAGTAAAAAATGAATGAGGTAGAAAAAAAAAAACCTGCTTCGGTTTCACGGCATTTACAGTCGTATTTCACACGCTTATGGAGCTGAAACCACGTTCTCCAAACAGCCACATGACGAAACCCACAAGCCCAAACACGACGCGCTAATAAAAAGCTCGCATGAAGAACTTCAATCCACCGCAAACCTGCAAGCAAACATCACACGGCTCCTCCGGAACGTCTTCAGGAATGCCGTGTGATTTATGAAGAGGCCTGTCTCCAGAGACCGTCTTTCCTGGCGTTCCCCGTCAGATCACAAACAGCCGTCGTTTAACTAGATCTGGATCATGTGATCTGTCGTCTTCGTTCTTCATGTGCCCCGTGATATTCTGAGGGGGTCGGAAACCCGAAGCTGCGGAATGGAGGGTCGATTTCTCCCCTCATGATATGTCGGACCATCACTCGTAATCTGAGGTGTAAGGTACTTGAGTAAATGTACTTTGTTACTTTACTTAAGTATGTTTTTGGCTACTTCGTACTTGTACTGAGTATCAAAAATATAAGCTACTTTTACTTTCTACTCCACTGCATTTCTGATTGAGTAACTGTACTTTTCACTCCACTACATTGGAATTGTTACTTGTTACATTTTGATTGTGCGCAACAAACCATAATCGATTTTTATTGCGGTTTATTTCTTGGGCGATTGAGGCGATTTCGCCATCTGCTGTAGATACTCGAAGCTAATTGTGAATTAGAAACCACATGAACGTGAATTAGAGGCGTGAACGTTGTCTATATTTTGACTATATTTTAGCCTATTTTTTTTCGTTTTAGAAAAAAAAAATTTTTATTAGAAAATAAAACCTCATGAATATAATTTTTTTCACAATTCTTTGATTTTTTTTTTTTTTTTGGCCTAAATTCAAAATGAGTAAAATACTTGAGTTTTTTATTTATTCGATACTTTGCTACTTTGACTCAAACCTTTTTTATAGTGGTGACTTTTTACTTGTATTGGAGTAACTTATACAGTATGTATTCGTACTTTTACTTAAGTATGTTTGTCTGGTTCTCTTTACAACTCTGGTGCTACTCACCTACAATGTCAAGACAAGACTGAGGTAACAAGCAACACAGGTGGAGTTACTAAACTAATAAAGGAAAAACAAACAGCGCGTCAGAATGATCCCAAAACGACATGGTGACTAGATCCAGAACGTTCTAAGAGTTCGAAATTTTTCTTTCAAACTATTTGTGTAAAAAATGTAAAGCGAATCAACAAACGGCAGATTTTTCCGATCGTCAATAAAACATGGTGCTGGTTTGCGTCCATTGTCGATGTGGCACTTTCAGGTCTTCTCTGGGACACTCGTTCCTCCGGCCAGGCCTTCAGCATCAATGGAGTCTGAACTTTAAATATCAAGAACTGTCACATTTACGAGCATTTTAATACACATGCGCATGAATGCACAGGGGAAAAAAAGCGTTAGAAGGAGTTTCTGCCAACACGGCATTCTGGGAATTGAACCTGCAACCTTTTTGTTGCAAACACGGCTCAATATAAAAAAAAAATTCCCGCTCAGTGTGACACTGTTACTAAAACTTCCTGTGACTTAGTTGGTAGAAGGTCATGGGTTCGAGTCCCAGGTAGTGCAACATTGAATCGAAGGTACGCTCCCTTAATTAAACAGTCACACGGAAGGCGCCGGAATAACGGGTTTACCGCGGCTGGGCTAACGTCACAGTTGCTCAGGTGGATTTGAAATGAAGAGAGCAAAGACAATGAGAATATCACCGAGCCAATCTGTCAATCAGTGGTCGGGAATTCCGCCGGGAACGTGGCTGTCATTTAATGTGGAAGAAAGGAGGCAAATATGGGGGAGAACAACTGGCATACTATTTTTAACTGCCCCATAAATCTGTTTTTAAATTCCCTTCCATTTGAAATACCCTGGTGAAGCTTGTCTTCGTACGGCCTGTTAAGTACCACAATCCATGCCGGGTTCTACATTTATCCTCGCAGTGTAATTGGTCCAGCTCCCTGGGCTGGTGGCTCAGTTACCGCTTCTCCCTCAGGCCTGCAACCGGCAGAATTCCCGAAACGCAGAAGAATCCCACGCACCGCACTCCAGTGTTTCCCAAACTTCTCCACTGACGTGTAGCAGGAACGCTCCTCGGCGAGCAACAGATTGAACAGCTTAAGAAAGAGTCTGTAAACTGCTTATTTACACCTCGAGTCCACTGTGAGATAGATGCGCATGGATGGGTAGATGGGGAAGAGGGTAGGTGGGTAGGTGGATAGGTGGATAGGTAGATAGGTAGATAGGTGGGCGGGTAGATAGATAGGTAGAAAGATAGGTGGGTAGGTAGTTAAGTAGGTGGGTAGATAGGTAGGTAGATAGATAGGTGGGTAGGTAGTTAAGTAGGTGGGTAGATAGGTAGGTAGATAGATAGATGGGTAGGTAGATGGATAGGTAGATGAGTAGGTAGATAGGTAGATGGGTAAGTAGATAGGAAGGTAGATAGGTAGGTAGATAGGTAAGTGGGTAGATGGGTAGGGGATCAGACAGGTGAATAGATGAGTAGATAGGTTTGTGTGTGTGTGTGTGTGTGTGTGTGTGTGTGTGTGTGTGTGTGTGTGTGTTTATCACTTGGGGTTTTAATGCTTTTGTCTTGAAGCATTTTGCATGAATCATTTAACATTTTTCTGATTATAAAAAACAAATATAGAAATGTATGGTATGACAAATGTTAATCAAATGAAGCCTTTTCAGGGTAGCCCCGCCCCCTCCTCCCATAATGTTAGCATTTTTATCTTTGACCCAGCGAGTGTATTTAATCTGTTTATTTTTTGATAGATCAAATCTATCTACATTTCAGTGTATAACTCACAATCCTGAGTAAAGTAGCAACATAGTTCTTTGTTGTTTGTGTCAGAAACGTGTCAGGAACGTCTAAAATGTAACAACGACGTCTCCACCAAGCAAGACTAAAGCCGACAGAGGCCGGGAACACAAACACCCAAACCGTTCGCTCTTCCGCGGGAAAAGTGTGTGAGTCTGGCGCTGCGGAGGGATGAAAGCTGGTCACACACTCTCTCCATCTCAGGCGCATTATACGAGCCAGTGAAAGGACAAAAGCCTGCGAGTGGAGCAGCAGAAGGCGACTGGCGTTGAGTTTCACCTGCAGCTAAACTCGGAGGAGGGGCCGGAGAGGGTGAACGCCGCATAATCAAGCCCGCCGCTCATTTAGACACTCCAGCTGCTCGCGCCAGAGGCTTCCAGAAACACCTACCACTAACCTCCTTCACGTCTCCTGTTAATCATCCACACAGCCTCCTCCTCGCTCGCCCGCGCCACACATGCCAAAACAAAGAGGCAGCCGTGTCAAACACCTTCCAATGTCAATATGTTTGGGGTGCGATGGTGGGGCGGGGCTTGCTATGTAAATGACCCGGGCGTCGCTACAGCCATAGGTGGCCTGTGGGGCTAATTATGTTGATGTGGAAACACGGGCCACGCTGCAGAAGACTGTTGCTAAAGCGAGTCGGCTTGTTAGAAGAGGGCGGGATGTTTGCTGGTGGCTTAAAGCGAGGAGCCGAAGCCGGAACGTGAAAAACGGAGAAATGAGTAAAAACAGACGCAAATCGGGCGAAATTATCCGCCAATGGGGTGAAGAATTAGATTGAAACAAGCCAACATTTTCAAACATATGGGGATTCGTTTTAAGCACTTAAAATTAATCCTGTGCGTTAACGCGTTAACTTTGACATCACTACTGGTCTTTGTCTTTTCATAATCATAGTCATTTACGTAACACCACCATCCAGACAATCAAATGAATAAAAGCAACAATTCTCGTACAAATTTCACAAGTGAGACAGTTATAACTGTGAAAAGCGCCTTACAAATTCTCAGAACTCCGAACTATAAAGATAAAATATGAAAAAAAAAAAAACCTAAATTTCTAAGATAAAATAACAATCAAAAAAATATTCACTCCGATAGGTAAATGATCTGATCAGAAATAAATGAGGTTTATTGTCTAATTTCAAGATTTTTTTGGCTTGTGAAGATTTCAGATGCAGAATTTGATTTTGGAAACATTGACTATCAGGTGTCAAGTAAAAATACTTGGTTCCTTTACTTGAGTAGAACTTTGGCTTCATTTATGCTGTACTTGACATAAGTATTGATTTTGTTGTGTACTTCAACTTGCATTTTTATACAAGTATCGGTACTTTCTCCTTCTTATAGTTTATAAATAACCAATTTAATCCAATTTTATTTTGGCTAGTGTTACTTCTGTTTTGCAAAAACATCAAAAAAAAGAAATCAAAAATATGAAAAAAAAAATCATATTTGCACTTGTATTTTTGCAGCAACTATTGTTTTTTTTTTTTTCTTTACTTCTTGTTTGTTTGCTGTAGCAAATTTAGCTTTTACTGTTGTCATTTACATTTTTGTGTTTGTTTCTGTTTAAACTAATTTCTTTCTCTTTGTTTTTGCTGCTGTAAAAACACAATTTCAGTGGGATTTTAGTGGGATGTCTGTCTATCTGTCTGTCTGTCTGTCTGTCTCTTTCTCTCTCTCTCTTTTTATCTATTTCTCTCTCTCTCTCTTTTTTTTTTCCTAGCCACTGTCGCAATCTAGCTTGCTCTTCTGGTCATAGCATATAGCACAAGACATATATTTTTTTACTTTTTAACTGACTCTTTTCTCCCCCAATTTTTTTTTTTTTATTAATTAATTTCTTTTTTTTAAACTCATATAAAGAATCAACATTTTTAAAAAAAGACTTTTTCACGTCTTTGCGTTGGTCTCGGACCAAGAAAAGCGCTATATAAATTAACTCTCTTTCTCTCTCTCTCTCTCTCTCTCTCTCTCTCTCTCTCTCTCTCTCTCTGTCTCTCTCTCTCTCTTTCTCTCTCTCTGTCTCTCTCTCTCTCTCTCTCTCTCATTGTAATAAAATGAATACATTTTCTATGTAAATATCTACGGCAACAGTTCAGTATAACAATAGTCCTATACCACTGAACATGTCATTTTAATGCCCCCCCCCCCAAATTGCATTACTTTTATACTTAAGTTATCAAACCAGTACTTGAGTAAAATGTTAAGCTGATGCTTTAACGCCCACAGACTCTTTTTTTTTTTATTTCTAGTATCTATACTTCTATTTAAGTAATAAATGTGGCTACTTTCGACAGCGCCTGTTCTGTAATTGGTTGGCAGCATGCCCAGGGGGCGTGTCCCGCCTTCAGCAAAAGTGCTTGTTTACTATATATCACTAAACAGTTGCATCGACACATTAAAAAAAAAAAAAACTAAGAAATTAAACTAAGAAACAAAAAACCCTGTACGAACTCTCGCCTCTCGAGGTCAAACACGTGCACGAGAAGCGCAATATTTCCGGATGCTGGTGCGATGAAAGATTGTCTGCTTTTCTCATCTCGCCGCCGCACTTCCACTGGCTGATTAAATAAACGCTTGCGCGGGATTGGCTAAATGGGATGGAGAAATCACATTCCCCAGACAGAGATTAAGGGACTGGCCTCATTGGATTGGATTAGGCGGGACTGTACACTTGCTGGACGCTCACCTGTCCGTTATTGGGTTTGGAGTTTGTCTGATTCCACACATCATTCAATCGTTCATTATGGGATGGAGAGGTGGCGTTGTGTGTGTGTGTGTGTGTGTGTGTGTGTGTATGTGTGTGTGTGCACTTTGGCGTTGAAGGTTAACCGGGGTTCACATTTGAAGATATTTGATCAAGAATTAATAACCCATCTTGAGAAAAACTCAAATAATACACGTGTGAATAATTAAGGTGTGTTCTGTGTCCTGGTTTGTGATTGGTGCGTCATCCATCCCGCCTTTTGGTCCACAGCTCCTCCCCGTGACACAGAAAACGATAAAGAAAACTAACAAAAAGATGGATGGATTAGCGGTGCAAAAATTTACAATCACAAATGTACATTCATTCTTAATTTTACGTACCGTATTGACGCTAATATAAGCACCCCCCCTTTTTTCCAAATTTTTGACACTCAAAATTTGCTTATAATTGCTGATTTTAAATATGCGAAAAATGATTCGAGTCACCAGTTAAGTTTGTTAAATAAAGAAAAAATTGTATTTATAGGAGAATATTAGCGTAATTGAACCAGAAATGTTAATAAAAAAAAAATTATTACACCGATAAATAATGTACAACAGAGATAAATAATGGACATTTCTTTCTAAACACTTTTTCCCCTAATTTGCATAGCGACCTTGCGTTGGTCACCGACTAAGTAAAGCGTTATATAAATAAACTTGAACTTATTTTGTGCCTGAAAAATCAGTGGGGTGCTTATATTCGCATAAATACGGTAAATATTGAAATCCCAAATGTTGCATTGATTTCTTTTCACAGTGAGTGTCATATTAAAATAATTGTCAATTTTGCCGTTTTTAATTTCTCATCTGTAACTGTAATTGTGATTATAACACTTTGCTTGTGGCGGAGGGGGCGGGGCCTCTGACATCACACTGGTGCGACTGGTCCGACTCCACGACCTATGAAAATCAACAAATGGTTTAATTATCGTCAGCGAAGACGAGGAGAATCCAGTGAGACTGGAGAGATGAGAGCGCCATCGATCCGAACGCTGCCTTTTCTCCATCACAAGAGTGTGTGAAGCGCCAGACGGGAATATCGACTGACCTCACGCTCCCATCCACGGACACGAGAGCAAAACTTTCCCGAATCCTCACGAGCCTCAAGAGAAGCAGAGAAAAAACAAGTTATCAAAAAGAGAAAATTACATTGAAAAAAATGGTTTTGGTCCTCAATTTATTTTTTTGCAACCTAAAAAAAACTAAATCGTTTTTTAATTGGGTCAAGCTTTACAAAGAATGTATTAATTGCCAGACATAATTACGCACATTTGTACACTACCTAATGTATTTATTGAGACAACATTCTTTCAATTTGTTTTATTATTTTGGATCACAATGTAAACATTATATATGTAATATAAAAAATTAAAAGAACAACAACAACTAGTGACTTTTAAATGCCAAGAAAATACATTTCGCCAACAAGCTTTTTTCTTGACCTTGTTGGTGGGTAGGTAGGTGACAAAAATATTTTCTATATTTATATTTGGGGAAAAAAATACGATACATTTTTTGGTCCTCAATTTATTAATTTGCAACATAAATGTTTTCATAAATGTTTCATAAATGGATCAAGCTTTACAAAGAATGTATTAATTGCCTTATTTATTCATTACCTAATGTATTTATTGAGACAACATTCTTTCAATTTAATCTATTATATTTTATCACAATGTAAACCTATTACATTTAATATAAAAAAAAAACAACAACTAGTGACTTTTAACCGCCATGAAAATACACGGCGATTTTAACTGTACAACGCGTGGTTTAAGATGAATTAAAGTTATTAATTAGCCAAAATCACATTTAATAAAACCAATTTAATTTATATTTGCCTTTTTATAAACATTTACCTTTTTAATTTGCGCAACTTCACGTCACCGCATCTCTCACGCGTTGATTGCATAAGTGAATGGCCACAAACAGGAAGTGACCTCACAGCTCGCCCGCACTATTCTCCCCTTTCCGTCTCATTATCATAAACCCCCGAGTGTGGGAATCCCACCAATGGCACATGTGACTTTCATTACCAGATCTGGCTTTTCTGCTCGCCAAACCCTCCGTGACCTTTACTGAGACTCGCAAAGCCCCTAAAAAAAAGCCATCCGAGAGTGTGTGTGACCCCCAAAACCCTGACGTGAGAACGCTCACAGCTGCCGCCGCGGGAATCCCGCCGCCATTAGCCACAAGATTCCGGAAAAGTTCTGGAAAAGGTTCTTGCTCCGATCTATATTGCGAAACATGCATGTGTGTGTGTGTGTGTGTGTGTGGAGACCCACAAGGCTCTGTACTAGGACCAACAACTTTTTTATTCTATATATAAACGATCTTGGTGAGGTTTCAGATATTTTACAGTTTTGTTTGTTTGCGGTTGACGCACACTTTTTTTGTTCAGGGCTTGTTAATCAATACTGTTGAGAAAGAACTGCTTCAGAAATTGTTTGATGTCAATAGGCTCATTAAATTGATCGAGAACTTCGTTGATGTTGTCTACAAACAAAAAATGTATACGTCGAGTAGAGTTATTTTTCAAAAAAAAATTCTATTTGAAAGTTTCGGAATTTACATTTTTTGGTGTCATCATCCACAAACACTTAAAATGGAAAGAGGCACAAAAATTGTATTAAAAAGAACATTTGTAGAAATCTTGGCATCCTAGGCAAAGTAAAACATCTGTTAGGTTATGAGGCCATGAGAATTTTATATTGTTCATTGATTTTTCCACACTTTTTGTATGGTTTGGAAATATGGGTAAATTCTTACAAGACTAATTTAAATACCTTTGATTATTTTACAAAAACGAGCATTGAGAATGATGAATAAAACCTCCCCAAGAGAGTCTACTTACGCACTATTTTTGCAGTCAGGATTACTTAAGTTGAATGATTCGGTAGTTTTGCAAACTTTAATTTGATTCAAAACGTCAATTTTTAAATATAAACGTTAATTTTGCACAAAGCAAGACTTCGCTTCTTGCCTAGTGGTTTGCAACATTTTTTTGTTTCATTGCAAAAGCAGAGTAGAAGGGGAAATGATTTTAAGTTACCGTATGTAAAAATAATGCGTGTTTCATTTATAGGTGTTGGAATTGTCTGGAAAATGACCTCGAAAAATGTCAAAATATCTCTACATTCAAGTGTCGTTGTACGCGGAAAACAATTTGCAAATGTGTTTGGTTTTGTTAGTGTAGAAATTGCCATTTGTGGTTGTTATTTATGTTAGTTGTGACAAGACTGAGGTAGGAGTAAATAACACATCCTGTTCTTAAGGTGGAATATGTTTCACATTACCGCTACAAAAAAAACAGAAAAAAATGAAACGAAGACGCGCGTGATGCGTTCAGGTGAGCGCGGTAATGGGGGCGGGGCAACGTTAGCGGCTCGTCCTCTTTGTCTGCGGCTGCGCTCAGTCTAATCGGGACTGACAGTTCGCTTTGCTCTTTTATGATCTTTGCGTCACTTGGAATCAGTCATTGTGAAATCAGGCGGTAAGAGGAGGGCAGTGTGTGTGTGTGTGTGTGTGTGTGTGTGTGTGTGAGTGCCTACACACTATGCAGACACACATACACTTCACATACTTGCGCACACACACTCACACACACACACACACACTCACAGGAAGTGGGTCAGTCTGCTCGGGCCTGTAAAGCAAAATCGATTTTTTTGTTTTGTCGTACAGTAGAAAGGCTCCTGATAGGCCGTCGCTTTATTTCTTTATCATAAACTCCGCAGACAATGGCCAGACAGCCCCGCCCCCTCCCGTAAAGTCAAGACCTTCCTCCATATGTTTGTCTGTCAGTGCGGAGAATCTACTCAAACGGAAGGACGTGTGTGTGTGTGTGTGTGTGTGTGTGTGTGTGTTGAGTGGACAGACTTGCCTGGAAAAATGACAATTCAATACGTTCATGGTGTTTATTTACTCAACGTGTAATTGTTACTCTACGTGTAAGTGCGTAAAAAAAAAAGTTTATTATATTTTTTACACAGTGTAAACCTTTTACATTTAATTTAAAAAAAATCAAAAATAAAACAACTAGTGACCTTTAACCGCCATGGAAATACATTTTGCTGACATGGAGATTTCCGCTGTACAATAGGGGATTTACTTCATTCTACATATTTAGTTTATACAACACAATGCTATATTTTTTATAATGTAATTTAAATGAAAAATTATATTATTTTTAATATGAATTAAATATTAACAATTAACAATTTCATTTATTGTTTACCTTTTTTTTTTTTTTTTATAAATATTTAGTTTAAACAACTAAATGTTATATTATTTTAATATAATTTAAATAATAATTATTTTATTTATAATATTATTGAAATATTTTATTTGTCCCGCTCATGGACTGGTACACTCATGAGTTTGTTCTCTTCCTGGGTTTGTCTCATTGTTTTCACCTGTTTCATCTGGTTTTTCAGTGTATCTAAGTTTTCACCCGTGTGATTCTTGTCTGTCATTAGCTTTCCACTGAGTTTGTCCTGAATTGACCTGTTTTGTTATTAAGTGTGTGTGTATTTTTTTTTAAGACCTGGTTAACAATTGTGCGATACACAAAATTGTGAAAATACAAAATTGTCAACGATACACAGTCACATGACTTCAATTAATTTAAATACACATTTTGTAGGATGTGTTGCCAAGAAGTTTGAAGCAGTTAACCAATTTTTTACAATTATTTAATTATTTACAATAATTTATTTGTCAAGTATCGTCAACATTTAAATGGTTACGAAAAACTGTACTGTGCATTAAAGTCACATTATTTGCATATTTGTACTTTTTCACGTTGTACTTTTACTAGCATATTTTGTACTTTAATGAATTTTTAGACATAACTATTCTCCTGGTTTGTTGTAATTATAATATATTATAATTAGTGCTGTCAAAAGGAGCGCGTTAACGCACGTGATTGCACATATACGTATGTAAGAGCAACATTTTGTTTGTGTTTAACTTGAAAAAAGTGCAACTGGACCATGGAGGGTTAAAAAAGACAATAGGTTGCAAATTGAACACAAATCATCCTCAATTATTTTGTATTTAAACGAGTGTTTACTTAGTGTTGAGTTTACATTATTTACACATAACACCTCAATATCCAATATGACAATCTTCAGTCATTTAATCATGATTAATCGCGATTAATTTGCTCAGGGAAGTGCGATTAACTAGTTAAAAAAATGTATTGTTTGACAGCCCTGAACAACATATATATAACATTATAATTTACAAAAAATCGACACAATTTAACATCCCAACAAACCGCACCGCTGCCACCCGTTTAGCCAATCAGTGAGTTTGTTTTGATTTATTAGTAACAAACGTTGTGGCGTGGGAAACGTAGCTGCGAATAATAAAAGCAGCATCGTGTTTCGTGATCCGCGTCTTTCTTCACTCGGCGGATGAAGCGAGTCAATAGTGCGCGGCCCTTCACCCTGGCGCTGACCCCGTGTGTGTGTGTGTGTGTGTGTGTGATTTCCTCATTGGCTGGTTTGTGGCCTTTCCTCAATTACACTCGTTTAGCGTCTGCCTGTAATTACATTCCGCGCTCAACCTGTAACGTGCGCGACGGTGAATTAATTTCCCTGCGCTCACCGGGGAGACGATGGCTGGACGTCCCGCCCTGAGTGGCTCCGCCCACATTTACAGCTTCTGTTGGGCGGGGGCTTCTCGTTTCCTCTGACCGCTCCAACCGCTTGACTGACCAGTGGAGGAGTAACACACACACACACACACACACACATTTATATCCTAGTGGGGCCCCACCAAAAAGATCTTTAAAGTTGTGGGGCCCTAGACAAAGACCCCATAAGTGCACAACGGGACCCCACTTAGTGCTAAAAACTAGCTTTCTGGACGCAATATTGGGCTAAATACAGGAACACACACACACTCTCTTCTCTCGCTCTCTGTATCTCTCTCTCTCTCTTTCTCGCTCTCTCTGTCTTTCTCTATCTCTCTGTTTCTATCATCTCTCTCTCTCACACACACACACTCGCTCTCTGTATCTCTCTCTCACTATCTCTCTCTCCCTCTCTCTCTCTCTCTCTCTCTCTTTCTCTCTCTCTGTGTTTCTATCTATCTCGAAGCATCAAAATCTTCCCCTTTTCCAGCCGCTTTAACAGACACAGTTTTAACCTCATAACCTCTGTCTTGAAACTACATTATAACGCTCAAAAAGATCTTTAAAATTGAGGGCAAAGACTCCACAAATGCACAACGGGTCCCCACTTAGTGCTAAAAAATTGCATTCTGGGCCCAATATTGTGCTAAATACAGGAATACTCTCTCTCCTCTCTCTCATTCTCTCTCTCTCTGTCTCTCTTTCTATCTCTCTCTCTGTCTCTCATTCTGTCTCTCCCTCTCTCTCTCTGTCTGTCTTTCTCTCTCTCTCTCTATCTCTCTCTCTCTCTAAAAAAAATGCACACCATGTCACTATTGACATACTTTATACAGTCCCTTTCACACACACACACACACACACACACACACACACACACACACACACACACACACTTATGTGATGTATGACCTTGCTTCACACTGTATTGAATGATTAACTAGTCCAGACTGATGATTACAAGTTCAAAGAAGTTTGTAGTTAATGTACGAGCGGTTTTGTGCTTCTGGTTAACGACACACACACACACACACACACACACACACACACACACACACACACACAAAGAAAACAACATTTCCGAATATATCCATGTGTAATTCCAAATCATAAATGTGTAATTACACGTGTGTCCAGTAAAAGCAACACACACTGGTCAATCGTGCTTTTATTTTGTCGCCGGCCTACGGTTAATATTTCCCTCCCGGAGACTTTTATCTGACCAACAATCGTGTGCGTGTGGGAAAGGCGGGATGGAGCATTAACAGGAAGTGCAGGCCGGACTCGCTTGAGCGCGTCTCTTCTTTAAATCACTTCAAGCGCTGCCGTCCTTTAGAGCTTCTCAGAAAACTTTGCATCAGGCCGTAAACGTAATGAACGTCAGACGTTTCCGGGGATTGTAAAAGTCCGTAGAGAAGAGACGCTTGTTCACTCGTTTCTGGAATAATAGTTGGTGGTTACGCTATTGATTCTTTAGCCTGTGATGCTATTGATTGCTAATTAAAGATAATTATAATCAGTTTATCGTCAATGTCGATATGGTTGAAGAGTATCGTTACTCAGGAATAATGTCATTTGTTACGTTCTGCAACATTATACATTTCAACATCTACTGTACAATGTGTAATAAATACAAACAAAAAATACAAAAAAAACTAAAAAAAAAACTAAACAAACAAAAAAACAAATAACAATAATTAAATTAAACAATACTTGTAGTAATTAGCAAGTAAGCAAGTAAAAAGCCCAATCGGCAGGTATAAAAGAACCATCTGTCTACGCGGTAAATTTGACTAGTGTAAAATCTGCCGCCGCTAGATTGGCGTCCCCACGCGGACCTCAGACTCGGGCGGACGTGGGCCGACGCGTGATCCCGCCAGTGTCCGCCATCAGATCGGATGCCATTTTTGGTGGGCGTGACCTTGACAGCAAAGTCAGAAGCTCGGGCGAGGAATCAATTAAGACTCGTTTGTTCCTCAAAACAAACGTCTAATTGCACAGCTGCAGCCTGACGAAACGCCGCTCCATATGCCGAGGTAGAAAAAAACGAATTGTGCATCTCCGCCACGGCGACGAAAAAACTGCAGTAATCAACTAACATTGATATTACTTCTGGCAATTAGAGGCCTGCTGATAGCGCCGAGAGTTTCCAGCTGTAAATAATTCCGCCGCCTCGGGCGTCGCTTTCCTCTCACACTGTATCTATAAACAATAATCAAAGCGGGGGAGGGGCTTGTGTTTTAGGCGCGGCCCCCTGGTGATGCCCTTGGCAGCTCTGACCTTCAGGAGGCGGGTTCGGGCAGCACTGCCAGCTAATGCATCGGCCTATCGATCCCCTCCGCTCCTGAGCGCCCTAGAGCATGCTGGGACACGGGGCGCCTCCTGTATCTGGGGCAGCGGGGCGAGGCTTTGGTCGGCAGGGCGGGGCGTTTGGCCGCTTCTGGTGAAGAGTCGAGCTTCTCTTGCTCCGGTTGGGACGTCCTGTGGACTGAATGTGGGCGTGGCTCTGTCTGCGGTCTTTGGGGACGCTACAAATCTGGCCGCCCATGTTCTCAACCAAAAGTTGCTGGATTTGTTTGAACGGAAAACAAAAACCGTATACAACTTGAATGCAGATTGTCTTTTATACATGTAGATTTTAGAGATTAGGTTTGGGTCAAGCTGCAAAAACTCTCGATGAATCTCTAAATGACTAAATTCTCTACATCTCTATTCGCAGCAAATAGACATTTTAAAGCTCCCAACTTCACATCGAGTTGAGATTAATGCCTTTTTATTCTAAATAATTTATTTATTATACTTCTGTCTGGTCCATATTTCTCTCTCTCTCTCTCTTTCTCAGTCTATCTATCTATCTATCTATCTATCTATCTATCTATCTATCTCTTTATATATATATGTGTGTGTGTGTGTGTGTGTGTGTGTGTGTGTGTGTCTGTCTGTCTGTCTGTCTATCTATCTATTTCTCTCTCTTTCTCTCTCTCTCTCTCTCTCTCTCTCTCTCTCTCTCTCTCTATCTATCTATAACATCTATCTACATAAAATAGATGTTTAAGAGTTTGTCTTGAGACTAAAAGGTTGCAGGTTTGAATCCCGCATCGGGTGTAAGCGCCGCTGTGTGAAGGCTTTAGATAAAAGAAATAAACATAAAGGGAAAACTGTCGATTCGGCACTTTTGTCAAGAATGGCGGTGGAACATGTAGAGTTTTCAATTGTGGACAGTATTTCGGAAATGTTGTCATGTGAGTTCTGGAGGAACGTCAGGGTTCTCGGCGTGAACGACGTGACACGGACCAAGATGAAGAACGTCATTAGCGAAACATAAACTGGGCAGCTAAAGATCTGCGATTCATTATCCTGCTGTCGATGAGCTCATCAATACACGATTAACAGTGACACATCGCCTCGTGAACGCCATCCATCCGCCTGACTCCACCCAAGGAACCAATCATCATCCACCAAACTAAAGATGCACTTCCTGAACATCCGAAAATAAAGTTCTGTCCCAAACCACTCCAGAGCTTACATCAGCATTTAAAATGTGGTTTTGTTGTAAAGCGATAGCGTTTTTATCTTCGCGACAATCTTAAAATGTGTGGAATTTGGGGGTGTGTCCTACCTTCACCATAGGGGTGCTGGGATTGGCTCCAGCTCCCTTTGACCCGGAAATTAAAGGGTGGTATGTTATTGCCGTGTGATTGGTTGGCCAGCATTTTGGGGGGTGTATCCCATGCTGGGATTGGCTCCAGCTCTCTTTGACGTGTGATTGGTTGGCCAGCATTTTGGGGGTGTATCCCACCTTAATTGAGATGCTGGGATTGGCTCTAGCTCCCTTAGACACGGAAATGAAAAATTGGTATGTTATTGCCTTGCGATTGGTTGGCCAGCATTTTGGGGGCGTATCCCATTCTGGGATTGGCTCCAGCTCCCTCTGACCCTGGAAACTAAAGGCTGGTATGTTATTGTCGTGTGATTGGTTGGCCAGCATTTTGGAGGGCGTATCCCACCTTAAGCATTGAAATGCCGGGATTGGCTCCAGCTCCCTGTGAACAAGGAACGTTTTGCCTGTGATTGGTTGGTTTCATATTTGGGGCGTGTCTCCCATCTCCAGCCTAGCAACGCTGTGATTGGCTCCAGCTCATCCTGACCTAGAAATGAAAGGAGCTTGTATCTCCTGTGCCGTGATTGGTCGGTCAGCGTGTCCTACCTTCAGAAAAGCAATGACGTTATCCGGAACAAAAACGAAGTGTGGAAAATGAATGGATGGCACCTTCTCTCTCCCGTTTTCTTTGTCTTTAACCTTCATACCCCACATATCGTCACTCATTAGCTAGTCCAGACTTGTTGGAGGGGGAAGGGGGCAACAACAGCAAGTGAAGTGAGACGTAAAGTGTCTCTCTATATTAGCGCTGGCCTAGAAGCCGAGGGTTTAGTCCCGTCCCCTAATGATAATGACTCTCATTTGAAGGATGATTGGGCTTGTCTTCCAGTCGGAGCCTTACACAGGTTAATTAGGTAAGATAACATTATCAACCCCTCTCATGCCGACATGTGAAATTAATTGGATAAAAATAGAGCCGCATTCGTGTCTATATATAATCGGAGGAACGATCCCGGGACGTAATTTAGGCGAGACGTCAACCACAAAGCGTCCGATCATACGCCGCCGAACCTGTCTGAGGAGTCACTTTATACTTGTCAAAAATATCAAACGCACATTTCGAAGAAACGAACGAAAATGCTTCACATTTACGTTTGGATTTTTTTTTTCGCTCGCAATCTTCATGTTTTCGTTTGAAACTTTTTTTTTTCGCTGCAGGTTTTTTGTTCGCTTCTTTTTAGTGCGTTTGGGTTTTTGATTTAATCAGAGTAAGGTCCGCCCCCACGTGAAGCTTGGGTCAAAAATCCAAACGCAAATTTAAAAAAAAGCAAACAAAAAACCTGAAGCGAAAAAATTTTTTCAAACGAAAGCGTGAAGATTGCGAGAGAAAAAAAAAAACTCCAAACAAACGTAATTGTGAAGCATTTTTGTTTGTTTCGTCGAAATTTACATTTGATATTTTTGACACTAGTCTGATTCCATATGACACCTGGTCACTTTTAAGCTTTTTACTTTATTTTCTGGTCACTTTCTCTGGACACTCTGATCACTTTACGCCCACTTACTGTGTATTGCATTTCTATTATTATTTTATTCTATATTTTCTTATTATATTGTTCTTTTCTACATTTTTATTCATTGATGTTGCACTACCCCCCACTCAAAAAATAGCTGGGTAGTTGTAAAAAGCATTTATAACATAACATTTAATTCTAATTTAAAGTGGAACCATCGCTGAGTCTGACTATATCAAGGAGGGCTGTGAAGCAAAATCCTCTAAAAGTGACAATGATTGCTGTTAATACAAATAAATCAATTAATAGTACGGATTTCTTAGCAAGAGATTAAAAATTTGTATAAAACGTTTGGATTACACATTTGCATTAAACTAAGAAACGACTGAAAACGCCCATATACTGTATGGAGTTTTTCAAAGTTAAACAAAGGATCATGGGGTATGAAGTTGACAATTACGAAGTCGAAATTAGGACAAAAAATGGGTTTTCTCCTCATCCGTGGCTTAGGTTGATCTGAATCATGTTTGCTTCAGTAAATAATCGAGTCGAGTTTCTGGACTTGTCAAGTGGATTAGATTTGATGAGCTGAAAGTCTCTTCCGTAAAAGTCGAGTGAACAAACAAGTTCTGGTTTGTGTTGTAAAAGAACTCGTTTGTTCACTCGACACCAGAAAGAGTCGAGGAAACAAAGGCCTCGAGTTTTACACCAATCAACTGCTCCGTTTGTTGCTCTGCGAGTTTCAACATTATCCATATTCATTTGCATTACAGTTGTCTAAACAATCAAGTAGTCTATTTTTGTGTGAAGTATATGTATATATAAGTATATGTTTATACATTTTTCATATTAGTTGCAAATAATAAATGTGTTAAAATGTCACTTTGTCTGACAATGTTTCTTCTTGTTACTTGTTACTGGTCAACATCGTCTCTGATTGGCTAATAACGGTGTGTGTGTGTGTGTGTGTGTGTGTGTGTGTGTGTATGTATAGATAAACATGCATTTCAAGTGTATTTTGGGACATTTAATACACCTTTACTGAATCTTTGTATTCTCTTTTACTTCTAATTACTCTCACTTTTAATCTTTTTATTCTGTAGATTTGCTTGCAATATGTATAGTGCTTTATAAACTATAATCATGTATAGTGCTTTATAAACAAAATGTATTACTATTTTTATATAGATGGATATATAGATGTATGCCTATATATTGATATTAGTCTACTGTACATAACTTAGTGTACAACATTTGCATGTATATGTGTTTTCATGTATTTTTTTCCAGCCTTTTTTTCTGTTGTGGGACTGATAAAGGCTTATCAGTTCAATAGATGTTTTATTTTCCCGCTCTTTCTGACTTCAGCAGCTCTTCAGAAGGTGCTCGTCCTCCACAGCAGATGCTGTTTGCCTGTGCGGTTAAACTTTTGTGACGTCTTTCTAAATTATGCATGGGTGTCGTGGAAATTGTCGCACTACATAATGCATGTTTACAAAGCTGGCACGAGTTCTCACCTCGGATCGGCCGACGCTTTCTGATCTCCATCAATAATAGAAGATGCTGCGGTGAAGGACCATCTGCTGTGTGATCCGCATGACAAGCAAGCAAAACATTTCCTTTTGTGCGCGTGTGTTTCGTGTGAAAAAAATGTGACGTGCTGTTTACGTGAAAAAAAAAAAAGTTTGGCAACATGTCACACGAATTAAATATTATTATAAGTAGTTTCTCAGAGCTTACTTTTTAAGTAGAACATACTTGATAAAATAATAAGAAATCTTGATTAATTCAGCCTGACATATTATCAGTGGATTGTGCTTTTTAATTTGAGTAAATAAAACCCAATTTTTCATTTTTTTTGATTATTTATGGTTTGGATACTAAAGGCTCAATTGGCACTTTAGCACAACATTTCCTTATATTTCCTCACAAATCATGAATTCCTCCACTCATTAGTCTTCTTCTCTTTCGTCTAACGGCAGTTGGTAAAAATGTTAATAAATGTTTCAAAATGTTGTTACAAACGTTTATGCTTTATTGTAAAGTTTAAAAAGAGTTGCGAGCAGCACATGCAAGCTTCTCACTGGCTCTTCCAAGAAACAAGCTCATCAGTTGATCACGTCTCTTTCCTCTTAATCAGGCACTTTCTTTTTACCGTTCACTCTTCTTCTGCTGTTCATCAAAATGGCATTTGATCACGTCCCGTGTTGAGATTCAAATGATCGTGACTCGATTAAAACAGCAAACCAATTGAGCCAATTCTCCTAAAATAAATGTGAATTCCAGTTTACTCAATTTTTTAGTCGAAATAGTTTCTTAAACCGACACCCAAAATTGCACTGGTTTGCTTAAAGAAGAAGTGAAATTTACAGTTTAACTTGTTTTTACCAAAATGTTCTCAACATTTTAAGAGAAACACAGAACAACGTTTTTTTCAAGGACACATGCAAATTTTTTTTAGCAATCACATACATTTTTTTTAACGAAAATTCCCAGCCTCATGATTCATTTTTACATCAATTGTTACATTTTTACAAATTATATGTGTATTATATGTGTATAATTGTGCAAATATGGGAAAAAAAAAGACACATCTAACCTTTTTGGAAAAACCCGGCTGGCTCATGAATATTAATGAGGTTACTTGACCAGACAGTGAAAGAAAGTTACCAAGTAACGGGAGAGCGGCGTAATTAATATTCATGCGTTAAGCTCGGATACTGTTGCGTCCCGTCGCCATGGACACCAAACTTTGATGGTATTGACACACGTTCCGTCGCTTGGTTTTACTCCGGTAAAGAGTGGAATATTGAGCAAAAGAACGTGCCGGAATAGTGACTTCCGCAGTTACGTCACCAAATGATACTATAGTAGGTAAGTGATAAACAGAAGGTTTGTTTTTGCGGCTTTTACCGTGTTTTATTACTAAAACACCGTTTCTAAACAAGCAAATGCGCAGAATAATATCAAGGAAAACTTTTTATTTTGATATAACAGACACTAATATGCAATGAATATTGTTATAAACCGAATTACTGATAAAACAAGAGTCCTAATCTGTTTATTAACGACTGCGACTGATTTTTTTTTGATTAGCACATGAGTCGAATGCAACCCACAGGCCGATTGTCAGCCTGACACTCACATGTTCATTTCTCATTTCTTCATCTGGGTTCATTTATTCCTACCAGTCCACAGCCTGATGCAAATGTTGTCTTCACTGCCGGAAGCTTTACAACAAATGTCAGTGAAAGTCATGAAGTCCCAGTATTTCCCTCCTTTGTTTTTATTGCCACTGTGTTTTGATCTCAATTGAAAAGAATAATTGAATGTTCTAGACTCTTCACGATGTTTTACTGTAGGATTAACGCTACGTATCTAACTGGTAAACTTAGCGTATACGTATTTTCAATAAGAGTATATATCTAATATTTAATATAATATAATATATATCTTATATTTAATATAAGAGTATATATATTAGAATAAATCTAACCGGTAAATAGTCTGCAGAGTACGTATTTTAAATACCGTGTTATTATGATTAGTTTAAATTATATAATGATATAGTATATGCATATATTAAATTATGCAATATTAATACTAAATTATATAATTATATTATATAATATTAATATATTATACATTTGTAATTATTATAAATTCATTATACATTTTTTTCGCATTAATACTAAGAGTGAAACCAATACTAGAGTAAATTGTAATCTGGATCCATCCAATGAGTAAAAAATGTAATTGAGTAAAATTATCTGCCAATGGAGTGAGAAATCTTGAAATAAATTCTTGAAATAAGCAAAGTCATCTCTCACTCTTAATCCTAACATAGTTTAATTTATCTTGTAAAAAAAAAAAAAAACGACAAGATTTATGGTCTAATTTTGAGATTTTTTTTTGCTTGTCAAGATTTACATTTTTGCACTGTAAATGTCCGCACAGAATTACTTGACGGCCGATTGTTGTGAAAATACATGTGAAAAATGAAAAACGACTGTAAAATAAACGTCTACGACCTGCAACATTCCTGTAATCTTGAGCATCAGAGATATTTTCTCGCATCACTTCTTCACTTTTGCATCAGTGACGTGATTTATCAGCGGTAATTTCTCCTTCCTGTATCGCGCACGCCGCCATAAATCGAAGCGATTACCGTAACGGTGACTCGCTGGTTTCGCCGCACATTTGTCTTTATATTTACAAAGCCGAGCGCGTTTCACAATCACACCCAGCGGAGCGGCGTTTACCGCGGGAAAATCTGTAAACGCACCTCATCCTTCACAGGTTTGTTTTCCCGATTCGGTGAAAAATTTATTCTACGTTCAACAACCTTCCAAATCAGCATTAATACACCGTACGCATCACGTCTGGCAAACGAAAAAACCTTTGATTTGAATTTTTGAGGCGACATGTCAGGCGCTTAATTAGCAAATCGGGTTGGAATGCCTTCGTTAGCGTGTTAGCCACAATAAATAGTTACTAATGCTAGTTATTTTAGTCTGTAACGAGCGATTAACCGAATTACTTTTTCCTTCGTCGCTTATGTTGCTAACTAGCCTGCGTGTGTTTGGGGGCGGGACCCACTGCAGCTTTTAAAAGTGGTGATTGGACAAACAATTTCAGCTACTAGCCAATCAGATGTTGACCAGTTTCCCAAAGCTTGAATTCTTGTGTGATTGTTTTGTCTAAAGTAACAAGAAAAAATTGCTGATTTAGCATAACACTTCTGTTTTTTTTACCTGAAAAAAAAAATCGTTCTTGGATCAAAGTAAAAATGTTGCTTCTTTAAGACAAATTGCTTCAATTGCTCCTTCTTACAACAAAACAAGACAATGTAAATGTGTTTATGATCTATTTTAAAGTTTAAAAGAGTTAAAAAATTGCATAAAGCACATGCAAGCTTCTCATTGGCCAATCCAAGAAACAAGGTCTTCTTTTGTCATCACCATCTCCGGCTCCAAACCACATTTTTACTTTACTTTAAGAAATGTATTCACTTTACAATACTTAATATTAATCTTACTCTTTAATTTTTTAATAAATTTGACAAAAGTAACAATACAAGTATACAAATGAAGTAACTACGTATTTCCTGTATAAGTATTTATGCTGGGAAAAAAAAGCACATTTAAACAGTTTACTGCTTAAAAACTATAAAAACGTAGTGTACTGTGTAATGTACTGGCATTTCTTAATTTTTTTTTCCACAAATAACACACAAATTAACTCACAATTAATTAACTTTTTAAATGTGAAAAGTACAAATAAAAAGAATTTGTACTACATACACTTAACAATTCAAGCATGCGAAACTTGCTGAAATCTATTCTGCACAAATTTAAGCATAAACCCGTCTGTTTTAAAGACGCACGCTGCAAAAAATGCATTCTAGACAAGACAAAAAAAACTTGAATTTACGCAACAAATCTTGTTATTTTTTTTTCCATTCAAGATGAATTAACTAGTTTAGAATTAAGAAATATTGAAAGTATATCTAGAATAATGAACTATTTATTTGCTTGTTTCGAGAATAGCAAAAAGTAGTTTTTTAAAAATTGGCAGTTAATTTGACTCGATTTAAGTCTTTTTTACTCATTTTGTAATGTATTTTCTTGGCACAGGCATCTCTCTGCATCAACACATTCATACTATGCTAATTGCATGTGTGTAGGTAAAGGTCAAAGGTCAGGGCTGCCTCGGTGGAGAAGGATTTGGGTTGGTATCAATACGGGGTCAGAGCCTTTAGCTTCCAGTCTTTATTAAGACACGCGCCGGCTTACCTTTCACATTTAATATTATCTGCGCTGGGGTCAGGTGGGACTTCAGCGAATGAAATGCCATAACAGAACGCCAGCTTCCCAGAGAATCTCACCCGGGTTGCTCTCTTTTGTATTTGTTTTTATTTTAGTTTTATATATACACCGTATTTACGTAAATATAAGCACCCCCCTGATTTTTCAGACACAATAATTTTTTGTGAATAACGTTTTCATTTATTAACGGATTCATTTACGTTAATATTCTCTTAAAAATACAACTTTTTCGCTATTTAACAAACTAACTTGTGACTCATTGTGACATTTTATTTGAATAATAGGTAACAAAAAGTTAGTGGTCAGGACTTCATTTCCCAAGATCCTTTGGTCTCCAGTCAGACTCCGCCCATGCGCAGAGCAATAGTTTCAAGCTCAGGCGTGTTTCAATCTCTCTGTTTATCTGACGCCGTGTGAAGAGGAAGGATTATTATCCTCTGTTTTTCAGACCCAGCGTTTTGATTGTGTCTGTTCCTTGTAAATTTTTTACTTCTAGCTCGTGTTCTTCATTTTCAACTGTTTCGACTCTTTCTGCCATGACACGACTCGTTTGTAGCCGTTAGCGCTAAGCTAAGCTAACCCGTCGTGGTTTGTAGTCTCTGTTTGTTGTAATCTAAACTATTGTACGGTATTTAGTTTAATCTCTTCTTCCAGTGTTATTTTGTCTCTGTTAAGTGTCGCGGCGTAACATTATATACACCCATGCATAAAGAAAGACGCATTTCCGTTTATTTGTGATTGTTCCTGACTCAAAATACGGAAAATCGCGCGCTTATATTTACGCATATTCGAAATCGGCGATTATAAGCACCATGCAAGTTCTTGAGCGTTGAAAATTCGAAAAAGGGGTGCCTATATTTGCCCAAATACGATTTACGTAAATATTTGCGTAAAAACGATATATATTTTTTAGATTTATGTAACAATGGTTTTATATTTATATTTATGCGAGAACCACTGTTTTGTGCATAAAATATTGCATATAAGTGAGCGTAGCAGTAGCGTGCGCACGGCTGACCTTTACTGACCTTTACGGTTAAAAAAATAATAATAAAACGAATACATGTATATTTAAAGAGTGGATTGCAATAGCGAGATTGTTCTTGTATTTATATAAGTGCAGGTTACGCTAAAGCTGGATTAATAGCGTTTGTGAGCACGCGCGTCTTTCCCTTTAACTGGCGTTTAGGAGCAAAGACAAAGAAAGTTGTGTAATTTTTCAAGGTTGCATTTTCCCTCTTAATCTTTTGGCATCAAAGCGACACGCGCGCATAAATAATTAACTCGTTCACTTAAAGGGGCCAGTGCTGATTAATTAAGCCGGAATTCTAATTATGTTTTCCTGCTTTCGCCAAGCGAGGTTGTTGTTGTTGTTGTTGTTCATAAAACAATTACGTGAATAATAATTAGCGTTTTGTGAAACTGCGTGTGAACATCGAGTGGAACCTTCACAAATAACGCAGGCTTTTATCAGGTTATTACTCTTCTCTGACAGAATTTGGATTTTACCGCTTTTTTTTTAACACGCGGCTTTTAGCTTTGAGGATGCAAATATTAGAGCGTTAAAGATCAATCTTGTTATCCTTAATGATAGCTCAAGTTTATGCTAGTCTGAGATTGGAATTGGCACGCAAACGTCCAGAATGCTTAAATATGGCCATAACAAACGTATTTATGAGTTTACACGGAGAACAACACACTCGTTTTGATCTTGCTTATCTGCTTTTGCTCCTTATACGTGTTGTTTTAATCGAACCACGCGGAGCGCTAACTTTAGCCGTTAGCATTCCAAACATTTCTCAGCGTTAGCATTTTTATACGTGATTTTAAACTTGCAATTTATACGTAGTCGGAATCCGTTTTTTTATTGTGTCTTACATTTTTTGTATGCATTTTTATTTTATTATTTTTATTCATTTATTTACATTTTTTTTTATAAATGTATAAAATAATGTGGTGTACCATATAAAAAAAAAACTAAACGTGTCAAAAACAAAACTAAATATAAAGCATCATTTTGTGAGAAAATTACAACTTCATAAAAACACACAAAAAAATATTTTTGTGAAAATGACTTTGAATAAAAATCTGTGTGTGAAAAAAACAAGTGAAAATCTTTTAATAATTAGAAACCAACTTGAAATTAATTTTAAGGAGATTTAGAGTTTCATGCAGTGTGTGTGTGTGTGTGTGTGTAGTTTGAACTTGAACTTTTTACATATAAAGAACTAATCTTAATAATATTTAGTATACAAATAAGTTATGTATTTCCATTATTAACATTATCATTAATGTTCTATAGTGTTTCCAACCCGCACTGCATTGTTTAAATACATTACGCTACATGTACAGTAATGTAAAGCAGGATTTCGCTGCGTAATCATTATTCTAATTAACAGCGTCTCTGTCTTTCTCATTTCGGACGGAGCGACGTGCCGAGTCGGATGTTAGAATTGCCATTTTAACGCACTTTGACGTTGCTGTAAATATTCATACGCTGCTGTTGTTCGTTTACTGGAAGATCAAGATTCTCATTCGTACTTCGTGATGCATATGCTGATGCCGTCAAGTGTTAGACTTACTCAGCCGAGGAGACACACACACACACACACACACACACACACATTTAGATTTCTAAGAGATCTCTGAGAGAGACAGAGAGAGAGAGAGAGAGAGAGAGAGAGACAGAGAGAGAGAGAACAGAGAGAGAGAGAGAACAGAGAGAGAGAGAGAGAGAGAGACGGAGAGAGAGAGAGAGACAGAGAGAGAGAGAGAGAGAGAGTTTACAGCAGCCTAGACATAAATATAGCAAGAAGAAACTGCTGATTTGGCATAAAACGTCTGTTTTTCTATTTATCTGTGACATTTTAACACATGTATTATTTGCAACATCTGAGGTATTTGACATAAGTAGCTATATATAAGTAGACTAATAAAGTAAGTATTAAAATATTTTTGTACGGGGGTGGGGGGGGGCACATTAAAAGAGTTTACTGATTAAAAACCAATGTAATGAATTGTAATGTAATGACAATTTTTTACACTTCTTAAATTTTTTTTTTTCTTTTCTTTTTTTTTTTTTCTTAACAAATAAAGCACACAAATAAACTCATGTTTAATGAACTATTTACATACTGGAAGATCAAGATTCCCATTCCTACTTTGTGATCCATACGTTTTATTCACTCTTTTTCCAATTTTTTTTAACACAGGTGAATAATGTACATTTTTCTTCTTTACAAGCCCCTCCCCCCTATTCTGCATAGCTACTTGCGTTGGTCTTGAATTAAGAAAAGTGCTATAAAAAAAATAAATAAAATTTAAAAATCATTTATTTTCTTTAAAATGTAAAATATTCAATAATACAATAATAACAAAATGCACTAAAAAAATTAAAATAAAACAAAATAAATATAAAATAAGAATAATAAAAAATAGAATAAAAAAAAAACAAGTGTTAGATTTGCTCAGCTGAGGATGTGTTTCTGCGACACACACACACACACACACACACACACACACACACACACACACACACACACATTTATATTTGTAAGCGGGGTGGTATGGCGTGTGTGTACAGCGGTCAGACGTAGATTGGTGGTGACGGTTTGGTGAAGCTCGGCGCTGTGAAGGCGGATGGGAAGTGACGGCGCTGAACTGGGCAATGATCCGTACAGTATGCAGGATTCACTGGTCTGAGCCCACCAGCCCATGACATCATCAGCTACCTCACACTATACTAAACAAGTCACTACCTACTCCCTGTGCTGATTTAAACCATTAAAATGTTTGAACTAGTTAATCGCACTTCCCTGACCGAATTAATGGCGATTAAATGACTAAAGCTTGAAATAATGGATAATAATGAGTGATATGTAAATTAATGTAAACTCAACACTAAATATACACTAGTTTAAATACTGCAATATCATTTAGTATAATTTTTTCTTAGTTTTTTAACTCTCCGAGGTCGACTCACTCTTTATTCAAAATAAAACACACAAAAAAAGTCAATTTTGGACTTACATGTAAGTTTTATTTATCAATTGAAAGTTTGAAGTGCCCATTTTTTAGGTTACACTCTTAATAAAAACAGTATATAAAGAAATGACATAAAGCTTAGAATGTCTGTTTTTAAATACAAGTGTAAGTAAACACAGTATTGTCTTTATCTAATCCCTATGAATCTACAGCGGCGGCTTGTTGAACAGAGATTTGACGAACAAGTTACGTATTTGCTGTTGAAACGTCTAAAGTCTCAGTTTTAACAAGTCCAAGATTAAACACTTTCACCTGCTGCTATTTAGGCGCAAAGTAATCACTCTGAGCTTCTGATCATAATGAGCCACACCTGGGTGACACTAGCGGTCTATTCATTGCATTTTCACCAAACTGAAAGTGAAAAAAACTGCAACTGTGATTAATGGCGTTAAAAAAAAACTCGATTAAGCACTTGCACTTGTCCGATGATGTAATTCCCAACAACCTCATTTTTGACATCATCATTTTCAATGACACCCATCAGTAGTACGTATGACATCACAAGGGAATTTAGTCAAGACGATACTGAACATTGACAATAAAAAAAATTGAATTTCAATTTCAATAAACTGTTTTCAATTGTTTTCAATATTTATATTTAACCTTCCCCCGGCAACATCATTGGTGATGACATCATTCCTGACGACTTCATTGGTGACAACATCATTATGACCTCTCATGACCCCCGATGATGTCATTCTCAACAACACCATTTTTGCCATCATGCGTGACATCACACCCCACCCCCCTGTTATTTTTCTTGATAATGTTGACGTTGCATTTATCGTTATTACGTCACCCAACGGAAAAATTCGTCAAAAGTGGAAGTTTGCCCAATGAAGGTTTTTTTTTTCATCTGAAGTTTTTTTTTTTTTTTTAAAACTCATATAGAGAATTGACATTTTTCTTTTTGAGGACTTTTTCACGCATTAATCAGCGAAGCGTTTCCGCGGCTCCGCGCAGGTGACAGCGTCCTCCTGTAATTACACAGCCTCGTTACTGCAGATAATTGCATGTTTGGATAATTACGTTTTAATCCGCTTTTGGCGAAAAATCGTCATTCGCGCGTTTCTCGAGTGGAGGCCCGATTACCACCCAGCAAAATAAAAGTCCTGAGATCTTGACCGATTGGTTTGTGGTCAGCGTCCTGTAGGAGAAATCGATTGTGAAGACAGTGGGATGGATGCAAATGGCTTTTTAAATAAGTCACAATTAGATGAGCATTAATCTGAGCGCTGCGAATGAATGTGTGGCTGTAGGGCGTGTGGGATGGTGGAGCAGATTTCTGAACTCCGCTCCAGATTGGAGTGTGTCCCGCTCATCTTTAATTGCTCTGTCATGTAGGATGAAGAACATTTTCCACTTAAGCTGCGTCCTTTAAGATGATTTTTTTTTAGTTTGCCGAGCTTTTTTTTTTTTACTCACTTCAGGCCCATTTCACACTTCTCAAACGCTGATGTTGAAATTCCAAAAAGAATCAAGTTTAATTCAAGACGACAATATTGACGTAGTGATTTTGGAAGTACAGTATTTGTCCAAATAAGTTTTTAATCCTAACTTTCATTTTTCAAAAACAATTTATTTCATAATTTTTATTTTTAAAACTTGCACTTTTTTTCACCCTGACGCTCAACTTTCAAAACATATTTAAAAGCCTGTTTTATTCCTAAAATGTGCTCTTTTCTAAATTAACACACATAGACAAAGCAAAACAACTAAAATGTACTTGCCATGAGGATTTTGTTGCTTGTTTTTGTTGATCTAGTCATTTGTGAAGTATTTGTCCAAAAAATATTTTAACCCTAACCCTCATTTTTCAAAACATTTTTTAAATAATTTTCGTTTTCCTGAAACTTGCACTTTTCTAGCCCTCAATTTTCAGATAAAATGTTTTCACAATTTTTATTCCTAAAATGTGCACTTTTTTAACCCTAACCCTCAATTTTCAAAACAATAAAATTTTTTTTTTTTTTGCATAAAAATACTTTAAAAAAACTTCCATGACGATGTGTTGCCTGTTTTTGTTGTTTGATACATTTTTACACAATTTTTGCAACATGTTTTACAAATTGTAGCTATTAACGACTTGAATTGCTCTGTCATGTAAGATGAAGAACATTTTCCACTTAAGCTGCGTCCTTTGAGATGATTTTTTGAAGAACTCACTTCAGGCCCATTTCACACTTCTCAAGAGCTGACGTGGAATATCATCTGATCAGGGTTTAAATTCCAAGAGGAATCAGTTCAATTCAAAGCGATAGTGGCAAATATAGTCATTTTGGAAGTATTTGCCCTAAAAATAATTTAGCCCTAAACATAACCCTAATATATGTTTTTATTCTTAAAATTTGCACTTTTCAAACCCTCAATTTTCAAAACATTTTTTTTCATAATTTTTATTCCTAAAATGTGCACTTTTCTAACTCAAAACAAACAAATGAAGCCAAACAACAAAAATGCACTTTTCATAAGGATTGTGCTGCTCGTTTTTGTCGTTCATTGTTGCTAGTAACATTTTAAGTTTGTGTGTGTGTGTGTGTGTGTGTTTGATTGATTGTCCCTGGCAATTTCTCATCACTGTTGTGTAATTCTTTCACATTGATAACATTTCACACGATTTTTAATTTTTTCCGATTTTTTTCCTCCTCTCAGCGTTATTCCGTACGTGGCGTGAACATTCCGCGTGCTTGTTTTATTTTTTGGGGTGGGGGGTAAAAACTGCCGCGTTTTCTGTAGGTCGGGGGGCGGGATGAGGGAGGGGGGCGGGGCCGGGCGGTTTTCTCCATATTTTAATGTGACCTTCATCAGACATTCATGTCAACTTATCTATTTATGCTTCCGCTTTCTTCCACTCTGTTGTTCAATTAGCGCTTGACCCCTTTAGCGGCTCTGCAAATTAAATGACATTTCCGTGTCGTCCCGTATTTAAAATACTGCGTTAGTTGCGGATCAGAAATGATGATCTTCATTCCGCAGCTAATTTATTCATTTAGCAATTTCCCTCCAGAAGTTGCAGCAGAAGGCTGTGGAGCAACCTGAGCAGAAGAAATCCAAGTCGGCTGAATTTCTGATGGGTGAGTCCCGCGTGATGAGTTATTGCTCATAATTTGTGTAAGGATTAATTAACTAATTACAGACAAATGGCTGCGGGCGAAATTTTGCTCTTGCTTGTCAGGGCGCAATTTGTAATTATTTTAATCATTTCTTCTTCTTCTCCTTCTCCTTCATCTTCTTCTTCTCTTTCTCCACACACCCTTCCGTTCCGTGATTCGGGTTTAATTTTAACCTCTTTGTTTTCCTCCTCGTCCTGCAAGGGACTTCTCGCTCTCCATTAACCCCGTGTGGATCCTCATGATGGAGGGAACGACGAATCCCGCTTTCCTGGAGGACGAGGACGAGTCTTCAGCGGAGCGAGGTGAAGATCCGCCTCTGTTCGTCCGCTAGTCACGTGATGCTTTGTGATGCCGCCTAAAATTCAAATTCAAAATTATAACGTAAGAACTATTCACGCCTAAAAGGTGGAGTTTATTGACAAAAAATCAAAACATTATTTTCATGGTCAATTTGTCGCAGGAATCGAAAGCTTATTTAATACGAAAGTATTTTTTTCACATATTTGAAGACTTTTGCAGACACAGTACATAACTTTTTTTAAGTATTGTAAAAATGACAGTAACAAAAGAGCATGACGGGCAAAAAAATCGTTTTTGTGAACGCTACAATGATCAATTTCTTCTTGTGAGTCACACAAGTCGTTTTTTTTTTTACGAGAATCTGAACTTATGTTTTACTTAATACAACCAAATACAACCAAGTTTTTGCATTATTTTGGTTTTCCTTTCAAATTCGTAAAGTTCAAATTACGAGTTTCAAATTCGAAAAAAAAAAAGAAAAGAAAATACAGTAGTTATCGTATTATTCCAGCAATATAAACACATTTCGTTTGGTGAATGCCAATCCACTTTTGAAGTTTTTGAATTTTTGTAAGAACAATTAACTGTAAAACTGTAAAAAAAAAAAACAAAAAATTCATTTTAGTGAACGCTACAATGATAAATTTCATCTTGAGTCACACAAGTCGTTTTTTTTTTTATGAGAATCTGAACGTATATTTTACTCATTACAACCAATTAAAAAAGTGTTTGCATTATTTTCGTTTTCCTTCCAAATTCAAAATGGTACTTTCAAATACAAAAAAATACAATAGTGATCGTAATATTTCATGTGGTGAATGTCAAACTTTTGAACTTTTTGAATTTTTGTAACGTTCAAATAACAGTAATTAAACGCAAAAATGTTGAAAACGCACATTTTGTGCTTGAAGAATCTGAACTTATGTTTTACTTAATACATCCAGTTGAAAAGTTTCTGCATTATTTTGGTTTTCCTTTCAAATAAAAAAAACATTTTGAAAAAAAAAGAGAAGAAAATACAGTAGTTATCGTGATATTCCAGCATTATGAACACATTTCATTTGGTGAATCCACTTTTGAACTTTTTGGAATTTTGATAATTGACCCGTAATTTTGAACGAACACACACACACACACACACACGTAGAGAACGTTTCGAGTGTAGCGCTGAATCCGCGCGTCTTTCATCTTTTCCTGTTGTCGATTCTCATGAAACACTGAAACAAACTCGCAGTGTAATTTTCCCGTGGGCAGTGTTTCTGCCTGTAAATAATTCAAACGATGATCAATTTCAAGCTGAGATCAAACGCTTTTGCCCGTAAATCATTTTAAAAGTAAAAGCCCAGTGTCTGATTCTACTGATTATTGCTACGGCGCTTGTTCGTGGGACGAGAACGGTGGAATCGATGATCTTTTCTCGATGACCGAGAACGACAAAAACAAACCGCCTCTATCAGGAACGCTGCATTATTGATAGTGTGGCGCGAAGAACAGAGAAGAGTTTGATTAACAAGGCGACGCCCAAAATGAGAAGTAAACGAAACGATCTGATTGGACGACGGCGCTTCATCGTCTGCGTCTGATGCCAACATGGAATCCAAAGGCCTTTTTTTTTTTACGATTTTGCAATGATTTTTATAATTCACTGCTCGGATTATTTTTCATGCTTGAGGAAGCGTTTTAAATATTACTGAACCACTCAACTATTCGAGTTTACCGAACTTACCAAAATCATTTTGTTCAACATCAACCTCAGAAACAAAAAATTCGAACAACTCGTGCATTTGCATATTTGGACTCGCTACATTTTTGTCTAATTTGCATCACAGATCTTAAAATTGCAAAAGATTGTTGTTACGTAATAGCGTAAAAATTTTTGCCGAATTTTGCTGGAATAGGACTTGAATTTTGACGAGCGCTAATTCTTTTTAAGCCTTTAAACATGGAATTTATTTCAGCTCGCACTAAATATTTATTAGTTTTAATATTTCTTTTATGCATGGTACAACATGCAATGAAATGTATTTTTACAGTCGTCCAGCATTTAAACATGGGATGCGAGGAAGAGATCCAATACAAGATAAGCGATAAAAATACAATAAAATACAAATTAAATAGATAAAATATAAATAAAAACAAGCAAGAATTATGGAGAGGAAAAAACGATAAAGAATACAATAAAATACGAAATAAATTGAGATAAAATTCGAATAAAACAAGGAAAAATTATGGAGATGAAAAAATGATAAAAACAGAATAAAAAGAGCAAAATACAAAAAAGTGACTCAAGCGATCCACGTAAAGTGAAGAAACAGCTCACTTTAGCATGTTTTTATCCAGGCCGAATCGTAATTCCATACAAATCGAGTCAAAAAAAAAAAATCACGTATGTGTCAAAAAGCAGTTAAAATGCTAAATCACTTTATTTGCATTTTAGAATGATATCTGGTTTTTTTTTCGTTTTTTTCTGCATTTTTAAATAGAAATAAACACTTTGTAATGTTAAATACTATATTATATACAAAAATGTGTATATCCTAAAAAGTGTATTTTTTCCCCCCCGAGCCTGTCCGGCCCCTTTGTCAAATGTTAGAACCCAATGTGGCCCGCGAATCAAAAAGTTTGGACACCCCTGGCGTAGATGGTCTGTCACACCTTCTGGGTTCCTGACCCTGATAGTGACCCCGGAGCCCGGTTAGGCAGCTCTTTGGCTTCTATACATTTCTTACGAGTTCCTTTGAACACAGGTAACATATGGTGGTTTGTGTTTAAAAGATTGCCAGCGCTGACCTTTCCTCGCATGCTAATTAAGCCCCTGAGCAGCGTCGGGCCCTTGTCGGGACACGTGACCCAGTCGGGCCTTATCACCAACTTTCAAAATGAACATTTTCTCCTCACACGCTTCTCGTAATCGCTCAGCAACCATCTCCACCTTTCCACAGGAAGTGAAGGTGCCCGGATTGACTCCCACGCCTTGTGGGCATTGGGGGGCGACCCTAGGCGGTGCAGGACGTCTGGGGCGGGACGCAAAGATGAGCTGGAGTTAAGTAAGCCGCGTTCTTTTCTCCTAATGGGCCGCTTGTCGTTTTGTTTCTCTCCCTCTCTTTTCTACTCGACCCTCATTCCCTTTTTTCTTTCTATCGCTCTTTCTCTATCGTTCGCTGTCTCTTACACTTGCCCCATTTCCTCTTTTACTGTCTCCCTCACCATCTCTCTCTCTCTCTCTCTCTCTCTCTCATTCACTCAACCCCAATCCCTCTTTTCTTTCTGTCACTCCCTCCCTCTCTATCTCTTCTCATTTCCTGTTTTCTTTCGTCACTTTCTCTCTGCATACTTTTATTTATCTCCCTCCTTTCTACTCAACACCTATTCCCACTTGTCTTTCTTTAGCCCCCTCTCTCTCTCTCTCTCTCTCTCTCTCTTTCACTCAGCCCCTCTTTTCTTTCTGCCCCCCCCCTCTCTCCCTCACTCTTTCTTTACTTCCTCTCTCTTCCATTTCCTCTTTTCTTTCCTCGCCATCTCTCTCACTCCTCTTTTCTTTCTGTCGTCCTTGGCTTCTCTTTTTCTCTCTCTCTCTTACACTCACCCCATACCCTCTTTTCTTTCTGTCACTTCCTCCCTCTCTATCTCTTCCCATTTCCTGTTTTCTTTCGTCACCTTCTCTCTCCCTACTTTTATTTATCTCCCTCCTTTCTACTCAATACCTATTCCCACTTTTCTTTCTTTAGCTCTCTCTCTTTCTCTCTTTCACTCAACCAACCCAGTTTTTCTTTCCGTCGCTCTCTCTCTCTTTCACTCAACCCCTCTTTTCTTTCTGTCTCCCCCTCCCTCTCTCTCTCTCCCTCACTCTTTCTTTACTTCCTCTCTCTTCCATTTCCTCGCCATCTCTCTCACTCCTCTTTTCTTTCTGTCCTCCTTGGCTTCTCTTTTTCTCTCTCTCTTACACTCACCCCATTCCCTCTTTTCTTTCTCTCCCTCCCTTCCTCCCTCCCTCACTCTTTCTTTCTCTTCGTCTTTCTCTTTCTCACCTCTTTCTTTTCTCCTAATGGGCCGTTTTCTGCTCAGCCAGTCAGAATAAAGGGAGGGCCGGCGTATGTAAATACCTTTTATAGATGAGTGGCACATTGGCTGTCATTGCTGAAGGTTACCCGTCATTGGTCGGTTTTGCTTCTGCTCCCTATGCTTCTCTTAACTTGCTTTAAATGAAGGGGGTTTCTTGGAAAACCACTACAAGCTGCTCGGCTGTCTATTAAAAGCTCGCTCTGGGGAGGAAAGTCATATGCATGTTATAATGAAACATGGCTATTAAGGGGAAAGCCATTCTGACTCTATCTGTCGGACATCATCATCCTATAATATTCAACAATCCTCACAACCCTACAAACCTTTGATAATGACACTCGAGAGGTGGGGACACCTTCAAATGATATTCTGCATAAATTTGATTGCGATTGAATGACTTGGCCCAGACTTTTCCCGCGTTATTATTAGCTCTGAGCTATAATCATTTAATGTAAATGAAGGTCAAGAATTACTGTCAGTTGTTGGCAATTCTTGCCGTGGATTCGCGGTTGTTGCGCCCAGACTGAAATGAAATCGGCGAGAACGTCTCATCCTTCACTCGCCGTGATGTACAGCGTAACTTTTAATATGGAGCTCTTTTTTTTCCCCAGAACTTATGGACAAAGACGAGAGACACGTTTATGACCAACTTGCTGAAATGATCCAAGAAGATGATGCCATTGTTATCGATCTACCAGGCAAGTGCAATTGCGGTACAAAATTCTCGAAAATTGTAGTATGCTTTAATAATAATAATAAATAGTAATGAGTATTTGTAAGGCGCTTTTCACAGTTTTAACTGTCTTTAACCAACGACATAAAGAGCTCTTGGTGTTGAGTTGGCTTGTTCTTCCTAGTTTTATTTTATATTGTCTACTTGTCTAATTGTCTAAATCTGAATATGTGATGAAAACCAACAGGTACATACATTTTATGTTTATCTCACGGGGAGAAGGAACCAATCAGAGCAGCTCTGGGACTTGAACTTACTTTGGTGGCCAACCAATGAAAAAGACACTCACACCTACGGGCCGTTTTTCAGACTCCATTTCATTGGAAGGCATGTTTCTGGACTATGGAACGAAAAGTGGAGACACAGGGGAAACCCACGCCAGACCAGGGAAAACCTGCAAACTAGACTCCGACTAGCTCTGGAACTTTACTCTTGACTGGAATCTTCTCCCTGTGAGGTGACAGTGCTGCTATAGAACATTCAGAATTGGGCAAGTTGGGCATAGTCACCCTATGGTAGGGAATTGGACTTGTGTCCAAGAGGTTGCCACTTAAATCCCTCTCTGGTTCTGAATGTCCTTGGGCAAGATCCTCACATGTCCCCCAAGGCCTGCATCTGGAAGCTGCCCACTGCTCCAGGTTTGTGTGTTCACTTCCCCAGTTGAGGATTAATCAAGTTTCAATGATAGTTGTTAAGTCTTAGCTGGTTCTGGAGACTAATTGATCATCTTATCTCCCCGTAATGGACCTGAGGTGACTACATCCCTCTTCTGAACACATACAAAACCAAAACTTGCCCAACAATCCAAATCAACACAACGAGAAAGTGGCACAGTCCTTTATCCCAATAAGATACCAACTCCTTAAAGAAAGAAATAGGTTAAACTCTGTTCCTCCATATTTTAAGATGACCACTGACCGACCATATCCTTTCTGTCCTTCTACCTTTCCTGTCCAAGAAAACGACATCTACAAAGGGGAGTTCACAAAGGGGAATTCAAGGGTTGGCGCCTTCTCAGGACCATCAGAATTCTGTTACAAGATGTTCTGCTGATCACGTGAGCTAGGACCATAATTACCCCGAGTGTCCGTCACTAAAGTCCGGAGTAAAGCTGGATTGGGTGTTGTAGGCTTTTGGAATCGGGATACTCTCCCAAGTAGAGGCGGATGATTCCTTTGTCCCCCTGGTAAACGTTCTTGGTGAATTGGTTCAGGTACCGCACAGCAGTTGTAATTGGTTTGCCAGGCCGTTGTTGGGCTTAGGCCTCTCGCTACATGCAATTGCGTTGTTAGCCGACTAAAACTCAAATGGATTTTTGTGGATTTAGCTGGAGTATATAGATTAGCCTCTTTGCTATTGTGTTGGAATGCTCATAAAATCCTTCAAAGAAACAGAAGGAAAGAGGATACAGGATTAGCATACATACAGCAGCAGGAGGAGGAGGAGGAGGATCATGGGTAGCGTCAATCCACCGCTGCCACAAAAGGCATGAGACAATCTCCTGCAAGCTGTCTTCAATGGACACTTTCTAGAACGTTACAAAGTCTGGTAGATCTAAGGTTCTCCACTCTTTGGCCTCTCTGGCTAGTCAAAGGTAGCGTAGAGAGAAACAACTGGGCTGGATGGATTTGAGAAAACCACTGCGAGGGAATTATAATCTCTGAGTAAACGTCCGTTTGGAGACCAGTGTTTGTTTGATCAACTTTTCAAAATGAGGATTTTATTTGTTAAATGTGCTTGAAACTTGTGCGAACGATTTTACAATTGCAATTGACGACCAACTCCATTTCTCTTCCTGAAACTTTGTCTCATCTCTTCTCCATTTTACTCTTTCACTCATTATCCCCACCTTCTCTCTCTCTCTCTCTCTCTCTCTCTCTCTCTCTCTCTCTTTCTCTCATTCACTCAAAGCTAAATCCCTCTTTTCTTTCTGTCACTTCCTCCCTCTCTCTCCCTTGCTCTATTTTTCTCTTCGTCTTTCTTCCCATTTCATCTTTTCTTATGTCACCCTCTCTCCCCCTCCCTTTATTTCTCTCCCTCTCTTTTCTACTCAACCCTTATTCCCTCTTTTCTTTGTATCACCCTTGCCCCCCCTCTCTCTTTCTCTTCCTGTCTTTCGCTCTCTCTTACACCATTCCCCATTCCCTCTTTTATCTGTCTCCCTCACCATCTCTCTCTCTCTCTCATTCACCCAGCCCCAATCCCTCTTTTCTTTCTGTCACTCCCCCCCTCTCTTTCTCTCCCTCATTATCTCTTCCCATTTCCTATTTTCTTTCATCACCTTCTCTCTCCCTCCGATTATGTGTCTCCCTCTTTTCTACTCAACCCATATTCCCTCTTTTCTTTCTTTAGCCCTCTCTCTCTCTCTCTCTCTCTCTCTCTCTCACTCAACTCGTTTTTTCTTTCTGTCGCCCTCTCTTTCTCTCTCTCTCTCTCTCTCTCACTCAACCCCTCTCTTATTTCTGTCACCCCCCTCTCTCCCTCACTCTCTCTTTCTCTTCCTCTTTTTCTTCTCTAGCATTTTCTCTTTTCTTTTGTTGCCCTCTTGCCCTCCTCTTTTCTCCTCTTTTCTCTCTGTCGCACTTGCCTTCTCTGTTTCTCTCTCTCTTACACTCACCCCATTCCCTCTTCTTTCTGTCACTCCCTCCCTCTGTTTCTCCATTGCTCTCTCTTTCTCTACCTCCCTCTTCCCATTTTCTTTCGTCACATTGTCTCTCCCTCTCTTCAATCATCTCCCTCTTTTCTACTCAACCTTTTTTCCTCTTTTCTTTCTGTTGCCCTCGCCTTGTCTCTCTCTCTCTCTCTCTCTCTCTCACACACTCAACCCCCATTCCCTCTTTTCTTTCTGTCGCCCTCTCTCACCCCCCCCCCCACCCCTCTCAATTCTCCCCTTCTCTCTCTGTCTCACGACAGTTTCGTGTCACAGTCTGACCCACCTTGAACCAGATGTTCCTCGGCTCGATGTTCTCGTGAGCACAATCACATCACGGCTTCATTAGCGCGCTGTGTTGATTAACCCGCTGCTTTAATTAAAGCGCATTCTGCGTAATTCGGCTCAGGTGGGAATTGCAGTTCTGTAAGGCGTGTGCCGGTCCTACAGGTGCGGTGACGGCTGAGAGTAACGTGGACCGCAGTGAGGAGGCCATTCCCCAGTACGTGAAGCAGCTCCGAGAGCGTGTGGAGAAAGACATGCTTCCTGTTAACACAGCCACACACCAGCAGGTCAGAATCCCCTCATCGTCTCGAGATTTTTTTCAGCATTCAACAAAATATCAACTTGTTTGGAGAATCCGAAACATCCCAGGTCGCCATGACGCGCAACGTTCCAGGCGTCGTTCGAGACGAGCATCAATTACAAAATAATTAGCATTTGTTATATTTGCCAAAAAACGTGCTTTATTGATACTGTATTATTATTTTTAATTCATAATACATTTTTTAATTAATTGAACAAATTGACTAAGCAAACAGGTGGCGCAGTGCTTGCGTAGGTTTCCTCCCACAGTCCAAAAACATCCAATTCAGGCAAACTGACGTTGGAAAATTGACCACATACCGTATTTACATACCGTATTTACGTGAAAATATGCACCCCTCTTAATTTTCAGGCACAAAATAAAAATTCCACAAAAAATTTGTTTTTTACATTTTTGGATCAATTACGTTAATTGACATTAACAATTGATTTACTTGAATAATAGATTCAAAAAGTCAATTCTAGTGATCAGAATTTCTTTTCCCAGAATTCTCAGCCCTTTTAGAAGTCTGTGCCGGCGCAAAGCAACTGCGTGAGGCCTATCGAGCTTTCCGTTTCTCCAACGCCGTGCGAAGAGAATCGAAGCGAAGGATTATTAACCCCTGTTTAGCAGACCCAGCGTTTTGATTGTGTCTGTTAGTTGGATTTTTTACTCGTATTTTTCTTCATGTTTGTAATTTCCGACTGTGTTTTTCTGCGATTGGACCCGTTTGTAGCTGTTTTCGCTAGTCTCTGTTTGTTGTAATATAAATGACTGTATTTAGTTTAATCTTACTTCTTCCAGTGTTATTTAGTCTCTGTTAAGTGTCGCGGCGTCTCTAATGTTTCTTTATATTTGTTTTTCTTTATTTCTGAGCCAATAAAAGCTTATACTGCCGGCACATCGACCTACAGACCATTATTTAACATTATATAGACGCACAGACGGTGTGTTTGTGCAGGAAGAGCCGGTGATGACGGAGGAACACGTGTGGGCAAGGAAGCAGAAGCTAATGACGCTCTTAAGGGGGAATTCTAAGGTACGTGACGGGAGAAAAGCATCGATTACTGGAGATTATAGACGCCGTTACAGACCTTCGTATGACGCTTTCCACACGGAACATGGGTCTCTCACACACACACACACACGGAAGCAGGTAGAAGGCGTGTGTGTGTGTGTGTGTGTGTGTGTTGTATGATCATATTTAAAGCCACGGCGAAACAACCTGGTAGAATTTAGTTTATTAGAAAGAATTGTTTCAATCAGACACTGTCAAATACTCATATTAAAATACTCATATTATTATTACTGTAATAGCAAAAAACGGACACACAATTATGACTTCTTATCTACTATAATTATCACTATTTGTTCATTTTTGTATGAAGACTTCATCACGATAATGACATCACTTGTGTCAACATCAGAGAACGTCGTTATAGATGACAACATCGTAAAATTGCGTCATACACGGTGACATCATAGATGATGACATGACAATACTATTGTGTATTTATATTTATTTAAATTTGTCTCGACTGTTGTGACATGAAATTATATGAGAATGATATTATTTTCGTATAATATTATATACCCCACAGCGGGGAAATTGCTTGATATTTCAATTCAATTCAGTTCAATTTACGGCGTAAAAAAAGTCTTTCTGTGATTTTAGTGTTGTGGTTTTTAAGTCTCTTAGTGGTTTGGAAGGTTGTAAAACAGCTTTGTAAATAAAGTGCGCACAACACACACTGTTGTTACTCACAGTCTTTAATTCAACATTCATGAGTGTTTGGCATATGCTAATGCTCATTACGTATTCATGAGGGGGAAACGATTGTTGTCGCGGATACCAAGCGCTGACGCGCGCGGCGGAAGTGTGTGTGGCGGAAAGTGAATTATGAGCGTGATTCTATGGTTGTTTCCGCAGCCGATCGGTCAGTCTGAGGCGGACGAAGCTGTTCTGACCGAGCGACTCTACTCCATGTTCCAGCGGTGTGTGGGTGACAAACCATCATTAATCCCGCCTTCTTACTTACCCTACTCGAGTAAACGTACTTTGTTACTTTACTTAAGTCTGTTTTTGGCTACTTTGTACTTGAAGTGAGTATCAAAAATAGAAGCGACTTTTACTCTCTACTCCACTGCATTTCTGACTGAGTAACTGTACTTTTCACTCCACTACATTTGAATTTACACTTTACTCGTTACATTTTGATTGTACGCGACAAACCATAATAGATTTTTACCATGGTTATTTTCTTCAAATTGTGGTGGTTTTGCCAGACTGGTAAAGATACTGGAAGCTGATTGTGAATTACAAACCACGTGAAAGTGAGTTAGAGGCGTGAATATTTACCAGGATTTAATTGTATAGGATTTATTTTCTATTTGTATAGAATTTTTTTGAGACTGACTTTTTTTTTTATTTCATTAGTTTTACCATTTTTGAAACATGGAGGTGTTAAATTTCGTTTTTCTGTATTAGAAAACAAAACCTCATGAATAGAGTTTCACATTTCTTTGATTTTGATTTTGATTTTTTTTAATTTTTTTCTTTTGATTCCAGTCTGCGGCGTTTCTTCTGCGCTCGTCTCTTTCAGAGTTACATTTTGTTTTCCTGTTACATTGTTGTTGTTTGTTTTCTCTCTCATCATTCGATCTTGCGCACAACTTGTTTTCTTTTGCGTTGCATCTTTTTGTTTTTCGCTCTCATCTTTTGCTTTTCTCCGTTCCCTCTTTTTTCCACCTTCCTGTTATTAAATTTTTCACCATGTCCTTTATTATGTTTCACATTTCCTTGATTTTTTTTTAGCCTAAATTTAGTACGAGTAAAATACTTGAGCTCTTTTAAAATGCGATACTTTGCTACTTTTTTACTTTTGTCTTTTTTACAGTGGTGACTTTTTACACGTATTGGAGTAACTTATACTTTTTACCTATATAGTAGACTTTTCTTAACATAGTACTTTTACTTAAGTACGTTTGTCTGGTACGTGTCACAACACAGACGTTTCTGAGATGTAAAACACTCGTCTCCAGCAGTGCATTGTGGGTAAGTTGCCCACGGGCGGGGCAAATCTGTCCATGTCATGGGACGCAAAGCGGCATCGGTTTCATCGTGTCTTTCCGGTCTGCGGCGTTTCTTTCTGGCGTTTTCCTCATGATTGTGAAGCACTAGACGCATCTAATGAAATCAGGCCTGTTGGTTGGACACTGGTTGGTTTTATGGGCCTCCGCACACACACACACACACAAACACACACACACACACACACACGCGCAAAGCAAGGGCCATAAAATGGAATTAGTACTGTGTTAATGAATATCAGGACGTTCTGTTCTTCACCACAGAGTGATATTTGTGTACTATTTGTTTTTAATACATTTTAAAATGAAAAAATAATTGATGTAAATGCATGAAATAATAATTGTTTCTGCGTTTATTTATCTGCTCAATAAACAAATGAAATATAATTAGATATACTATATTTGTCACGATCTTCGGTGCAGAACTGGAGACCGTGGTGAACATAAAACGGGACTTTACTGATAAAACAACGACGATAACTCACAAACAACTCGGAACAAACTCAGGAAACATGACACAGGAACACGCAGGTGTGACGACAATAACCGACAAAGAGAACTGAGACAGGTGAAAATTCTTGTCTCTCTGAGCTTCTGATCATATTGAGCCACACCTGGGTGACACTAGCTCGGCTCTCTGGGTCTATTCCTGTCACTCTGAGCTTCTGATCATAATGAGCCACACCTGGGTGACACTAGCGCGGCTCTCTGGGTCTATTCCTGTCACTCTGAGCTTCTGATCATAATGAGCCACACCTGGGTGACACTAGCGCGGCTCTCTGGCTCTATTCATTGCATTTTCACCAAACCCGACTTAACCCCTTAACTCAACTAAACGCTTAAAATTAATCGAGTGCATTAACTAGTTAACTTTGACAGCCCTAATTTTTTCCCTTCATTTCCTATTTTTCTTGAACTCTTATTTGTGAATTAATTTTTCTTTCCCTCCTTCAGTCTCTCACATGTGTGTGTGTCCTCAGCTCGGAGCGCCGCCTGCTGAACGTCCTCCGCCGCCGTCAGGCCGAGGTCATGGACCGCTACGGTGACATCATAGAAGAGGCGTCCAATGACGTGGACCCGGGACTCGACTGGCAGGTGAAGCTCATCCGCTCAATCCCACCATTCCGGGAGTTCACTGAGCGTGTGCGTGTTGGCGTTGAGGTTTAGGCTTGTAATGAGCGGCGTCAGAAGGCCGCAGTGGCGTAGAATTCCTGCGTGCCCCCCAGTCACTGTGCCATTATCTCTCAAATTGCTGTGTTTCAGAGAGATAAAGATATTTTATGGCTCGCTGACTCGAAACAACCCGCAATGGCCGACCTGCCACGCGTAGTAATTCCATTGGTGAGCGACGGAGAATTTTTGTTTGTGTGACATTTTCCCGAATTACAGTAGCAGATGAATCTCAAATCTGAAATGTCACATTTGGCATGCAAAAGTATGAAAATATATTTCTGTACCAAATTCGCGGAGGCATTTAATTTAGAACGTGTTTAATAACTAAGCCTGCCTGCATCGGTAATCCTGCCTTCGGGACTGGAAGAGATTGTCATATTTATTCAGCACCCCCCCCCCTCACAGCCCCTCCCCCCTCCACACGCCCCCCATCCCTCCCTCCTCCTCCTCACGCCAAACATTTTAAGCGGGAAACGTTTGCTGTTAATTAAGATCCACTAATTAAAATGGAAATAATTACGCAGACGTCTCGCAACGTGAGCCCGCACTCGGAAAACAAGACAACAACTTTGCGTTTCGTCAAGGACGTGGCGGCGGGAAGTGCGGAGAATTCCGGAATTCCGGGAGAGATGAGGCCACGCCCGGTTCGCTATTTGCCGTGTGTGCGACACTAAAGGTCACGGGGTCGCGGGAAAATCACACGTCACTGTTGATAAAAACAGCCACTTTATTGCAAATTATAAATTTATATTACAAAATTGCCAGTATGAAATGTGTATGAAAAACTCAGTTTATACGAATTGAACGGCTACTTTACTGTATCGTAATAAGTTTGGGGTTCGATCGCGATGGAAAATGTTGAAATACAACGTGAATGTGGTGGAAGTGTATTTTGATAATGAGGATGTAATTTCAAAATTTAATTAAAAAATCGCCAAAAACAGTATTACGCAATTACAAATTTCCAAAACTATTAAATCGTCAAAAACATCGTTGCAAATGTCGCCAAACTTATTACAATACAGTATTGATACAGTATGAAATGTGAATGAAAAACACATTGTTCTACCAATTGAGCTACTTTGTAGTACTTTGTATCATAGTAGCAAGTTTGGCGACGTTTGCAACACCAGAGTTTTGAATTCAATCTCGATGGGAAATGTTGAAATGAGACGTGAATATGATTGAAGTTCCTTTAGATAAAAACACCAGCTTGAATGAAATTTCAAAATGTATATTACGAAATTGTCAAAATTACAGTGTGTAATGTGTATGAAAAACTCATTGTTATACAAATTGAACTTTACTGTATTTGGGGACGTTTGCAACACCAGGGTTTTGGATTCAATCTCAATGGAAAATGTTGAAATAAGACGTGAACGTGATGGAAAAAGTGAATAAATTAGAATAAATTAAATAGTTCTCGGGTTGGTCACTAGCTGATGTTTGCAACTCGGGGTTTGTGGGTTCGACTCCCCAAAAAATGAAAAAAAAAAAAAAAACGTAACGAAATTGAAAGACGCATTATTCCTGTGTGTGTGTGTGTTGCAGGTGGAGTGGCGCAACGCTCCTCAGCCTGTGGAGCTGCGTGTGGTGTGTGCGCGGGCCGTGAGGGAGAAGCTAGGGCGTGGTCAGTACTCGCTGAAGGTCTCGCTACAGACTCGGCTGGACAGTCACACACTGCGATGGTCTCGACTCAAGGAGCCGCGCTGGAGCGGGAGCACGGAGCCTGTGGAACACCGCGGCCTGTTCACTGACACCGAGCTTCACCTCAACCACAGCCTCTTCATGGTCAGATCTTAATGTACAGATTATATACGTACCACACACACACACACACACACACACTTACATAATCCTACACAAGTGTAAGTTACATCACACTTACACTGACACCGAGCTTCACCTCAACCACAGCCTCTATATGGTCAGATCTTAATGTACACATTATATACGTACCACACACACACACCAAAATAATCATCATTACGTGTGTGTGTGTGTGTGTGTGTGTGTGTGTGTGTAATATTTGTAGCCAATTACACATTCTCACATATTACGTTTATTTATAAAATATATGCATAATGTTTATGTGTACATTTGAATTTATATATACTTATAGTCATTTTGATAAGATGTATACATATTATATATATAACCTGTGTGTGTGTGTGTGGGTGGGTGTGTAAATGCAAACACACACACTCTGATTTCTTAAAAGAAACACTTTACTTTTGTTCAAATGTATATTGTATTGACTTTTTTATGATTTTATGACATTTTTGCATCATGGGGACCGTTCTTTTAATATTGAATTTGTATACTCATTATTTATACCCAAATCTGAATCCAAATATAAAAAAGTAACTGCAAACACACACACACACACACACACACACACACACGTCTGGGGTCATGGAGACCATTCTTTTAATAAAGAAATAGTATATTGGTTATTTAAATCCAAATCTTATCATTAAAAAAAAAGTATTCATTTAAACGTAATCACACACACAAGCACAGTTTTAAAAAAATTTATAATGTAATAACATTTTGTTATTTTGTTATAAATGTAATTTTCATAGTGTATAACAAGTTTTATAATGTGTAATGTTACATATTATAAAACTTAATGTAATAATGTAATTGATAATATAATAAAATAAGCACATTTGTGCATCAAGGGCCCTATTCACATACTATTGAAATTGAATATTAGTTATTTATATCCAAATCTAATCATTCTTTACAAATATTGATATAACCATATATACAATCACATAAACACACAGTTTGTGCTATAATTATATCCCATGCACGTAAGATGTATTTTTCTCCTCATACACACATCGTATATTTCCAATTTCTGTGTCTCAACACACACAAACAAGGAGATTGAAAAAAAACTACGTAAATAGATTCCAGCGAATCCCGGCAGAACGAAAGCCGGTGTTTGTGGCATTAGCGTCGCTCACAAAGCGCCGAACTCGCACCAAACCGTGGGCTCGGATTTGGCAGGAAGGTTCCGGAGCTCCATTGAGAAGGTCTGCTGTCGTCTCCTCCATCCTTCACCAGCTCTTATTTATAGCCGGTTGCTGATGCTGGTGTTTCCAAGATCTCCATTAGATGTGTGTGTAACGGCAGCTTTGCGGAAGAAACGAGGACTTAGTGGTTGTAGGAGGGAAGCGACGGCTCCTGCTTTCATTCCTCGTCTGCTCCGGTTTGATCCGTCGTGCAGATGGAGCTTCCTCCTGGAAGTGGGTTGTGAGATGCGTGATGGTCCGGCCAGGAGCGGGAAGATAAGAAGAACTCTTCACTTGGCTTTCTTTTGTGCCAACTCGAGTCTTTGTGTCTTCACGACACGTTGAGCCGAAGCCAGAGCCGTCATTTTGTTCTGCTGGAAGCCGGACGCTGAAGACGGAAGCCCACGCAGAAGAACGGGATGACAGGAGCTTTCCCCCGCAACACAACGCTCCTCGACAGAACTTTTGTCTTTCCTCAGAAAGCCCGGCTTTTCCAGCCCGAGTGACTCTCACAAAACATTTTACTTTCGTGAAGTAAGTAAGAAGGGCTCCAAGACAATAATAACAACAGGGAGTAGTGGTGATGTAGTAAAGGTGCAGGTTCGGTTCCAGGCTTCTAACCTATGCAGCCTTTCTATACATTAACATAGTAAAAGGCGAGAAGTCTTGGAGAACAATGTAGAGCTCAGGATTCTAAAGTAATAAAGTCCAGCCCCCAGTTTCAGATCATCTAGTATGGAGCTGATATTAAATGTATGTGCACTTGTAAAAGCACTTCTTCTGTTTCTGAGTCACAAGGAGCATGGCACGTCAAATGAGGATTAGAAAATAAATTTTAAAAACTGTGTACCGTATATCTTCCATTAGTGGCCTGCCTCTTTTACATCCACCCACTATCCATCCATCCATCATTCCATCCATCTATCTACCCATTCATCATTCCATCCATTCACTCATCCATCCACCCACCCGTCCATGCATCATTCCATCCACCTATCCGTCCATCTTTCATCCATCCATCCATCATTAATCTACCAATCCGCCATCCATCCATCAATCTATCCATCCATCCACTCACCCATCCATCCATTCACCTATCTATCCACCCACCCACCCGTCCATCCATCATTCCATCCACCAATCCGTCCATCATTCCATCCATCCATCCATTCACCCATCCATCATTCCATCCACCCACCTATCCATCCATCATTCCATCCACCAATCCGTCCATCCATACATCCATCATTCCATCCACCCAACTATCCATCCATACATCCATCATTCCATCCACCTATCCGTCCATCCATTCACCCATCCATCCATCATTCCATCCATGCATCAATTTCATAAACTGCTCCATTTCCGGGTCACTGGGAGCTGTAGCCAATCACAGCCAGAAAGAGGGCCACCTGGATTCAAGGCCAACCAATTGCAGAACAGGACACACCCACATTCACCCTCTCACTCACACCTTTGGTTCCGCAGGCGCTGCCCTCCGCCCGTGCGCTGCTGCCGTCCAGCGTGTTTGTGTTCCGGCTGCTGTGCCACGGTCACGTGACCTGCGTGGTGGGCTGGGGTGTGTTCCCCGTCTGCGACTGCTCGCTTCAGGTCATCCAGGGCAAGTTCAAGACCCCTCTGCTGCGGGGGGCGCCGGACCCTTCACTCCACCAGTTCGGGAAAATCGAGCAGCTTCTCTCCGCTGACCTGGACAACTGGCTCTGCAACCTTTACTTTGAGGTGCATTCATCCATTCATCCGCATCACGTAAATGTGCAGCTTGATTTACGGTCGGAAAGCGTGTTCAGACAGACAGACTTCAGCTTCACTTCTAAAATCACATCTTGACCCGCAAACTGGTCCTGACACAAGTCCCCACAGGTGACCATCGGTCCCCACTGTGTAATCATTGCCTCTATACATTGACATGGACACACACGCAGAGAGAGAGAGAGAGAGAGGGAGAGAGAGAGGGAAAGAGATAGAGAGATACAGAGAGAGAGAGAGAAAGAGAGAGAGGGAGAGAGAGATAGAGGGTGAGAGAGATGGATAGTGAGGGAGTGGGGAGGGGCAGAGAGAGAGAAAGAGGGCGGAAAAAGAGAAATAAAGAGAGAGACGGATAGAGAGAGAGTGGGGGGGCAGAGAGCGAGAGAGAGAGGAGAGAGAAGGAGACGGAGAGAAAGAGGGAGAGGGGGGGACGTGAGAGAGACAGACAGAGAAAGAGAGAGAGAGGGAGGCAGTCTATAAATTAAATGTAATGTAATTAAACGAATTCTGGAATTAAACGAAAAATGAAAACACTTTTTAATAATTAAATTGTTTGGAATAAAAAAAACTGTTGCTTTCTGAATAAAAATAACGGTGAAAAAGTATAGCTAATAATATAATAATACACTTAATAAGTACACTGTGAATGTCTGATATCAGTTAATAGCTAATAATATAAACCTAATATAATATAATATAATATAGTCTCAATTTAAAATGACATTTGAATAGTATTTTTTAGTTTAGTTTTGTTTCTTTTATTTTTTGCCAGAAATTGAAATTTTCGATGTTTACGTTTAAATCCCAATCTATGCCATACGGTAAATCACCATGTCTTGGCAACTATCAGTATCTACGAGTTAAAAACCGACAGTCAATCTTAAAATTTACCACCGAGAACTGAAGCTATAACGGGCCTCGTCAATCACCACGTCTCCCTGTGCAGGTGAAGCGACTCCCGCGTGGAAGCTCAGGGGTCCCAGAAGGTGTCTGCCCCCTCCAGGAGACCTCCACCCCATCATCCGCCTCTCTGCCAGGTACCTGCAGCACGTCCCGCCGCCCCACAGAGGGTGAAATGCCACCGAATGTCGGGACAGACTCCCACACAGAGGCAGACGGGCAGCTGCCAATCAGAAGCGGATGGAGAAGCTCATTCTGCACCTTGCGGCATTCTTCACCAGAGACATGAGCTAGACAGATAGATGGACAGACAGACAGACATGACAAAAAGAGGACAGACAAATGCAGACAGACATACAGAAAGGTGGACAGACAGACAGACCGAAAGGTGGACAGACAGACAGACAGACAGACAAAAAGGTGGACAGACAGTTCTAATAAAGGGGGTTTTCAATTTTTTTTACTTTTTGAGTCAAATGAAGCTTTACCTGTCTATGTCGAAGAGCCGCCACACTTTACGCCCCGCAGGACATAACGTCCGACTTCATCTTCACCAATGACTTTGTGATGTTAGCGTGCTAGAGAGTCGGGTTCTCCCTAGGTTTTTTCCTCTCACCCTGCCAGAGAGGTTTTTCTTCCTAGCCACTGTCGCGATCATAGGTCATAGCCCATAGTCTCAACAACAATAGACATATTTTTCCTTTTTATCTGCGTCCCCCCCCCCCAACCCTAACCCTAACCCCCTGAATCGACATTTTTCTTTTTAAAGACTTTTTCACATAGCGTCTTCGCGTTGGTCTCGGACTAAGAAAAGCGCTATATAAATGACCTTGAACTTGAAGTATGGTAAACTTCAGAAGCAATTGTCTGACAAATTCCGATGAGTCGGCGGTTCCTGGAGCGTACTTGGGTCGCCTAAGGTTGGACAGTTGGCATATGCAGGGTCACACTCGAATCCCAGTCACCACACCAGAAGGTTCCTTGAGCACGAGGGAACACGCCCACTGCTCCGGGTGTGTGTGTGTGTTCACGGGTGGGTTACACCCCTCCGACATGAATTGAGCAGTGTGACGTCTCCAGTCCGGATGAATCAAGTGATCAAGGGCAAAAATCCAATTGTTATGAATTTGCCTTCTCTTGCGCTGTTGCTTTTTGGCAGCGCTCATCTTTATTTAACACGGCAGAGCCAGGGAAAAAAAAAAAGTTTCTGGGGTGCTCAGCTTTAAACATCACATAGGCTTTTTAATTACAAATGAGTTGTGACAGGTCTGCTGGGTAGCAACCTGTCCCATTTTAAGCGTGATGCTAGCTGACAGCTCGGCGCTGTTCTCAGAGCGCGGCAACATGTGGAAGAAATTGGTCTTTTACATTTCACAGCTTGTCACTTCCTCTCCGCCGTGAACTTTGACCTCCCACTGTGCTCCTAACACCCCACATGGGAAGTGTCCCCATGCTACGCCGGCTCTGCTGCCTTTGCCAGACACGCCAGAGGAACAAAGCGGGAAGGAAATAAGGGGATGAAAGGAGCAGGTATCGTTAGAAAGTCCTACAGCTTTGGAGAAACCGATCTAAACCCAGTGGACCCGATCCAGAGGTGACGATGGCGACGTCAGAATGCTGAGCGGAATGGCTTTGGCATTGGAATCAGTTCCTTCCACACAATGGAACGATATTCGGACGGAGAATCCCGTCAAGCAACGCAAAGAAATTGTCCTGACAGCCAAACGTTACTCTCAGATGAAAATCAAATTCCATGCACAAACAGAACAAATCCAATTGGAGCGTCACTTCTGGTGCGGCGTCTCTTCTGAAGAGCTGTAACCAGAACCAGTTGCGCGGCTTCGACACTGCACACATGCGATGAGCGATCGGAACAAATGCCGTCGTGTAAGTCGCTAAAGTCCGAAAAACCACAGAAGTTTCTGAAGGTCCCAGAACCAGGGAGAATTGCACATATTGGCTTGGAATCACTAAAACACCAGCTTAGAATTGTTTCCAGTTGTGAACTAAACCAGGCTGCAATTTTAAGCAAATTCTGGTTCTCAGAATTGCATGCACGCGTAGCAATTTGGCTAATCGTTAGCTTAGCACATTTTTACTCAAAATGACAATAAGCAAATGATGACGTCTACTATCATGCTAACACTTAGTTTTCCCACACTTCCAAGGATGATTAAAGGAACTGACGGACCTGAACTTGGAGTTGAGGGACTGTAACCGGATTCGCTTAAATCTCCCGACTAGCGTTAGCAATCACACAGGTCCATCTGACCCGTGTTTAAGTGCTGTAACCTCAACGAATGACCTTTGCCACTATGTTCTTCATAAATCGACGTCTACGAATCTAGTAATTCCGAAAAGGCAGCAACGAGTGTAGTCACGTTGCATTTCATAGGCTTTTATTCGAGACTGTGTTTGTCTTCGTGGCATCATTGATTCCTAGGTTACTTCTGTAATGCTCACTGATGGTTAAAATGATTTGTCCTCATTTGAAACCGCCGAGATTACCATGTTCATCGCAACATATGACGTAGCTCCAGGCGCTATGAGCTAACTGACCTTTCACATTAAGTGAACGATCCGGTTGCACTAGGTCTGTTTGAATTCAAATGACTGATTAAATTAGGCTTTTGTGCTCTGATCACCCTTAGTGGATCTGTGGTTACGTGCCACGCTCTGGCCTTGTGGAAGCTGTTTGATTGGATTCTGCCCCTTAAGTAAATGCATCATCGTACACTCATCCCGATGGCACAACCAGTGTCTGTGGAACATCTCGTGGTCTCTCAGGGCTCGTGTCGGGGGGTCACCGCTGCTCATCCTAATAGGATCGGGCTCTGCGTATCACTGCATCCCTACCCCAATTAATTCATCACTACTGTCCCTAAATGCGCAAATGAACCTAGATCACCGCGGCTTTGATGAGGAGTTGGAGCCTCGTGTGTTGAACTTGATAGCGTTGGACAGGCGTTCCCAGCGGCTGCTTTCATTATGCGGAGAAAAACAAACCGTTCCAAAGTCACTAACCTTTCCTCAAAAGTTCCGTCGGAAAGGCAGCTTGCGTGTCCACAACATCTTGGAAGGAGAGCTTTGCTGTAGGTTTACACGCGGTTCAAAGTCCAACATGACGTTCAGACAAACCACTGTAGTGACGGTCGGCATGTTTGTGCAGTCTGCTCCGTGATTGGTAAGCCAGCGATCCAGGATCCGCCTTCAGGCCAAGATATGCCAGATCCCCACAACCCAGAAATGAAAAAATCAGCGTCGAAACTGGATGAGCGCATCAACACCATATGCGTCTAACAATAAAACCCGGCAAACGAAAGAATGTGATTTAGAAGGATTTTCAGTGCGACTAACATTCATTTCTGACCGACTCTTAAATGATTACAAGTTCTTGAGCGTGTTCTTGTGCGTGTTCGCCAAAGGTGAGTGACTATTATTATTCGTTCTTAGATTAAAAAAAAAAGTGGGCAAATTACCCCCCTTGCACATGTCAACACACATTATTTTATTTGACCCAAAATTCTGAAAAGTGTGTAACTTTAAAAAAAAAATTTTTTTTTGACTAACCAAAAACGATTACTTTTTTCATTACTTTTTCAAGGCACTTTTTTCATCGCAGACTCACGAAAACCGATCACGTATTCACCATGTCGCGGCAAGCCAAAAGCCTAGCGGGTCGACTCCGCCAAACAAACAGGAAGTTGGATATCTTGGCTCGAAGAAGAAAAATTCTGCGTTTTTACACGACACACATTTGAACGAACTAGTCATAGATCATTTGACCAAATGAGCTGAAAATTTCACAGCCACATCTCTAGATGTGGGTGACAAAAAGTTATTCAGCGATTTTTTTTTTTTCAAAAACACAAATCTTAAAATTGCTCTCATTTGCACCACGTCAGGCAAACTCTTGAGGAAACCCAGTTGTAATCTCTAAAGTGAAGGAAATGTTTCCGTATAACGATTAGAACATTTGCATAGGATGGGCCAAAATCGTGGCCATATTGCCATCACCTCACTTTCTCTTTTCTTTCTAAATTAGTTTGTCACAGGTGTACCAAATTTGCTGAAAAATTTAAGCAGGCAGTCCTGAGCATAAAAGCCAATAACAGCTATGCTGTATTTTCAACCGTGTTGCCATGGTGACCGCCAAAATAAACTTTCCATTCTTAATAGAAGAAATTTCTCGGAATCGCAAAATGACTATTCATGGTTTTCTTTTTGTTCCTTCATTTGATCAGCCTTTGTTTTTTTTCTACTTCAAGTTGATAAAGGCATCATCAGCCCATTGTCTGTTTCGGACTGCGTTTAGGTGGTTCATGTTTAGGCTTGGTGGGGTGGGGGGCGGGATTCATACTCTTACATGTATCTAGGAAATCTGAGCTTGATTTGTGCAAGGAGGACGCTTCCGATTGGTGTGAAAGTGCGCTGCGTGATGGTGTGATTGTGGCTAAATACTTGAGCTGCGTACTGTGTAATTGCAGGAATGGTGGATTATGCTCGTGGGAAATCAATAATTCACTGACCTTTGATTCCTGGCACTATCGAGCCGACACCAGGGCAATTAGAAACCCAGGTGAGCTCACGGGTCTCATGGTCACACGACCCTTCAGGCCTGACTCCGGCTCGCCTTGCGCTCATGGTAAGCAGAGGATAACAAGCTTCTCTTGTTCACCCGGGGAGTACGTAGGTTGCGGCTGCAGCACTCCGAGTTCACGGACGTAGCCTACAGCCATCAGCGCCGGCTAATTCAGGCCTGACACCATCTGAGCATCCGGCTGAAGGAGGGATAATTAAAGGCAAAGTTGTGTTGGCTGGTCGGTTGCTTGCGTGAGAGGTTGGCAGAACGCTCCTCTGACCGGGATTGCGGTCTCAGGACGCCGAGCTGAGGTGGAGGGCAAGCGTTTGCTCCGTGTTGCTGGAGGCCGAAGACCCGACCACAGAAAATTTCCACATTCCGCGCGCCACGCAAAGTTTTCGGTGTTGAAACTTGCTTCATTAATACACGGCGGACCTCGGTTTTTGTTGAAGGAGTATTCTCAGGTTGGCGGTTTTGAGGCGTGTGAAGCAGAAAGCGCGAGCTCAAGCATCGTCTGGAGGAAAATTGTGGCTTGGACAGGCTTTGCAATTCGTTAATTGTAGTTCAGTTGCGCAATTAGCATCAATTGAAACGGATGAATTGAAGGTGGGAACTTGAGGGCATTGCTCTTCGCTTTGAAGAAGTATTAGCATTAGCAGCTTTGCTAATGCTCTTCCATTTCGTTGCCTTGTACCTGTACATGTGTAATGACAATAAACTTGAATCTAATCTAATCTAATCAGAACTGATTGCGAACTTGAGTGTGCAAACTTGAAGCTATTTGATAGTGCGCGGTACAACTTTTGCGTTTGGAAGTGAGCCACGCTAAAGTGCGCACCTAGAAGTTAAGTACGCGCAACCTTGCAGATTCAAGTTTAGTTATTGATTCGCCACTCGGTAAAAGGATGGCTTGATTCACAAAGTGCCAATGTTAGTCGTAGATTTGATCACTTTTCTCCGAAGAGGTTTACGTCACAGCACATTACAACAGCTCCCAGGAATCGAACCCGACGCCATCAGGGAAGCTAGATCGGGCGAAAACCACGGCGATGAAATGTCACATTAAAACTAATTAAAGCGTTGCCAGCCTTCAATCTCTCCTCGATTCACCAGCATCGGACAATATTCTGAACATTGAACAGAAAATAGGCTATTAACTTCTGCCGTTCGTGGGACGGAACTGTTGAAGCGGCCATGTGAGGAAATGATTACAGCTCCATTTGAGACGAACGCGGCCGGTGCGGAATGGCTGAAAGCCACCGAGGCCGCACTCGGGAACATGACAGCTCGGAATAAACCCTGGGAAGGAGAAACCGTACGGCTTCGTGGGTCATTAGCCGTGTCTCTTCCGAGAGAACGCCATCTGACGCGTGTTGGAAAGCGAGGAATTTCCCCGTCACTCGTTCTTTCAGGCTGTACGTTCGCTCGCGCGCTAATGAAATAACCAGCCATATTTATGGCGCAATAGGGCAGATGCGGAGCTTTACCTGTAGGCGTTCCAGCAAAGCTCGTAATTAAAACCTACATCTGCTTTCAGATTAGCGCAGTATCACTCGCGATGCAGCGGCCGCCCTGAACGCGCCATACGTCGCCGGCGTTTAAAAGTCATCATTACTGATACGTTTAATCCCACAGCCAGTGTGGAAGCGATATCGTCGCGAGAAGTTTCCATATTTATTATATGGATTTGACTGACTGCGGCGAGAAGAAGCGGTGGAGAAAGTTTCAGCTGGTGGAATTTGTACATGTATCAAGCGAAGGTTTACTTAATTGGAAGCTCCGGGCGATGCAGGAACCCTCTTTTTTAAATTCCGCGAATGTTAATATGCTAAATAATGCAAAGCTCCTGCACTTCAAGCATGAGACACACATCTGGCAGCTTACCATTTAAATTACAGACGAAGAGCGCGAGAAAACACTTCAAAAGTCATTTTCCAACGGAAGGAAGAATCGCGAAATGTATTACAACTAAATGTCATTTTCTCTCTCTCTCTCCCTCCCTCCCTCACCAATTTTTCATCATGTCTAATTGTGCGCATTAAAGCGACGAGAGAAGGCAAGGTTCGGAGGTTGATGATGTGTGAGGAAGAGGATGAGCGATATCCATGAAGAGAACGCTTCATCACTATGTCTCTCTTTCTTTTATCTTCGTGTCATGTTCGAGATATTCAAACTTTATTTTTTTTTATCTTTATAACCTGTCATGGCACTAATCGGTGTGTGTTTGTGCGGTTTAAATGCGTATTGTACACACACACACACACACTTGCTTTTATATCATAGGGGTCTCATAATTACATTAAATACAATTACTTAAATACAATTAAATACAATTATATTAAATACACTACTCCCACTGATCAACCCCCCCTTTAATATAATTTAAATAATTGATATTGTATTAATTAAAAATAATTATAAACAAATTATTTTTACTTTATTTTGACCCTTACACAGTTTTCAACGTTGTGAAGTCCCCATAAGTGACTATAGGGACACACTTTGGCCGAAATGCCTGTACACACACACACACACACAAATACATGTGCGACAATATGTGTGTATAATAATAATAATATTTGCAGAGTATTTGCAAGGTGCTTTTCACAGTTTTAACTGTCTGTATGGCACAATAAACAATAGTCTCTGCTCTACACACACACACATTTCTAAATTAAAGTGTGTGTGTGTGTTGAATTCAGTGTGTAACCAAATATATATCATCTGACTAATAGTCATTAATTGTGAGATAAATTGCGCTTTTAACCAGTTTAAAGTTGCGTGACTTCCTATTGGTCATTGCAGGTAAAAGTCTAAGTGTCGCGGTGTCGATGTCTGAAGATCCGCACGGCTCCGAGAAACACACGACGGACATTCAGAGCAAGGTGAACACACACACACACACACACACACACACACTTTGCGTGACTCTTCATTTCCTCCTTTGACTGTGATTAGATGTTGTCTGTGATTTGAATGTCGTTCTTTTCCGTCACGTGTGTGTGGTGGAGACGTGAAGAGTGTGTGTGTGTGTGTGTGTGTGTGATCTGCTTCCTGTTCTGATTGCGTGTGTGTGATCAGAGCTGCAGACCGAAGAAGATAATGGAGAGGAACAGTGAGTCGCTGCGAGATCATCTGGAGCGTTTCTGCTTCTCTGTGCGGTGAGACACACTTCTCCACGTCAGTTGTGTGTTCAGAGAGAATTTAGTTAAATATTCATGAGATGGGCGGGGCAAAGTTTACGACTATTTTTGGTCATCCTTACTGACTCTTGTTTGTGGTCATGTTTATCAAGAATAGAAGATCTCACTTCCTCTGGCCTCACTTTCTCCTCACTTCCTCTAATATCACTTCCCTTTTCACTTCATCTCTCCATCACTTCCTTTCTTGACTTCCTCCCACCCTACGTCCTCTGATCTCCCGTCTCTCATCACTTTCTCTGATCTCACTTCCCTTTTCATGTCATCCCTCCTCATTTCCTCTTACATCACTTCCCTTCTCCGCTTCCTCCCACCTTTTCGCTTCATCTCGCCTCATTTCCTCTCACTTCTTTTTACCTTACTTCCTCTGGTCTCCTGTCTCTCATTTCTTCCTATACTATCACTTTCTCTCTCTTTACTCAGATCTCACTTGTGTCTTCACTTCATTTCTCCTCATTTCCTCTGTCACTTCCTTTCTCCTCTTCCTCCCACCTTACTTCCACTGATCTCCCATCCCTCATTACTTCCTCTAATATCACTTCCCTTTTATATATACTCACTTCCTCTGTCACTTCCTTTCCCACCTTACTTCCTCTAATTTCCCATTTCTAATCACTTCATCTAGCGTCACTTCCCTTTTAACTTCATCTCTCATTTCCTCTATCACTTCCCTTCTCCACTTCCTCCCTCCTTTTCGTCCTCTGATCACACTTTCTGTCTCCTTACTTCCTCTGATCTCACTCCCCTTTTAATCTGTCCTTATTTCCTCTATCACTTTCCTTCTCCACTTCCTCCTACTTTACTTCCTCTGATTTCCCTTCCTCCTACTTTACTTCCACCTCTCTTCCTCTTATGTCTGTTTCAATTACATAATTTTGCGTAACGTTCTGTATATACTGTATTTACTTCCTCTTGCCTCGTGTTCGTCTGTCTCACTTCCATTATCTCAACTCACTTCCTTTCATATCACTTCCTCCGTCGTCACCTGCATCGTCTTCTCAAACCGGTTTCTTCCTCTCGTTCCTCTCTAATCACTTCCTCTCAAATTATTTTCACACCATGTCCTCCTCATGTTTTCCCACCACTTCCCTTTAATTCACTTCCTCCTTAAGTTTCTCTTACTTTTTTATGTTACTCTCAAATCACTTTTTCTTCTATAGTAACGTCCATTTTTACTTCCTCGCTTTTCACCCTTTTCACCACTTCATCAAATGTTACTTCCTCTCAAATCACTTTTATCACTTCCTCTCAATTCACTTCCTCCTGCCTCACTTCCTTTCATCTCTCTCTTCTCACCTCTCTCCATCTCTCATCACTTCCTCACACTTTATTTCCTCTATCAATTCCTCTAACCTTCCTCTCAAATCACTTCCTCCCACCTCACTTCCTCTCATATCTCTCTTCTCACCCCTCACCATCTCTCATCACTTCCTCACTTCCTGTAGCTTCAGTTTTGTAATCAGTGCTGCGTGTTTTTGTTTTTTTTTTTCAAATCGTTTCTCCAACCACACGTTCGAATTAAAAGAGCGAAACACGCGTGTAGCAGCGACGGCAGGGTTGTAATTACAGTAATTGAAATCCGTTTCATTTGTATCACCTACAGTTGTAATTACAGTTGCAATATAAGCTGCCGTAATAGTAGCCGTTTGTCAGACGCCGCGGCCTAAAGTCGTGAGCGCCGCGCGCGCTAAGTCCGCGATTCCAATAAGAGCAAACGGTTCCGCTCTGCGATCTGAATGTTTCTTTATCGTGTCCGTTTATTGAAAGCACCTCGGTAACGTTTCCTTCGCATAAAAGCCTGCTCTGCGGGTAATTGCTTGGCGAGGCAACGCGCCGACGCAGCTTTACGAATGGATGTTCCCTGCGTTTTATTGTGGCTCACAGCATTTGATATTAATGAGAAAACAGGAGTGAAAACACACCGGCAAACGGCGGCGGCCAGCAAATCTTATAAATGGCCTCGTCAAATTGCATTTCACACGACACTTACCTAAACTCCAGCGAGTCACGTGACGGAAGCCGTTTGCCTGAACCCGCGGAGGTTTGTTTTTTCGCTCAGACTTCCGCTGAATTATTGCCAGAGCATCTCGCTTTAATAGGGTTCGCCGCGGCCGGACTCGTCCTCTCTAAACAGCGTTTTTTTGCCGCTGGACTCGCATTAAACAAAAGCAGAACCTGGCGTGCTGGCGAAATAATTCAAATGAGCCAATCACAAGTCGGACATCTGAGGAAGAAGTGATTGGACTGGCCGTCTTCTTGTCGAAAAAGAGCGGACGGCCATTTTTGGAATCGAAGATGATTTCGAATAATTTGGCGAAAATGTTGGAAACTCACCGGGATTGTAAATTTCTAAGAAGCGAACAAAAACGCTTTACATTTACCTTTGTTTTTCTATTTTTCGCTTGTAATTTAGTTTTTTTAGCTTGCAATCTTCACATTTTCGTTTGAAACTTTGATTTTTCCATCGGACCATCGTTTTTTTTCGTTTTTATATTTTCGTATGGATTTCTGGCCGGGGGCGGTCCGTACTCTGATTGGCTGGTGAGAATGTGATATCAGAAGTCCGAACGAAAAAAAGAAAAGTGTTCGTTTTATAAAAATGTTTCGAACAAAAACGTGAAGATTGAAAACAAAGAATAAAAAAACTAGCGTAAGAAACGTAAACGTGAAGCATTTTTGTCTGTGTGGCCATGTTATTACTGTAAACTACTGTAATCTTCACCGTATCCTTTACACGCTATTGTGTGTTTGAGCCTCCGCAAAACTGTCACGAGAACCGATAATATTTGACTTTAATTCAGTTGTTCCCACAATGATTAAAACCCGACGGGTTTAGATAATTACATCTCAAATCATTCCAATAAACACTCTTAATTAATATAATATTTGTACAGTCACCACTTCCTATTGGCTTTGATTATGATTTTTTTATTCAATTAAATATACAAACACGCAACACACACAATTTAATATATTTATAATATATAAAATAGTGTAATATATACACACACACGCACGCATACAACCCCAAATCATAAAAAATTTGTGAATAAATAAGGAATGCTATAATTTACAAATATCATAAACTAATATTTTATTCACAGTTAAATGTTGAAAGCATATGAAATGTTGAAAGTGGAATATTTAGCATTTTTAGGCCAATTATTGGCAAATGTATTATTAATATAAATATTATATATAGAAATAATATAAATAATAACTGGAGAAGTTTCACCATCTCCTTCCAACCGCTCAACCGAGTCAATGTCACATCACCACGAGTCCGTTTGTCTGCAAATATTAATAACTCTGCGCAAACAGAGAAACCGTAATTCCACCCGATAAACTGATGGAATCATAATTAAAAACCGATATTCACGGGACTTGTACATTTCCCAGAGATTCCCACAGTTTGCGGCGTCGAGTTGTGTTCATATCATTGTCTGACATTGATGAGATTTACATCTTAATTATTGTATTATATTTTGTATTTTTATTTTTTTTAAAGGCTGAAATAAAGAAACTGAGTCGAGAAACGTGAAAGTGTTGCAATAAAAAAACAAGTTATCAGTAACTTTGATGCTTTTGTTGCAACAAAATGAACAAAAAGAAGCATTTTTTAAGTTAACCCTTTTATTCACACTACAAAATATAAACTCTTGACAAGCTAAAAAATCTTGAATTTAGACAATAAATCTTGTTATTTTCTCTTATAAGAGATAAATTCACCATGTTAGGATTGAGAGTGAGAGATGACTTTGCTTGTTTAAAAAAAATCAGGACTTGAATTTTCTTGCTTAGAAAAAAAACGCTAATTTTGATGATATTTTAAACTAAATCGAGACATTTTACCAAGTAGACGTTATGTTTCAACACAGAACTTCCTGAAACAAGAAACATCAAGTGAAATGTTCTTATTTAAAGAACACAATGTTTCCAAATGTAAGAAACAAGCTACTTTTTTTATATTAAAGCCAATGAGAACAAGAACTGAAATGCAGAAGCAAATCTACAGTGTAACGTGATTTTTTGTCTGGTTTTAAGTCGTCGTACCCAGTAAAACGTTCTCCCGCCATTGGCAGACGATTTGACTTAATTTAAATTGGTTTCACTTCGTTTGTTTTCCATTCCTATGGATTTTACGCAGGGCATCACTTCACAGTCTTGCCTTGAAACAGTTCAACAAACTTTGAAAGTCAAGTTGCCCCGACAAACCCGGCGAGTGGAAGGGAGAATGATCTGAAATGGAAAAGCTGGTTCCTCCGGTTCCTCCATCATCAGGCGTCCACCTTTCACTCTCCGGGCGGCGTGTTCTGTTTGATCCTCACGCAGATTTACATATCAAACCACCGTAATAACCTTAAAGCACACATTACAATTTCAAAGACAGAAAACAAGCGCGGCACATTTATTGATAAGCGCAGGTAATGGGCTTCAGGTAGAAAGACAAACAGCTTGACTCCGCTTTCTTTCTTTCTTTCTTTCCTGGGAAAGGCGGGAATTTCGCCTCACACCTTTATCAACAGCTCTTTATTCTACTTTATATCAGACGGGTCTGTCTGGAATAAATAGAGAAAATAATCCAGAACCAGATTATTGTCCCTCTTCTTCCGGATTATTGTCCATCTTCTTCCAGATTTTTCTTGTCTCTCTTCTTCTTGATTATTGTCTCTCTTCTTCCAGATCATTGTCTTGTCCTTCTTCTTCTGGAATATTGTCTCACTAACGTATTATTGTTCCTCTTCTTCCAGATTATTGTCCCTCTTCTTCTATATTATTTTCTTGTCCCTCTTTCTGGATTATTGTTCCTCTTCTTCCGGATTATTGTCTTCTCCCTCTTCTTCTGGATTGTTGTCTCCTTTCTTCTGGATTCCGGATTGTTTCTCTTTTTCTAGATTATCGTCTCTCTTCTTCTAGATTGTCGTCCCTCTTCCAGATTATTTCCTTTCTTCTTCCAGATCATTGTCTCTCTTCTTCCGGATTATTGTCTTCTGAATAATTGTCCCTCTACTTGCGGATTATTGCCTCTCTTCTTCTAGATTATTTTCCATCTTTTTTGTCTTAATCAAACTCAGTGTCACACAACAATTATATCTAATTAGCCCAATTACAGAGACTCTAATTACACCGAATCCTTCCCCCAAATCTCATATCAATTAAATGTGACTTTTGTCCTAAAAAGTGGCAAACGAGACACGAGTGTGAAGATCCTTCCCACCAGAGGCCGAGCGAAGCTTCCGGAACCTTCTCTCCTCCAGTTTAGTGAACCTTTCAGTTTTTTCGTAGTTTTCGTAGTTTCTGAGTTTTCGTGGTTTTTCGGATGCTGGTGTTTCTCCTGGTGCTGGAGATCTTTCTGGTACCAGCCTTCACACACTCCAGAGCTGATAGGGCGCGTCACTTCCTGTTCCGTCTTTGAAGATGTAAATGACTTTTAATCCCTATTCAGTGCAAAAGTGAAGAGAATCAATCTCGACAAACTCAGGGGGAGCGAACTCACTCTAGATAGATAGATAGATAGATAGATAGATAGATAGATAGATAGATAGATAGATAGATAGATAGATAGATAGATAGATAGATATATAGATAGATAGATAGATAGATAGATAGATAGATAGATAGATAGACAGACAGACAGACAGACAGACAGATAGATAAAGATAATATGGGATATATAGATGAAAAAACATCAGATAGATAGATAGATAGATAGATAGATAGATAGATAGATAGATATTCGCCTAATTTTGTCATCAAAGCATCAATAATTCCATAATTTTTTTTACCTTAAATCATTTTGCTCAAGCTACTCAAACGCTCAAGTTTATTTCGTCCGCGAGTTTTTTGCAGAACTGTTTCCTCTTCAAACTCCGCCCACTCGTCTCTTCGCTCTCACAGCGGTTGGCCCCGAGACGTTCTGCAGATCTCGCTAATCATCTTCACACATCCCACGGTCTCTGGTCTGCGGGTCACGGGTCAAGCTGTCCTGACGCAGCTCGGTGGGCAGTCACCTCGGGGTCTGAGGGGTCCCAGAGGCTCCTGCTGATGCCCTCTGACCAGCACAACCACCACTGGCCTGGATGTGGGCGCCCGGACCCGCCACGTTTAATTCCCTCAGTCCTGGACCGGGCTGGAGAAGCGTCCGCTCGACTCCATTAAGGCTAGAAAGGCGACAGGAACCTCTCACTACCACCGAGATCTTACTATCAAACGACTTTTGGGGCTGGTTTTAAAAGTTTTTAAAGTCTTTTGTATTGTGAAAAGATATTCCGCGCAAAATTTGGTACGAACTAGGATGGAATCACTCAGGTGAACACTCGCTCGCTTTTCCACGTTTACTGGGTTTTGTCGGGGAGAAAAGCCTCGTGTCTGTGTGTGGTGGGCGTCTGGCCGACACACACACACACACACACACACACACACAGAGGCCTATGGATTTCCTATGAATAACGGCAAGAAATGCCAGCCAAATGGTGAATTAAAAATACATTTATTAAAATGGTAAATCATGATTTTTTTTTTCTTTTTAAAGACTTTTGTTTTTAATTTCACATTGCTACTTTGCGTTAATCTGCTACTGACCTATGTAAATAAACTTGAACTTGAATTAATAAATTAAATTCACCGTCATTGCTTTTCTGCGCAAATTTCCCCAGAAACTCTCGGCTTTATCAGTTTCATTCTGTCTTCACTCGCAGACGCAGCCATTATTATCAGCCTGTGACATTTCTTTACTACAACTGTTGTTTGAAAGTCGCTTCCTGTTCGACAACCGGGTTCAGTTCACAAAATGACGCAGTTTTTGACATCCTGTTTACCAGTGTAACAATGTTATAACTGTTATAGCATTATAACTATGGATGGGCGATGCCACAATTTCATAATCGATACAATAAAGAGTATTTACAGGACCAGTGTCGACGATATCAATATCGACAAAAAATACTTGCTTTATTGCCAATAATAACGTCCTAATAAATTAGACCCATAAATAAACTAAATCCAAATACGAAAAAAAACATGTATTTTGTATAAATTTAAATTCAAATACAAATAATTGCCTTTTAAGTGTTCAAAAAAAACTATTAGAGGGGGCGTCGTATTAGAGGGGGCGTCCCATTAGAGGGGGCGTTCTATTAGAGGTGGTGTTCTATTAGAGGGGGCGTTCTATTAGAGGGGGTGTTCTATTAGAGGGGGCGTTCTATTAGAGGGGGTGTTCTATTAGAG
>MU204191.1:15144008-15154536 GCA_017309775.1 Paedocypris sp. Pulau Singkep
CTTCTTCTTCTTTTTATTCTTTTTCATCTTCTTCTTCTTCTTCTTTTTATTCTTTTTCTTTTTCATCTTCTTCTTCTTCTTCTTCTTCTTCTTCTTCTTCTTTTTATTCTTTTTCATCTTCTTTTTCTTCTTCTTTTTATTCTTTTTCATCATCTTCTTCTTCTTCTTCTTTTTATTCTTTTTCTTCTTCTTCTTTTTCATCTTCTTCTTTTTCTTCTTCTTCTTCTACTTCTTCTTCTTCTTCTTCTTCTTCTTCTTCTTCCTCCACATGGCTGGGCTGGATGGGTTGACGTCTCCTCAGGACTGGCAGGATGTGTGAATATAGGCCAGCGGTGGCATTGTGAGCAGACTGGCTGGCTTTTATGGGTTATCTGCTTCTGTTCAGCGTGCGGAGAGAAGCACTGACACACTGTCTGACCTATTTCTAAAATAACGCCCGGGGCGGCACGTATAGATGGAATGAACTGTTATCTGTTTTTAATTACATCTTAGCGAGGTCTGTTTCGCTACATGCTACGCGCCGCTCCTTTCTTTCCGTTGCTTAAGCTGAGGAGACGGACTCGTGCGCCGCTATTGTTCGACTGAATCGGTGAGGAGGATCAGGGGTTGAAAGGCGGGAATGGGAACGACCCTGTTTCCTCTCTCTCTCTCTCTCTCGGCGAGACGCGTATTTTTGGCTTTGGCTTTGGCTTTTTGGCCGTCACTCGGTTGTCGCCTTGTTCGGTGATGTGGAAAAAAAGTGATGGTTGCGGATCTACAAATGGATAGTGGGAGTGGCCTGACACGGAGACGAATTTAAAACGTTCATAGCGAACCAGGAAAGGCCCAGTTGTGGTCGGAATTCTGATGTTCTTCTCGGGTTCTCAAATTTCGTCTCAATTTTCTAACTAGCACGATTTATTTATTCGCAACCAAGACACGGAGAAAAAATGTAAACGTTCATAGCAAAGCGAGAAGTTGGGGTCGGAATTCTGATGTTCTTCTAGGGTTCTTAATTTTCGTCTGACAACTTAAAAACACAAACAATTGAGTTTAAAAGGAAGGAAAATGCTTGTTGGTGAAACACAAGGATATTACAGAAAGCTACAATTATTTTTTTCTTGAGACGTCATTGGGTTCTTAAAAACACAAAAACACAAACAAGTGAGTTTATTTATCTCGTCCTATACAATTAGGACGAGATAAGCTACAATTATTCTTTGTAAAATTAAATTATTCGACTCCCTGTTTAGCTTTTCTACAAAACCCTGAACCAACATGTTTTATTTTCTCGAATTCAGGCTTATCGAGAAATCGGCGCTTTTTTTTGCCATCATTGTAAGCTCCGTTTTTTTTTCTCCACAATCATGATTTCAGCTCATAAACTCATCTTAGCCATTATATAAAATGACATTTTATCAAGATAGCCATATCGATGAAGCCGGTTGGTTTTTGAGATTTCTTAACACTTTGCCGGTTCGCCTTTCAGCCATTATATAAAATGTCTAGGCATTGTGTGAATTAGTAGACATTCTACAGCGTGTTCTACTGGTGATCACAAGCTATTGGTAGGATTTTTACATTGTGAAATGGGAAAAGTAAATGACTCACTCTGACAAAAGTCCGTCAGTCAAACTTCTTCGAAACCCTGAACCAGAAAACGAAAAAATCGGAAGTGTACGATTTTTCTTTCCTAAGGCGTCATTGCGTTTTTGGACGTCAACCGACTTGGACGTCAACCGAATTAAGGCATATCTAGAAATTGACGCTCCATTTTTTTTTCCCACAATCATGATTTCAGCTCATCACAAACTGTTCTTAGCCATTATATAGAATGACTAGGCTACAAACTTCTGGTTCTTTGTGACCCTTTTATCAAGATAGCCTAACGGTGGGTTTTTGGGATTTCTAGGCATTGTGTGAATTGGGAGACATATTCTACAGCTTGTTATACGTTTCATACCAACAATATGTGGAATATTTTTTTCTTCTTCACTCGTACTCTAATTCTTATATCAACAATATGCAATGTTTCTGTTTTTTGCGTTGTGGCTGCTGCAAAATGTAAATTTCTCATTGTTGGGACAAATAATGGTTTTCTTCTTCTCTTTCTTCTTCTTCTTCTTCTTCTACTTTTTCTTCTTCTTCTTCTTCTTCTTCTTCTTCTTCTACTTTTTCTTCTTCTTCTTCTTCTTCTTCTTCTTCTTCTTCTTCTTCTTCTTCTTCTTCTTCTTCTTCTTCTTCTTCTTCTACTTCATCTTCATCTTCTTCTTCTACCGGTGATCACCAGCCATTATACACGTAAATGTCTCACCCTGACAAACAGCGGTCAGTCTTTACTTTACTTTAGAGAATTTCGATGTCTTCAAAACCAGCGAAACGACCCTAGTGGACGCTCAAACCAGCCATGATTCCAGAATGTGATAGTAATCCATAGGTTCTACTCCACCCGCGGTTATATTTAAACCACTATCATTCCCACACGTCTACTACAAATGGTTTCTGACAGGCGGGAAAGTGGGTTTTGATGAACTTCGGCGGGTTTTTGAGCTCCGGCGCATTTGTTCTTCTCGACTTTGAGCCGGCGAGTGAAGCGATCGTAATTAACAAACAGCAAGAGTAGCTGCGGAAGGCCTTTGTGAAGAAGGATTCTCTTCTTCATCTTCTTCTGCCGAGATGTCTCCTGCTCTTTGATTGGAGTCCATTTGATCTTCCTCGAGCAGACAGAGTCACTTCTGTGAGGGAGCTGACGTGTGACGGGTCAGGCCTTGGTCTGGAGCTGGAGCTCATCAGAATATCACGCTGCTGGAGAGGTCGGATGAAGTGTTTGTCAGACGTTAAAGGCCGTGACAACACCACCACCAGGATGTGACAAGGTGGTGAAAGACTCGTTGCAGCGGAAAACAAAAGAACTTTTCTTCGCCATTATGCCCGTTTTTATTCACGCGCTTATCTGCGTCCGTGAAGTTCGTTGGAATCGTTCTCTCGGTTCATCACCTGTTGTGTGTCGCACATACAAGAGCCAACGCACACTTTTGTATTTCTTGAAACATAAAACGTCAATTAACGTTATTTTAATTGTGTTGTTGTCATAAGAAGAAAAGCTGTTTCCATAAACAAATAACTTTGATGATGCGGGTGAAATAAACGCACATTGGTGCTGATGCAAAAAAGGCGTGGCTACGTTTCTGCTTTTGACTAACGGAAAGTCACGGTTACATTTTTGTTCAAACTTTACGAATAGCCTACAAATTTTACCTAAAATATATATTATATATAATATATATATATATATATATATATATATATATTATATTAAAAAATCACTATAAATGGTTTTATTTCCACCTTAAAGAAAAATAACTAAAGCGTTTTAGAAAAAATATTAATACATGTATGAAAAAATCATTATAAATGTTTTTCTTTTTACCTAAGAGAAAAAGGACATCTAAGGCTCTTTAGAAAAAAAACATATTATTGTATATATTAAAAGAAATCACTATAAATGTTTTTTTTTTTCTTTTTACCTTAGAACAAAAAATACAACTAAGGCTCTTTAGAAAATAATATTATATAATTAAAAAAATGACTATAAATGTTTTTATTTTTACCTAAGGAAAAAAAAAAACAATTAAGGCTCTTCAGAAAAAATATTGTATAAAATCAATATAAATATTTTTCTTTTTACCATGGGGGGGGGGGGGGGGGCAATAGAGGCTATTAAGAAAATAAACAAAAATTATATTATAGAATAAAAAAAAATCAATATAAATACTCTTTTATGGTTTTAAACTGTCCCTATTGTAGTCAACCGTGAATGAAATAAAGTGAGGAGAACGCAGAGTTCAGACTGTATTTTCCTTCTTCTTCTTCTTCTCCAGGCTTCACCATGACGGGAGACTGATGGACGTCTACCAGCGTCTTCACAGCGCCGAGGGGGCGTTCTTCATCCCCAACGACATGGAGCTTTCCAACCAGGAGCTGAGCTTCATCGTGAAGAAGGCCGAGCAATGGCGAGGCTTCAACGGAGAGAGACGCAAGGTGAGTCTGAGAAGATCTGATGATCGAGCTTCACCCTCACGCTCCTCTCAAGTCTCAGCCGCTTCCATGGATTAATGGCTGTTCAAAAGTCGATGGGCGAAATGGTAGTTGATACTAATACAAATTGATTCTTTTAATATATAATACGTTTTATTTTTGGCTAAAGAGCCTTAGTTGTTTTCTTTCTTAGGTAAAAATGAAAAACATTTATAGTGATTTTTTTTATACATGCATTAATATTTTTTTTCTAAAGCGCATTCTAAGGTGAAAATAAAACCATTTATAGTGATTTTTTAATGTATAATTTTTTTTCCCCCTAAAGAGCCTTAATTGTTTGGGTTTTTGTTCTGATTTTAGGTAAAAAATGTGTAGGCTATTCAAAATCATTCCATTTGAACAAAAATGTAACCGTGACTTTACATTTGTAGATACTAATCCATTTGTGCGCTTTGAGACAGTTAAAACTGTGAAAAGCGCCTTACAAATACTCATATTATTATTATTATTATTATTATTATTATTAATCCATCAGCGCCGATCCAGATGAAGAGACGGCTTTCAGAAAGACACTAATTAACACACGACGCCGTACGAAGACGATACCGAATTATTTCCGACGATTTCTGTTTAGTTACATTTACGAATGCCAGACATTTGTCACGGAGGTTTTGAGTTCTCGTCTAATTAGAAAGCCCTAATTAATCAGAATGCAAATTAGCTTGATTCATCCGCACAAATCAATTGCCACCAATATTTCATCATCGGGAAGAGGGGAAAAGAAGAGAAATGCACTCGCTGAATTAAAATGCGTGTTTAATAACTTGCATTACACGTTTGGCATGTTGCTCAAGATTTAAAAAGAAAAAATGCTCGTCAAAATCAAACGTCTCACAATTTAATTAGTTTATGCTCGGCAATTAACTAATGAATATAGTTCCAGCTTTTGAATCACACACATTGTGCTTTTAATTGTAAGTGTTTTAACGGCGCAATCTGATTAGTTAAAGCCGTCCAATCACAGAGCAGCTCGTCATTTTTTGACACAGATGGACAGATACTGAGAAAAAATATAAACATAAACACTATTTTAAATGAATACATGCCCTGTTAGACAAAACACACACACACACACACACAATTGAAATTTGGTCCGAAATTATCATCTTGACCCTCAAATCGGCTTCAAAGTTGTGGAGCTTAAACATTAGGTCCCCACAAGTGACCATAGAGACGCACTTAAAAAACTGTAAAAACTTTTTACACTTTTTACTTTTTACACTGTAAAAAATGTACAATGTACAAATTTTGCGTCAACTTCAACCTAATCACTTTGCTTGGGATCAACTTAAAATTTTTACTTTGAAAGGACTTAACTATCCACGACTTAGTCAATGCAAAAAAAACAAAACATATTTTTAATCAAATGAAGTTTTTAAGTTTAATGAAATCTCAAATGATACGTTTTATTAATCATCGGAAGGGTTGAAAAACAGACCACCACTCTAATATTTCCGTATATTTGCATCTTTGTTGATTGAGGCTCGTGTACTAACGGATTGAATTTAAACAGCAATAATATGTGTAAGAGCATCAAACATTATATCATAAAACCTGAGCAGAAAATGTGTTTAAACTACTGAGGCGTAATGAGGCGGAGCAACAACTCAGTCACATAAGTTACCTTATACGTAAAGAGACTCCAATCAGCAGAAGATCTGCTCTATTGGTCCATTTATCAGACAGGCAGCAACAGCGCCACCCATTGTGGGAATGGCGAGCAGGTGGAAATGCAGCTGGAGTCTCTGCTCAAATAACGAGACACATTGATTGTTAATTACATATGTACCTTATTTAAGCATCTATTGTTTCCTCATAAGACAAATTGCAGAAAATGAAACGTTTTGAGTGAGATCAAGTATAAAAATGTATTCAAAGTAACGACACGGCACTTTTTACAGTGTATTAAAGTTATCAATAACGACTCTGGTGTTTGTCAACCAAACGCCGTGTTGTGATATTTTCAGCAAAACACACACACACATTACCTAGTTTACACACATCACACTAAGTGTGTAAGTTAGCGCTCTGACTTTATTGCTGGAATGTTCCGAGCAGTCGCCACCTCTTCTCTCATATCGGCCTTCATTTGCGGTTATTGAACTGATAAAATGCGAACACATTAAACATTTGCCGGCGTGATGAAAATTTAGGGTTATTGCGTCTCACAATTTTTGCATTATTCAGGCAGACGATTTTTCATTTAAATAAGATGGCCGGGGCCATTATTTCATAATTATTGTGGCAATATCTCCGTGCTAAAAAGGGTCACTTTCCCAACTCGGCAAAGACGGATCCCTATTAAACCCATTTGCCTACATGCAAATTTTTTTTTTTGCCATTTTCTCTCATTAACTATTTATCGACACGTGGGGAAAATGTGAGCGAAACTAATATTTAGCAACTCTAATTATTTTCTTTTGCATCTCTAATTAGACGGATTGTGCTTGATGCGATTAGGTCAGGATGTGGAGGTTTTCATTAAAAATAGATTTCAGGAGCTGTGTCCTAAATCTTCACTTGCAATTAAAGCGCACATGCAAAATTGCGAAGGGATTGTAATATCAGCAGACCGGGAGAATTTCTCTTCATTACGAGGAAGTTAGTGAAAGAGCCACAGGCTGCGGTGGAGGATCTACTGATGCTTTGGACCGACACTTCTGAATGAACGACTTTATTTGTTCCACTAAGGGGAAATTTCTCACGTTTAAAATGTTTTACGTAATTTTTTATTTAACAAAATGTATTAGGTTTGATGAGAATGGTGATGAAATTATTATACATACAAAGTGGGAATTATAGCTGTTTACTGTCAATATTCCTGACAATCAGCAAGGGTGTAAAATACTCAAGTAAATGGACTTTCTAACAATTTTTTTACTTTGCTTTTTTTTTTTACTTTGCAAAACTACTTCGTACTTGCACAGAGTATCAAAAATATAAGCATGTTTTACTCAACTTGTACTTGACCACCTTTGTGATTGAGTATCTTTACTCCACTACATTTAAATGGATACTTACCGTTTCTCGTTACATTGTGATTGTGATCTTTTACTACTTTTGTTAATTTCTTGGATTGACGTGATGATATCGCCATCTGCAGGATGCTGAATGTACTGGACACTGTTTAGTGTGAATTAGCGGGTTTTTTTTTTAATGCATTTTGTTCTGAAATGCCATACAAATATTAGAAAACAATCCCTCATGAAAAGATTCTTGTTTTTCACATTCCCTGCTGTTTAAGTTATACAATTAGATACTTTACGACGTTTACTCAAGTCTTGTAACTTCTAATGGAGTAATTTTTTTTTTTTTACAATTTTTACACCTCTGACAATCTAGGAATTTGGTTTGTGTGTGAAAGTTCAGATTTTACATCTGATTGGGTAGAATTTGGGTCAAATCGTGAGTAAACAAGTTTTATTCATGCTACACTCTTATATCATACTGTAATAATTGCCAAATTAATGGACCAAACTATAGTATTTCGGACTATGAGGAACTTAAAAATTCTACAAAACGTATAAAAATTGACTGTGCACCTTATAATCCCGCCAAAAAGTGTAATTTAATGTGAAAATGTTGTCATGCCCACCAAATAGCCCCGCCCCCTTCAGTATGCCTCCCTTCATTTTGAGTATTAAAAGTGGCGACCCTACGTCGGCCCCGCCCTTTTTGTCACGCCCACCAAATAGCCCCGCCCCCTTCAGTATGCGTCCCTTATTTTTGGGTATTAAGAGTGGCAACCCTCCATCGGCCCCGCCCCACACCTCCCGGCGCTCTAGCAGAAGCGTGGCGTGCGTTTTACCGAGGAGAATAACGAGCTCATTAATTATGTGTCGGCGCGGCCACAGCTGGAGCTCATTAATTATGCCGTCACTGTACCTGCGAGGGAGGTGCTAATGTCTGGAGCAGGTAACACAAACTGTTGTGACAGTGACGGAGGGGCGTAATTGACTAGAAGCTTGGGCTAATGGCTGCTGATCGCCCCGGAGATGTTCTCGCTGGAGATCCGTCTCTGTAATGTCTTCACAGCGGCTGAGTTGAGGGGATCCCGAGGTGCCTCGCCAAACAGCTGACGGGGGCTCCACCTGTACTGGAATCTGTCTACCAACAATCTAATGCTCGGCTGTGCTTCACTGATTTGAAAAACTGTTTTCGAGATTCTCGTGTACATTATGCGTGAGTAAATGACTGTGAAATATAAGAGTGTTGTGTAGATTTACCGTATTTTTCGCCATATCAGACGCACCGGCATTTAAGACGCACCCAGTTTTAAAGGAGGAAAATCTAGAAAAATAAGATTCTGAATCAAATACTGTAGTGAAATTTTTATATCGACTGTATAAAAGTTAACAGCAGTTTAAGAACAATTGTATGCCAAACATGTGACATGAACAGTCAGTAAAGTCAGTAACAGTGAGAGTAGCGCTGCGCGGTATAGCGGTATTAACCTGAATAGCGGTATTGAGATGTGCCACGATATGGATTTTGCGATACCGTGGATACCGTGATAATTGATGAATTAGATTTTTATATAAGTATATAAACACCTTAATACAGTATTACACATGAGTTTCGTTACAAGTTGTAACTTGCAACTATCAATGACGGCACAGACATTACTAATGGAACACAGAAAGCAGTGTAACAGACTGAATTAATAGATCACACACACGTGACGCGCACACGCCTGCCGCTCTGTTTACTAGTGCGCTGTGTCTTTAAGAGAAGAGCGGCTGTTTTAGTTTTAAAGACGCGCGCGAGAAAATCTGCTTGTTTTTTTTTGATCAAAGTCTGTTTTCGTTTGGAAATCATGGTTTCATTGTTTCACAAGATTTTGCGCGAGAAAGAAAGCGAGACAGCGTATGTATACCGCGGTATTGCACACTAAGATGGCGGTGACTGCGCTCCGCGGATCTCTGCATTCGCCGTATAAGACGCACCAACTTTTCAGACGATGTTGTTCAGACGACAAATGCTGAAATTCTGCTTCCACCTAGGCCCAATGTCGTAACATTACGACAATTTCTTAAAACCTTAACAAAATATGAAAAATGTCAAAACTCAGTCTGTAGAGCCCACCGGACCAGGATTCCAACCTGACGTGTCTTCAGCGGCAGATCTACAGTATTACCGTATTTTGCTGTAAATAAAAAAAAAAGAAATCCTAAAAAATGAATCGATTGACAGCACTAATATATATAATTAATTTCTCAGTGTAAAATACATATTTTAAATAATATTTTTTTAGTAATTGTTATTGTCATTGCATCACATGGTTACAATGAAATTGGGAATATTTCATTATGGGATATTTATAGGGAATATGGGAATATTGGGAAAAATATAACATTTTTGTATTATATTTTTTTAAATAATGTAGAATAAACAAATTATAAAAAAAGATATATATATATATATATATATATATATATATATATATATATATATATATATATGCAGTTTTGTGTTTATGATACAGCCAGTAGATTACTGTTTTTTTTTTTTTTTTATTTACAGGGATTTTTTTTCTTCTTCCTGAAATAGACAAAAAGGCTTTTGCATCAAAGCGACGAGCTAAAGTCTGTGTTTAAGAGAGAGAGAGTGTGTGTGTGTGTGTGTGTGTGTGTGTGTGTGCTGCTGGTTTGGCCTTTGCCGGGCTGTAATTGATTTGACGTTAGTGGAGTTGGCACAGCTTGTTAGATCTTTTCGGTTCGTGTTGTTTTGTTGTGAGACGGAAAAGGCTTTTCCTGCATTTTCCAGTCCGTTCACATCATCCCGCGCGCGGACTAGCGGCCCGTGACCGTTCCCCTCCGCTGGGCCGCCACCACACAATAGTCCCGGAAAACTGCTGGAAAAGCCCAAAACAGGAAGATAAACAGCGGAGTGATGAGAGGGAAGCTGATACACCTGCAGCCCCGCCCCTCCTGCCCACGCCCCGCCCCTCCCCTCCTGCCCTCTTCTCTTCTGCCCCCGCTCTCCTCTCCTTTCTTTTTCCTTTCCTATCCTATTCTTTACTCCTCTCATCTCCTATCTTCTTCTTCCCCACTCCTCTCTTCTTCTACCTCTCTCCTCTCCTTTCTTCTCTTCTCTTCTCTTGTCCTCGTCTCTTCTCATCTCCTCTCTTCTCTTCTTATCTTATCTTCTCTCATCTCATCTTTTCTCATACTCTCTCCTGTCCTCTTTTCTCTCTCTTCTCTTCTCTTCTCTTCTCTTCTCTTCTCTTCTCTTCTCTTCTCTTCTCTTCTCTTCTCTTCTCTTCTATTCTAATCTCATCTTTTCTCCTCCTCTCCTATCTTCTCTTCTCTTCTTTCCTCTGCTCTTTTCTCATCCTCTCTGCTCTCCCCTCTCATCTCTTCTCTTCACTTCTTCTCTCCTCTCCTCTCCTCTCCTCTCCTCTCCTCTCCTCTCCTCTCTCTCTCTCTCTCTCTCTCTCTCTCTCTCTCTC
>MU204191.1:15154636-15167136 GCA_017309775.1 Paedocypris sp. Pulau Singkep
TCTCTCTCTCTCTCTCTCTCTCTCTCTCTCTCTCTCTCTCTCTCTCTCTCTCCTCTCTCCTTGCATTAGCTCTGGAAGCTTCTTCTTCTTCAGTTACAGGAGGTTATTAGTGGACAGTGCACAGAGGCTCCGGGCCCCGGGGCCACACAGCAGAGGCCGATGCGACGTGACTGCAGAGGGACACGCCTGCCATGCAGAAAAGGTCAATGGCTTTTGGTGGGCAGCAATGTGTGAAAGTGTTTCAGTCGCACAATGCTACAGAGAGGGTGAGGGAGACTTTTATTTTGCCTTGTTGGAGGAAAACAAATCTGGCATTGATTGCTTTTCTTTTCCCAGTGGGGGACTAAATTTGGGTGTCGTGGGATCCAGATTAAAAATAAATAAATAAATACAATATGTTATAATATAAATAAATACAATATGTTATAATATAAATATTATATATATGTGCTATATTTTATTTATTTATTTATTTGTTTATTGTTATTATTATTATTTAGTTAATATGCATATTTTATGAGTATTAATTTTATAAATTTGTTGTAGTTATGAATTGTGAATTTTAACATGTATTATCATAATTATAAGAGCTATATATTTTAAAATGTGTGAGTTTATAAATTATCTAAAAAATATATAATATATTATATGTATAATAATTTATGTATGTGTGTCTGAGTGTGTGTCGTAGTTGTCAAACTATAATAGCTCGATGCTTTCGTCTAAAAGTACATTGATCTACTCGTCAAAATGCTTTTATTATTAACAATTACAAGTCTTATCAATCTTTTAAACGAAAGAAAAAAAATTCCGCACAGGACGCGAACACCGAACCGTGTTTTTTTGTGTGTTATTTGCATCACTGCGGTGAAATCCAAGCGCTTCTCAGAAGACGGAGCACCTTCATGAGTCTGATGAGAGTTTCATGTTCCCGCAATCCAGTGTCCGTAAAATCATTTACAAGTCCTCGTAAAGATCCAGAACCGCAGCGCGTTAAACATGACCAGAACAACATGTGTAGAGTTTTCCTTTAATACGTGATTGCACCACATTCACCACGGCGACGTCACCATCCGCAAATCAAAAGCAGCTTGGCACTTAGTCACACTGGATGTTTTAAAAGTCCTCTCGTCTTTTCTCCAGAGGTGTAAAGAAGGCCTGACAACCATACTTGAGTAAAGTTTTGTTTTTTTTCTAATTTGCATAGCGACTTTTTGTTGGTCTCGAACTAAGAAAAGCGCTATAGAAATAAACTTGAACTTAAAAGTACGGATACCTTACTGTGAAAATTACTCCGATACAAGTCATCAATTCCAAGAAGACTTGAGTAAAAGTCCTGAGTAAAAGTTACGAGAAAGTATTCCGTTTTAAAAGAACTCAAGTATTTTACTCCTATTGATTTACTTCTATTGATTTTTGCCTCAAAAAACACCAAGAAACACAAGAAAAAACAACAAACAACAAACTAGTGATTTATGTGGCTTTATTTCTTAAAATAAATGAAATCCAACCTCTCAATGTTTCACAATGGCATAATAAAAAGAATAAAAAAAGTATTCAATTTTAAAAGAACTCAAGTATTTTAGTCCTATTGATTTTAGGCTCAAAAAACACAGAGAAACACAAGAAAAAAAGCAACAGACAAAAAACAACAGACTCGTTATTTATGTGGTTTTATTTCTTAAAATAAATGAAATCCAACCTCTCAATGTTTCACAATGGCAGAATAAAAAGAATTAAAAAAGTATTCCATTTTAAAAGAACTCAAGTATTTTAGTCCTATTGATTTTAGGCTTAAAAAACACAGAGAAACACAAGAAAAAAAGCAACGAAAAACAACAGACTTGTTATTTTTGTGGTTTTATTTCTTAAAATAAATGAAATCCAACCTTTTAATGTTTCACAATGGCAGAATAAAAAGAATTAAAAAAACAAAAAAGTCAGTCTCGGTCAAACTCAAATGTGCTAAAAAGTGTTAGAAAAAGATGCCGACGTGTCGCGCACAATAAGTGTAGCAAATTAAAGAAACAGCTACTTAATCACAAATGTAGTCAAGTAGAGAGTAACAGTTGCTTATAGTTTTTGATACAAGTAACACTAAAGTAACAAAGTCCATTTACTCAAGTACTCCCCCCCCGTGGACTTTTCGCAAACGATTCCCGGTTTTATGCCGCGGAGGCCGTCCTCAGCAGAGGTCAAGAGGTCAGATGCGTGTCCCCGCCCTAATCCGCGTTCCCGCTAAGCCTCCTCAGTCTTCCCCGCGAACAAACCTCGAAAAGATTCCACTTCCAGGCATCCGCGTCTCACACAACTTTCCTTTTCCGGAGTTGTTTGTGGATTAAACGGCCTTTTGAAGCGCTTATAAAAGCAGATTAGCGACGGTGAATTATGCAGATGCCTGCTGCAGATTATCCCGCGCTGAGATGCTATCTCGCCGCTGCTTTATCTGTCTCCGCTCCCAGTCTGAAGTGAAATATTCACGCCCGTTTACTTTATAACTCTCGCCGCTTCAGTCCACTGCGCGTCACACGGCGTTAGCGCGGCGCTAATAAGCAATAAACACACAATGCAGATGTTTTCCTGATGACGGCAGGAGCTGTTTGTCACGTCGGGAAGAGAAGACGGAGACGAAAGCCATTCCGCAGCCACATCACGTTCCGACGCGGCGGATTCGCGCTGCCCTAATTACGACAACAGCGCGTTTAGCCATGCGTGAGGTCGTAACGTGCGAGTATCTCCGCTACGCCGGCTGGTGATGGCTCCTGCTTGAAGCGACGCCTGCGAGGGAAAATAACCCAATACAAACCGCGATCAGTCCGGCTAGGCTAACGCGCCATCGCTAATCCGCTTATTTTTTGCTATTTTGAGACGCGTGCTATTTTATCTAGGTGATCAAAAGTGTTTTCCACTTCTGCTTAAATACTGTGTTTAGGCGAATAGACGCACTGCTTTTTATCGAATTTTCGACTTGAAATCGAAAATGATTTTGATTTTCGAATCGAAAATGAAGAACACGACAAGGAGTGAAAAATAATCCAAGGAACAGACACAATCAAAACGCTGGGTCTGCCAAACAGGGGATAATAATCCTTTCTCTTCACACGGCGTCAGATAAACAGAGAGATTGAAACAGGCCTGAGCTTGAAACAGTTGCTCTGCGCATGGGCGGAGTCTGACTGGAGAGCAAAGGATCTTGGGAAATGAAGTCCTGACCACTAGAATCGACTTTTTGTTACCTATTATTCAAGCAAAACGATATCAAAATGATACGAGTCACAAGTTAGGTTTGTTAAATATAGAAAGAATAGTGTTTTTAAGGGAATATTAACGTAATTGAACCAGAAACGTTAATAAAAACAATTTTTTTATTTTACTTTTAAATTTTGTGCCTGAAAAATCATATTTGTGCTTATATTCGCGGGGTGCTTATAAACGCGTAAATATGGTAAGTCCTGTCAACTTGAACAGTTGAGTTGAGTCAATGTCGACATGGCCGTTCATTTCCAAAACAAAAGGAAAAAAAATGTCTGGTTAAAATGCGTCTTTCGTTTAACAAGCCTACTGTAACTTGTGACTCGTATCACTTTGATGTCGATTCATAATGATCAATTCAAAATAATTGATGAAAAAAAAAAATCTATTTTAGTGATTGGAACTCCCCACTTGTGAAAGCGTCAAATGTAAAAACGAAAAATGAAATTGGGGCGCTTTTATTTTGAAAAAATGCGCCTTTTCGCGTCGGAAATTGAAAATACAAATTGGAAGAGGTGCTTTTAATTGCGTAAATACGGTAATCTCGTCCGTCACGGTTTCTTCGTAATTGTCCATTTCGCTAAAATCGTAGCGTTAAAACGGTCCCAACATTTCTCCGACCTTTACAAGCAGCGTGAGGCGTGTGTTGTTGTGTTCGGTTAACGAGAGATTGACGGCGTCGGCACAGGTAGCGCGGACCTCCCTCCGTCTCTCCCATGATGCTTTGCTGTCATCTGCCCATCACGTCATAGCGAAGCAGCCCAACATGTGCAGCCGCCACATAAATAACCGGCCACACACACACACACACACACACACACACACACACACACATCGAAGCTCATTCAAATGCACCTGTCAACTTGATGAAGCACTCGCCCGCAGGGAAGCATTGTTTACATTTTCACTCCACTCTTTGCAAAAGTGAGATTCTAATTATTTTCCCACTGTAAATTAAAGCCAAGCGGGACAGAACTGAGAGTCTGCGAGTTTCACAACTGGAGTTAGACAAAGTGTGTAACTGTGTATTTATACGGGACATAAAGTGTGTAGAACTGTGTATTTATACGGGACATAAAGTGTGTAGAACTGTGCATTTATACAGGACATTTAGTGTGTATAACTGTGTATTTATACAGGATATAAAGTGTGTTTAACTGTAGATAATTACTAGTGCTGTCAAAGTTAACACGTTAACGCATGTGATTAATTTTAAGTGTTTAATCGTGTCAACTATTTTTAACGCCATTACTCACAGTTTTGTTGTTTTTTTTGCTTTCAATTTGGCAACTGCAATGAATACCAAGAGACCCGCGCGCTGTCTCCAGGTGCGGCTCATTAAGATCAGCAGCTCACAGTCATTGAGTTCAGGTGTTGTCACTTAGGCGCAAAGTGTTTAAGTGACACTGACCTACTTTTCCCCTTTTCAACTGCAAATAACTTGCAAATAACTAACTAAAAAAACTTTAGATTCCTACGGATTAGATTAACAAATAACACTGTGTTTACTTACACTTGTTTTTAAAAACAGACGTTCTAAGCTTCACACATGTTTACACCTCAATAACCAATATTACAAGCTTCAGTCTTTTAATCGCGATTAATCACGATTAATTTGGTTAGGGAAGTGCGATTAACTACAAAGAATTAATCGTTTGACAGCACTAAAATGACATGTGGTGTGTATATCAAATATATACTATTTGACTGTACATATTTCCATTTGTGCTGTACACACACACACACACACACACACACACACACACACACACACACTTGGCTGTTCTCATGGCGTATGAAGATTGTCACCAGCAAGAAAGCCACACTTAAATAATGCGCTTATTGAATTTCGTGGATCCATTTTTACAAATATGGAGATGCGTAATCTCATTTGCCCGGGCACAGACACTGGCTTATTCAGGAGCGGAGGCAGCGTGGGCCGGTGTTTGCTCAGTTCCCGGACCCTCGCCTGTCTGTCCGCTCGCCGTAACGCTCGCCAAATCTGAATTTATGTCGCGTCTGGGAGACGTGGCCCGACGTTTCCAGCCTCTAAAGAGACCGATAGGAACTCTATCAGATCTGCCGATGCAGACGTGGACGATAAATGGCGGCTTGATTGGTGGTAATTCGGTTAGCGCACTTGAATGCTATCTGCTTAGCCCACAGATGGCTTCCGGAGAACAGCCAGGCTTTGAGACGGAGAAAAGCGCCGCGCCGTGATGCAACGCATGAAAATTCACCACACTGGCGCTACACATGCGGATTAGCGCACGAGTGACCGAGACGCCGCGCAAATAAAGCGGCTTGAATTCGCGCGCGGAAAATCCTCCGCCGCTTGTTTTTTGGGAGTGCGCGTGACCCGGCGGGTAATTACGCGCGGTAATAATAGTTTCCCACCCGGGCTTGAGTGGCTGGAAATGAAAGTTCTCTCGCTTTGACACGACGTGTGTTTGTTTCTGCAGAGTCGTAATTACCGGCCAATTGAGGGTCACCTTGAGTTTAAAGGTTTAAAGTTTAGAGGTGTAAAGAGTACCAGACAAACATACTTGAGTAAAAGTACAGATACACACTGTATACGTTACTCCAATTTAATTTAAAGTCACCACTATAAAAAAGACTTGAGTCAAAGTAGCAACGTATCGATTTTTAAAAGAACTTACGTATTTTACTCATACTGAATTTAGGCTAAAATAAAACAAATGAATGTGAAAAAAACTCAGTTTTTTTTGAGTAAATGAAAATAAAACTTTAGGTTTGTTTTTTTCTAATACAGAAACAAAATGTAACACCTCCATGTTTCAAAAATGGTAAAACAAAATGAATAAAGAACAAAAAGCTTCCGGTATCTTCATCAGTCTACAGATGGCATAATCGCCTCGTTCGCCCCAATAAATTAACCACGATAAAAAACGATTATAAGGTTCTTCGCGCACAACCAAAATGTAACAAGTAACAGTGTCAATCGAAATGTAGTGGAGTGAGAAGTACAGTTACTCAACCAGAAATGCAGTGGAGTAGAGAGTAAAAGTTGCTTATATTTTTTGATACTCAGTACAAGTACGAAGTAGCCAAAAACATACTTAAGTAAAGTATCAAAGTACATTTACTCAAGTACTTTACACCTCTGTGCATACCTTTTATTGTTTAATTTAGGAAAACTATCTTCAGCAGTTTACCAAAGAAATACATGCCTTTGAAAGAGAATGGAAATGAAAGATGGATAGATGAAAGAAAGAGATAGAAAGAAAAAAAGAAAGAAAGAAAGAAGAAAAAAGAGATAAATTGAGCGAGAAAGAAAGGAATAAGAAAGAAAGTGTATATCATAAGTGTATAATTCAAGAAAAATGTCGACATTGTTGAGTTAATTTCCATAAATTGAGTTTGACCCAAAATTTAACTATCCGTGTCTGTTTTGTCTTGTCAAAAAAAAAAAATCACATGAATTAATGGAATATTATTAACAACATTCTAAGAAAACCATAAAAAATAAATCTAAATTCCTGTTCTAAATGTTTTAGAACTAGGTTCTAAAAATCTCTGTTTAAATTGTGTTAAATTGAATAGGATTCACAATTGCTGTTGTACTGAAAACGTATACAAAAAAATATGAATGTAGTAAATGTGTATATGTAAATTTTAAACTTTATCGTTTCAATCATTTCATATTTTACTTTCATATGAATATTTTATTGCCAGTGTCTTGTTATTTTTCCCATGTTTTTTTGTTTACAAATGGGACTCCAACCCTTCGGGTGTAAATGTGTATTAAGATTTGAAAAAAAAAAGAAATATAAAATAAATATATATATATATATATATATATATATATATATATATATATATGTAACAAACCATCCATCAGTCATTTGTGCAACACAGGTGTAGCAAAGCATTCTGGGACGTGTAGTCTGTGTGTCTGCTCTGGCGTTTAAAGCATCTCGAGTAGAACACACACGACCTACAGGGTGTGTTTAGTACCGACAGACCACGAAAACCACTCGTGTGTGTGTGTGTGTGTGTGTGTGTGTGTGAAGCGCTTTAGAAAGAAACCCAACGTGAACACACACACACACACACACACACACACACGATGTGATAGCAGATAAGCCGCTGTGACAGCTCTCGCACATATGTTGCAGAAGTGACGAGTGTGTGTGTGTGTGTGTGTGAGTGTGTCAGGTCAGAGGCGAGTGCGACACTAGTGTGAATCTGGCCCAGTTGGGTGAAAGGCGCTGTGATCTTCACACACCACTGACTCCGAGATCCATGACCTATATACTAGCGCGTTACACGCTCCGCTTCCCCTAATAGAGCGCGCCTGTGCATTACAGGTACAGCAGACAAATAACACACACTGGGGACGCGTACACACACGTCTGATCCGTCCCTCGTGACCACGCACCTGCAAAAACACCTTTTCTTGTTTTGGGATTTGTTTCACTACAGATTAGTGCGATACACTTTTCACACACACACACACAAACACACACACACACACACACACGCACTGTGTATAGTAAGCATGTGTATACAGTTATTTAGCACAAAGTGGGGCCCAAATGCCAGGCTTTTACACTAAAGTGTCCCCATGGTTACTTGTGGGGACCTTTGTCTGGGCTTCACAGTTATGAAGGTTGTGTATGGTCAAGGTGGGATTGTAGGCTGAGGTTATAGTTTTAGTTAAGGAGGGGACTGGGGGGGTTGATGGGTGTATATATATTTGTATATATTTGACTAAATTACCTTCATTTGATCTAAAATCACATTAATTTAGAAAAATTATGAATATTATCTTTAGTAGTTTACCTAAGAAACACATGTGTTTGAGAGAGAAAGATAGATGGATGGAAAAAAGAAAGAAAGATAGAAAGAAAGAAAAGAAATTAGTAAAATAAAGAAAAGGGATAAAAAAGGAAAGAAAAAATGAAAAAATAGAAAGAAAGAAAGAACAACAAAGAAAGAAAAAAAAAGAAGAGACAGAAAGATCGAAAGAAGAAAGAGAGAGAGTGGAAGAAAGAAAGAAGGAAAGAAAAAAAAAATAAAGAAAAAAATAATAATAATAAAGACATAAAAAAAGAGAAGAAAAATAAAGAAAGGAAGAAAGAAAGAAAGAACGAGAGAGGTTTTATTCCACTTATGTGAGGTATTTCTCGTTGAATGTTGATATTAAAGGAGAATTTTTGGGACATGAGGCATTCCGCCGGGGATTGATTAGATGAAGAGGGTCTCAGTAGACCACCGTCAATGTAAGACACCCTACTTAATTTTTGGAAAATGATAATGAGGCTGTGAAAATTAAATACGTTCCCCCGATTAAGGTCCATTTGACAGGTGGATGAGTGATGAGTGATGTAAAGCAGACAGTGTAAGAATAAATCTGGAAACGTGAAAAGAAACGGGATCTTTTGGTTTATAATGGTGAGTTTTTTGTTGGCGGTGCGTCTCATTCCTGAGCTCATCTCCTCAAACACGGTAAATTACACGCCATTACTGTCAAACCTCTACCTGTGCGGTGAACCGCGACCTCAGGTGAAGACCAATCCTGACCTCCAGAGGAATGTGGCTCCGCCCTGCTCACACACACACACACACACACACACGCATTTATTTTACCATTGGCCTACATTCTAATCAATACACATAATCCCGGCCATCAATTTAAACTTCAATCTAAAAATTAGTGCTGGGCGACACTGCAAAATATATTTTTTTGATAAATTATATATCGAGTAAATATATTACCAAGTAAATGCAGGCCAATATCGCCGATAGCGATGTTGTTACCGATACTTTCTTATTTTTAGCACACAATTGAAATTACATTTGTTTTCTTGCGTGTTGGGTGGATGTCACAATTTATTTATTAAACTCTGAATTTTACTCTGAATCTTATTCTTACTTGAGTATTTTAATCTGAATATGTGAGTGTCAGTCATGTGTGAGGTTAATTAAAAGCAAAACTTTTTCAAACGTGATAAAAATACATATGTTATTGATACAAACTTAACATGCAGGGAAATTACAAGAATATTTAAATAGAACAAAGTACAGGAAAAACAAAATAACACTAAAATAACACACGTACACTAAAATAATAATATAGTAACAAATGTCCAAGCACTATTCGTTTACAAAGTTGTAAACACAGACAAAGGTCCCCGCAAGTGACCATAGGGACACACCTTAGTGTAAAAACCTAGCAACTCCACTTTGACCTAAATGCCTGTACATGTACACACACACACACACACACACACACACACACCTATATGAGTCCACCCGTCATTTATGCTCACACACTTAACCCCACCTAAAGACACACACGCACACACACACGCTCAGCCACACCCTTTATCTTAAAACATACACACAGGAAAATGTACAGTATGTAGCTCCACCCATCTCCGTAACGCACGCACAAACGCACATACTCAGCCACACCCTTTATCTTAAAACATACGCCCTGGAAAGAGTATGTAGCTCCACCCATCTCCATAACGTACGCACACACACACACAAACACGCTCAGCCACACCCTTTATATTAAAACATACGCCCTAAAAAGTGTATGTAGCTCCTCCCATCTTCATAACACACGCATGCACGCACACACACACACACACTTTTTACGCCCTGGAAAGTGTATGTAGCTCCACCCATCTCCTTAACACACACACACACAAACACGCTCAGCCACACCCTTTATCTTAAAACATACGCCCTGGAGAGTGTATGTAGCTCCTCCCATCTCCATAACACACACACACACACACGCACACGGACATTTTTCTTCTATAAAGACTATTTTTTTTCTAATTCGAGTAGCGTCTTTGCGTTGGTCTCGAACAAAGAAATACACGTATAAGCTATATAAATAAACTTGAACTTGAACTTGAACTCACACGATGGGCAAATCCGTTAAAATGAGTTAAACTAGTTAATCTGGTAACTTCAGTTGCCTGGACTTTCTTTTTCAAGCTAGGTCAGAGATGTTAATACAACCACCTCGCTTGAGAAAAGACTGTATTTATCTATACTCGTCTTTTTGTTTTTGTTTTTTTTTGTTATATACCTCCTATATTTATCCATATTTTGTTCTATAGTGTTTATGTTAGTCTGAGTACCAGTCTGTGTCTCCACAGGTGGCGGTCTACGACTACATCTGGACGGAGGAGGAGCCTGTGGTGGGACCGCCCCCGGCCACGCCCACCCCGGCCTCTGAGACCAGCACACACGTGTCCATCTTCACGCTGCACCTGAGCGGCCTGCGTCAGCACTACAGACACTTCCTGCGCCAGCCCGACGGAGCCATCGTGGAGGTGAGGAACGCACAGCAAGAACCGACAATTTTTATTTATAATAAATATAAATAAACAAAAAATAAAAGTCTATAAATTAACTCTTTTAAAGTCTGTAAATGAACTTGAACTTGAACCAGAGCTAAGCCCCTTACAGAAGCCTGAGGGCGTGAATAAACGCATGAACAGTCTGAATTTGGTGGAATATTATTCGTTTTAAATTTGACATGTTGGAGTGTGTCGCTTTGCCTGGGAATCAAACCTGCAACTGAATTACCGTATAAATATAAGCACCATTTTTTCAAATTTCTGACACTGTGGCGGTGCTATATATAATATAATATAATAAATATAATATAAGCTTCCATTTCTCTGTATTTCAAGTCAGGAACAAACACAAATAAAAAAGAAACACGGCGTCTTTATGCCAATGTGACATCGCAGAAAGAGTCAAAACAGTTGAAAATGAAAAACACGGGCAAGAAGTTAAAAATCCAAAGAACAGACACAATCAAAACGCTGGGTCTACTAAACAGGGGATGATAATCCTTTGCTTTGATTCTCTTCACTGCGTCTATTATTCCAATAAAACGATATCAAAATGAGTCACAAGTTAGGTTTGTTAAATAACTCAACTCAACTTTAATTAAGCACTTTAATTTCCACATCAAAGTTGCTGTACACACAACAGTCACACTTATAACAACAATAAGGTATAAAACAGATATAAAACAAAAGTAAAAAAAAAAAAAAAAAAAAGCCAACAACTCATACCAGGTTTTCTTTTAAATAAATAAAAAATGTATTTTTATGAGAATATCGATGTTTCGAGGACCAGAAACGTTAATAAAAAATATATATATTTACATTTCTTTTTTTTTGTCCAGGTGGGTGCTTATATTCGCGTAAATACGGTAATAGTATATTGATATTACAATAATTAAATTAATTAATCAAGGCCAAAACACACACAAACTGAAGGAATGATAATATATTCCTTTATTGGTCCCACAATGGGGAAATTTGCTACTTTGTGGAACTAGTGGGAATTCGATTAACTATCTGGCTTGTGGTCACAAATGGTACAAAAAATGCATTTTATGGCCAATAAATACCCACATATATTCTTCAAACATATTATGAACAAAAAAGAGAAATATAAACTTCAGTTTCTGAAGTTGAACTAAGTGATGTTAGTAAGTCCGGTAAACTGACCGTTTGCTTGAATACGCCAACTAATCACGCAGAAAAACACAACTTTTTGAGTAAATTCTACTTTTCACACGATTATAAATTAAAACTTAAAATTCTGAGTCAATCTGACAAACTTGAACTTTGTTTAGTACTTAATATTTAAGTACTCACTATGTGGTATGAGTCATGTGATTGTAACGCTGACACTGACATCCAGTGAAACGTCTCAAAGATTTTTTTGCTCCGTAAACAAAAGGAATTTGTTTCAACCCTCCAACAACCCGGAATGTTCTTTGAAAAAGTGTAGAAGACAACTGGTTTAAGCAGCATTGCTGTGTTTAAAAACCACCGGAGCTCATGAGAACTTTACTTACGTTTTTTTTTAGAGGAAAACAATATTTACTCTTAGTTTATTCAGTCACACGGACTCGATTTTTTTTTATCTTAAGAACCAAACTCATTTAGAGGTGTAATTATTTATTTATCCATGCAATTCAGAATGGAATTTAATTGAATTGAATAGACATGAAATAAACTGAAATTTAAATTGAATTAGTTGAGTTGAGTTTCAATATAATCTGGCTGAAAATATGGCTGAAAAAATCTAGTTTACGTAATATAAAAGAGAAATTATATTAAAGAAAAGTTGCTTAAATTGTCTCTAGTTTGCTTGTTTGTTTGTTTTTGTTTTAGTTTTTTAATGAAGACTTAACACACACGTCTTCTCTCCCAACAAAATATAATTCAAATGTCCTG
>MU204191.1:15175629-15178129 GCA_017309775.1 Paedocypris sp. Pulau Singkep
CTCTCTCTCTCTCATTCTCTCCATCTCTATCTATCTGTCTATCTTCATCTCTTTCTCTCTCATTCTCCCTCTGTATTTCTCCATCACTCTCTCTATCTCTCCATCTGTGGTGTTAATCGCTCTCCGCTGTGTCTGTTTCTCTCTCTGTCGTTCTTTCCATCCCTCTTTCTCCGAGATTCATTTCATCAATCCCGGTGTTTTTTCTCGGGCTCGTCCGGCTGCTTCTCGCGCTCTTACTTTTCAATTACGGCGAAGGCCGAGGAAATACATCAGTTTCTGGGAGCGGTGAGAATTATTCTCCTGTTGCGGCCTCACACACCATAATATCTGACAAAAATCTAATGAAAAGCCAGCGGAGTGTGTTTCTCCCCCACCAAATGACCTTTCCTGCGTGGCTCCTTATGGAATCAATATTCTATTATGATAGTGTGTTAAGCGTGTGGAGCTTTACAACTTCACTGTAATAGTGTCTCTATATCATCTTCTGGCAGGAGGAAGACGAGGAAGGACGATGATGAAGAGCAAGATGGGCGACGCTTCTGATTATTGTTTCGTTGTTTTGCTGACGAGTCTGACGGATCGCGGCTCGGAATGGATCTTCAGTCTTTGCCAGAGGTGCAAAGTACTTGAGTAAAAGTACCTTTCTGTAAAAAAGTACTCCTTTACATGTTACAAGTCGCCAAAACCAATAAGACTTAAGTGAAAAAACAAAATTATTTTTTATTCATTTTATTCATTATTGGTTTTTATTCATATTGTTATCCTTATGATTAGTTTGTATTTTGTTTGCGTTTTTATCTCATATATTTTTATTGTTTGTTTATTATTAACTCTTTCTTGCATGTTGTACCATGTATAATGTGTATATGACAATTTTACGACATTTTAACAGATCTTTTCAAAGAAAACTTTCTTGACTTTTCAAAGAAGCAATTTACTCAATTTAGACGCAAACAACACCAAGAAATGCGGAAAACAAGGAATTCTAAAAGGAAGTTTATAATATTTTATTTCCTAATATAGAAAAGAAATTTAACACCTCAATGTTTCAAAATGGCAGTTTGAAAAAAAATATATGAAGCGAAAAAATATATGAGGCGCTTCCGACGAAAACTTAAAGATTACAAGCGAAAAAACAAACGTAAATGTGAAGCACTTTTGTTTGTTTCTTAGAAACTTAAAATTGATATTATGAGTAACAATGTAACAATCCCAGTGTATCAATCACAATGTTACGAGTAGCGTTAAGTGTCCGTTCAGATGTAGTTGAGTAAAGATACAGATACTCAATAACAAATGTAGTCAAGCAACAGTTTCTTCTATTTTCGATTCTGTGGAAGTAGAAAAAGTAGCCAAAAATACTAAATTTAATACCTCAATGTTTCAAAAATGGTAAAACTAATTAAATGAACAAAAAGTCAGTCTCAGTCAAACTCAAATGTGCAAATTAATCAAATAAATGCAAATAAATAAAATAAATCACATGCACGTCTATATTTCACGTTCATGTGGTTTCTAATTCACAATTATCTTCCGGTATCTTCAGCAGTCTAGAGATGGCAAAATCACCTCGTTCGCCCAAGAAATTAACCGCGGTAAAAACCGATCATGGTTAAAATGTAACGAGTAACAGTAAGTGTCAACTCAAATGTAGTGGAGTGAAAAGTACAGTTACTCAGTCAGAAATGCAGTGGAGTAGAGAGTAAAAGTCGCTTATATGTTTGATACTCAGTACAAGTTTGGCGAAGTAGCCAAACACATAAGTAAAGTAACGAGGTACATTTACTCAAGTACTTTACACCTCTGGCGCGGCGGGTGATGATGTCACTCCTGGCGCGGCTCCAGCTCGTCCTATAAACCAGCTAATCGTCCTTGACTGCAACATTAGCGTGTTCGAGACTTAATTGTCGTCATTACATTTTTTTTTGCGTAATTCTATTAATTTAAACAGAATGGGGTGGCGGCTTTTATGGTTATCATTTGCATTGAAACAATGCGCTGGCGGAATAGCGGCGGAAGAACGCACACACAGAGGGTTAATGGCGGCGTTCTAAAATTCCGTCCTACACATGAGAATTTCCTACATCGTGCAATTAAATTAATTATTCTTTTAATATCCTTTAAGCGATTACATTTAGACATTTATGAATGTGTATATATGCTATTGTATTTATTTCACAACTATTAATATAGAAAACTTTTTTAAAAAATAAATAAAACTAGAACCTGACTTCACATTACGCGAACACGTCGAACTACCTGCGTTCATCAGCTTTTATACGCGTGTTTTTCCAGATAAAATTCCCGAATATGAAAACTAAACTCTCAAGCTAAAGTCACCGAGCAGGAATTATCTTTACAGTCATGCCAGTGGTACATTTTGTGAACATATATTTGAAAACTTCTTCGTTTTATTTTACTATGATTGTGTAATTACCACTGTTACATTCTAAAATAGATAGAACTATCAGTTTTAACTTCCCGATGTGGCCAGAACGTG
>MU204191.1:15183129-15203591 GCA_017309775.1 Paedocypris sp. Pulau Singkep
CCAGTCAATTACTTCCACTTCTTCCCGCCAGAGGATTCCGGTGCCGGGCCTCGGCGAACTTTAAATGAATGTTTATGTTTAGAGACGTATGGCGGTGATGAAATGTAAAGACTATATTAGGGTTTTTAGCTTTTCCCGCCGCACTTACTTTGCAGTCGTATCTCTGTTTTCCTCTCTTTAATCTCGCTCTTCACGTCTGCTTTTAAGTTTCGCCCGTCTTTGCTCGTCTTCGCCGCACGAGAGGAAGACCACGTGCGTTTGTCCTCAGATGACTTCCCGCAACACACGTTTTTGTGAGGAAAAATATGCGGTGAAAGTAATTGGCGCGATTAGGCACTTAAAATTAATCACGTGTGTTAACGCGTTAACTTTGACAGCACTAATTAATATTCTAAGTTGGGCCATTTTCAAACAATAATATGTAGAAAATTCACGACAAAATCGCACAATAAAATTTCCGCCTTGTGGAGACGAATAAAGGACTTTCAATTCAATATATTTTTATATATGTATATATTTTAATATTTCTATGTGTATGTATACATTTATAGTATATGTATACTGTATATATAACGATATACTGTAGCAAATATCATTATTTACATGTGTTAATTGTCTTGCGCGGCATTAGATCAGGAGAACGGCAGGTTGCCACAACTTTTAGCGGAACACGGCGCGCGGACGAGCTCATTTGCATACGCTGACATTTCCCGGGAAATATTTCAGCGTGGACGGAGATGTGTAATGAAATCCTGCCAGCAGAATAATATTACCATAAAGGTAACCTATCCATATTCTCCGGCCCGGTTTTGTCCTCTCCTGCCACATTCCGTCTCTCCTCAGGATTATTTTTCTGGCGTCGGCGCTGATTTGTCTTGCGCGTGCTGAGCTCGGCTAATTGTGCTCGGCGACAGAGAATTTGTTAGTGGTGACACCTCGCAACCCGGTGGGAATGCATCTCATTATCGGCCCGCGTCCGAGAACATCAGACCTTATTAGCTGTCATTAATCTGCGATATATATGAGGGGCGAGGGGGAAGGGGAGGGGCCACGTGAAGGGTATCGCAGGACACCAGGAAGAGGAAACACGTGGGGTCAGGGGCTGGGAAGGGAAGGTTAAAGGTCATCGGAGCTTCGGTTTCGGAGGGTGGAAACGCGAAACGGAGAAAATATGACATTGTATCATTTCTGACATGATTTGGCTTTTGTCGGACGTTCAAAAAGGACTCGCTGGAAAATCTTTATGGTTCAGGTCTCTGAACCATAGTTCATTTCTACCTCTCTCACCCGGCCAGTAAATGGCCTTTCTGTGAGAGAGAGAGAGAGAGAGAGAGAGAGACAGAGAGAGAGAGAGAGGAGAGAGAGAGAGATTAGAGAGAGACAGAGAAAGACAGAGAGAAAGAGAGAGTGAGAGAGACAAAGAGAGGGAGGGAGAGAGAAAGACAGACAGACAGAGAGGAAAAAGACAAAGAGAGAGACACCGAGAGAAATGACAGAGAGATAGATGGGGAGAGAGAGGGAGAGAGAGAGAGAGAGAGACCAAGATAAATTAGACAGAGAAAGTCCGAGAGAAAGAGAGAGAGAGACAGAGAGATTGCTCTCTTTCACAAATAACCATACAAAGTAAAAAAAAACGATTAAAATAACCCGTTGCTGCAACCGAGCAATGCAGAATGAGCTACGGCAGCAGCAGACCACACCAGGTGCCTCCCATGTCAAATAACAGCAGGAAACGGAAGCTGCGATTCACACTGGCTCACCAAAATCAAACAAAAAAAAAAGACGATTGTAAATTCATTGGCCGGTCGAGTCTCGATTGCCACTCTGACCTTCTGATGGTAGAGTCCAACAACGTGAAAGCATGAATCCATCCAGCCCAACGGCTCCGGCTGCTGGTGGTGGTGGTGGTGCTGGAATGATGTGGGGGAGATTTTCTTGACACACTTCATTCGTTGGTCAACACTACCTGAGGATACGTTTATTTGCAGGATGTCAAAAATAGCTTTTTTAAACTAATTAATCTTAGTTTCCGAAACAAATTAATGTGATTAATCGCACATAAATGACTGAAGACTGTGATATTGGATATTGAGGTGTAATATGTTAATTCATTTAAACTCAACACTAAACAAACACTCGTTAAACACTGTAAAATAATTTATCTGACTTTTTGTTCAATTTGCAGTAGATTTTCTCTAGCAATAGTTTTTTGAATCCTCCCAGGTCGAGTCACACTTTAAAAGAAAAACAAATACTCCAATTTTGGTCTTACATTTAAGTGTTATACATCAATTGAAAGTTTGAAGTACCTATTTTTTTGGTTACACTCTTGTAAAGAATGAAAATAAAACCAAAACGTGAACGTGCGTTTTGCTTTCTCTTTGTTGCCTGAAAACAAATTGTAACTTAAAAAATACTTATCACACAAACATGAAACTACATTTCTACATACATTAGAATGTCTGTTTTTAAATATAAGTGTAAGTAAAAAATAAACACAATAATTGTCTGTTTATCTAATCTGTATGAATATAAGAAGAATCTTAGAAGAATTACAACGACAAGGAGTGGCGGCTTTTTGAACAGAGATCAGACCGAGAACACTGAGGTGCAAGTTATTTGCAGTTGAAAAGGAACTGCGTCAATGCGTAAATAACAATTAACGCCATCAAACATCTCAAGTTAATCACACGCGTTAATGCGTTAACTTTGACAGCACTAATGCCGTTTTATTTGGGCAAAATGGTCGTGTCCCAATGTGTCTCAATTAACAGGTGTGTATATGTGTACGTATATACCGTCTACTGTCTATCAATATATATATTTTTCATGATTTCAAAACGCAAGTCAAACGTTGGTGCGCATTCTAGGTTATTAGCTTCTTTAAAGGCGCGATCGTCATAAAGACGCCGGCGTTCCGCTCTGGATTTCTGAAACGTATCTGCTCGTCTGCGAATGGGTTTGAAATAAACCGTCTTTGACAGGCCTGGGTAGATTTGCTAAAGGAAGCTCCGGCGAAGTGGCGCGCTCAGCCTCCCAACACTGTGTTTAATTTGATTCAGCATCTTTTGGCTGTTTTTCCCGCGCAGCCACGCCTGAAGACGAGTATATGCAAACTTGATGGGATTACAGCGTCTAAGCAGATTTCCAGGAGGAAGGGTTCACCGTGGCCCACTTGCCTTGGCGAGGAACTTCTCTCACACCCCCAGCGGTGCTTTCGCGTCCTGGGCGAATCGTCGAAAAGTCATCGACATGTAGAATTGACAGAGTTTGATTCAGGTCTTTCAAACAAAAGCACCTTATACCAATAATAATAAATTAAACAAACGCTGTCTTTGAACACATTTTGGCTTCAGGAGGGATGGCAAGTCGAGTGTAGACGCTGCAGGAAATCAGCTTCGAAGGTAAAGCGACACATTCGAAAAACAAATAACTGAAACAAACACCATATTTACGTGAATAGAAGTGCGTACAAGTGCAATGAATAGAACCAGGAGTGTTGCTGAGCTCGTGGTCACAGTCATTGAGTTCAGGTGTTGTCAGTTCAAGACAGTTCCTTTTCAAATGCAAATAACTTTGTTCAAAAAGCCGAAGCTTTAGATTCATAGGGATTAGATCAATAGACAACACTTTATTTACTAATGAATCGCTTGATAACAATTAATTAAATGTAAGTTGCGTTGAATAAAAGCGTCTGTAAAGTAAAGTAATCCAAGCTTCAGTCTTTTAAACACGATTAATCGCGATTAATTTGGTCAGGGAAGTGCGATTAACTAGTTAAAAAAAAAATTAATCGCTTGACAGCACTAACTTAAATTTAAGTTTCTTTGAATTAAAGCGTCTGTAAAGTAAAGTAATTCAAGCTTCAGTCTTTTAAACACGATTAATCGCGATTAATTTGGTCAGGGAAGTGCGATTAACTAGTTAAAAAAATTAATCGCTTGACAGCACTAACTTAAATTTAAGTTTCTTTGGATAAAAGTGTCTGTAAAGTATAGTAATCCAAGCTTCAGTCTTTTAAACACGATTAATCGCGATTAATTTGGTCAGGGAAGTGCGATTAACTAGTTAAAAAAAATTATTCGCGTCTGATAAAAGCGTCCAATTAATAGAAAGTTAATTAAAGTAAAATGTTCAATCAATAGAGATTCAGTTAGTAATTTATTTGAGTTTGCCGCACTGGTCTGGGGTCTGCTGGACGGCCCGAGTGACCGGGCTTCCTGTAGTAAAGCGCGGGGACGGTCCTCACGCGGGGTTTACGCGAGCTGACCCGCGGCAGCAGGTGTTTGCCTCCTTTATTGCTCGCCGGACCAGTTTGTAAATGCGATTTCATGACGCCGGACGCCGACATGTTTAGATTGCGGCGACGGTAAAGCTCTTTCTCGCGCTGGTGAGTCTTTAATGGAGAATGTTCACGTTTCATGGCGTCTTTACTGGGGGGTTTGATAAGGCCTTAAAGAAAAGTTGGGCCGTTAAAGCGCGTGTAAAAGGCAAAGCAGCGCTGACTTCACTCCTGAATCTCATTAATGTAAAAGCCGCGCTAGTTAAACGCTCCGTTCAGTCGCTTTTAAAAAAGCCCAACAAACAAACGCTGCGTGTGTGTGTGTGTGTGTGTGTGTGTGTGTGTGTGACACAGGAACAGTGCGTTTCCATTATACAGAATAATTCCCAAATGTTGGATAAATATCAGACAGTTATAACAATCATTGTATTATTATTATCATCACTATTATTATTAGTTGTTATATTTGTTGCAATATATTGTGTTGTAATTGTTCATTTCATAATAATAATAATAATAATAATAATAATACCAATACTAGTAATAAATATAGCTGGTAGCAGCAATATGGGGGTTTGCACTTTACTTTCATTTAGCAATTTTAAGATGGAGCATTTACATTACATACAGTACGTATATTATTTTTAGGTTCCGGCCTAAAGTGGCGTAGATGTAAAATAAAAGTCTAACCTGTATTAGTTCCTGCCTTCGATTACGCAGGTGAATTGAGCAGATGCACAGGAAATTAATTATAAAAAATAATATATAAAAAAAATGTGAAGTACTATTATATTATTACAAAATTGACTATTGTGTTTGTAACAAAATGTTGATATGTGGTTAGCTTGCGTAATATGCTATCAAGGGGGAAGTACACAACTTGTATTGTATTATAGTTTTCTATTTCGTACAATACGTTCTGCCTGAAGTAGATTTTAGATTCGATTTTTTTGTAGATTGTAGATTTTTAAAATAATGTAAAATAAAGGTTTACCTTTTATTAATGCGATGCTCCAGCCTGCGTTTACAAAAGTTAATGTGGCAGATTAAAAAAGTTTTAGTATTTACAAAATCAACCATTACATTTAACGTTTATTACAAAATGTTGATATGTAGTTAGGTTGCACTTACCTTGCACAATATGTAATCAAGCAGAAGTACCATATTATATCATGGTACTATATCACATTTATAGAATACTTCATACATATAATGTATCTTGCCTTTTGTACTTTTATACAGTTTTTTTGTTGAGATGTAGTAGTTATTTAAAGGGGTTTTAGTCAGTGTGAAGACTTTTTCTTTTGATCTCACATTCTTCGTTTTGCAGCAGACGAGTAGCGCTACTAATCACAATGTAACAGAGGTGATACAGTGACAATAAAGACGTTCTATTATATATTCGAACAATATGACCAAAAAAAGACATATTTCTTCATTAGCCTCTCTAATTGTGCGCTTTGAGACGATTAAAACAGTGAAAACGCTCAGAATTTGAATGATGTTTTATTTGACGCATTTAAACGATAAAACGCTAATTTCGATTACTCTCCATAAGTTACTTCGACGTACTTTTTTTTGCAAATATTTTTTCGTATTTTGCTCTTTTTAATGCATTTCTTTTTAAATCGTTTTTTCATCTTCATATATTTGTTCGTTTTTGTCATTCCCTATCTACTTATTTTGTATTTTATTTTTACTTTTTTTTCTAACCTCTTATCTTTTATCGCATCTCTTTCTTGCACGCCCCCCCCCCCAATACCGGACGATTGTAAAACACATTCCATTGCACGTTGCACCACCTATAATGTGTATATGACAATTAAAAAGTGAATGTGAAGCTTCCGCAGAGCTTTTGTTCCTCCGGCCCTTTAAGGAAGGGTGTTAATGCCAGTGGAAGACGTTTGATCGCAGGGGTTGGCGTGGTGGGTGATATGCTATGGCATCGGGCTCAACAGGATTGTGGCATTAAAGGCGTGAAAACACACACACACACACACACACACACTCCTGTAATGAAAGCCGCTAAAGGTCTCAGCACAAATCCGCCCACCCCGGCCTCGCAATTATGCGCGCGCACTGCCATAAATCTAACGCGCTTTCATGAACTGCGAGCGCGCACTACATAAGAAACGTGTCGCGGATTTGCATACAAACGTACTTACTCCAAATCCCCCTCAGAAGTTGTAAATGATTGTCTCGTCCTGAAATACATTCCACCAAATTGTATTGAGGCGTGTTTATGAATCCTATTATGCCGTGGGTTTGATCATATTTTGCGGACAGAGGTGTCACGGGGAGAATGAGAGCGGGCCCGCAGCCACGCAACGTGTCATTTGTTTTCAGGACTGTGATTGCCACTCGACGGCAGGTTCGCCGTGTCGAAGACGGATCTGCGCGGAAGGATAATTCGATAAGGCCTGTCAGACGCCGTGATTGGACGGTGACGTTGTGGGTCACAAATATCGATATTTCCATACGTATCGATACTGAAACATCTGAAAAAATATGCTACTCTGGCGGAAAAGTATCGGTAGTACTCATTTTGTGAGTAGAGACGAAAACAAGTCGCGCAAAAACGAATAAAAGTAATGGTACAAAAAAATGGATCTGATGGTTCCTCGATGTTCTGACGACACAAAATACTACTAAATTTGTGAGTACGACAGAATTGTGCGAAAACTAGTCGCGCAGAAACAAATAAAAATAAATTAATGGTACCAAAAAAAGAAAATGGACCAACGATCTGATGGTTCCTCGATGTTCTGACGACACAAAATACTACTTATTGTGTGACTAAGACGAAATTGTGCGAAAACAAGTTGCACAAAAACGAATAAAAATAAATGATGATACCAAAAAAAAATGGAGCAATGATCTGATGGTTCCTCGATGCTCTGACGACACAAAATACTACAAAATTTGTAAGACAAAAGTGTGCAAATACAAGTCGCGCAAAAACGAATGAAAATAAATAATAGTACAAAAATTCCATAATGGTTCCTCGATGTTCTGACGACCAATCATCTTGAGCGCCAATGTTCTGAGTGTCTCATGACTGATGTTCTGATGTTTTTGATCATCAGTGATCTGATGTTTTGTCTTGAAGTCTGAGGTTCTTGATGATCGATATTCTCATAATTGATGTTCCAAAAGCAGATGTTCTGATGATTCATGTTCTCGCTGATCTGATGAACGATGTACCTGATGACCTATCTTCTGATTATCGATGTTCTAGCTTCAAGACAAACTTCACACTTCCACTAGGATTCAATGTCCTTAGGTTCTGTCCAACAAATCCAAAGTCTCGCCATCTTTGGCCTTTCAGCAGCAGCAATGATGTTCCCGATGACCTATCTTCTAAATCTCGATGTTCTAACTTCAAGGCAAACTTTGGATTTACACGTCAACTAGGATCCGATGTCTTTGGGTTCTGTAATCCAAAGTCTCGCCACCTTGTGTCAGGAAGTGGAAGTGCACGTCACTTTGCCTTTCAGCAGCAATGATGTTCCCGATGGCCTGTCTTCTGATTATCGATGTCCTAGCTTCAAGCGCTCTTCACTTGGATGGGTAAAAAGCAGAGCACCAATTTCCACGTGGTTCGACATATTGACCATCTCGCTCACTTTAATACGAATCCAAAGTCTCGCCACCTTGTGTCAGGAAGTGGAAGTGCACGTAATTTGGCCTTTCAGCTGCAATGATGTTCCCAGCGAACTTTGAATTTACACGTCAACTAGGATCCGATGTCTTTGGCTTCTGTAAGACAAAGTCTCGCCACCTTGTGTCAGGAAGAGGAACTGCACGTCACGTGACCTTTCAGCAGCAGCGAGTGGCTTTCCGAAGCGCCGCTCGTGTGGCGTGTGATGTAAGCAGAGGCGGCGAGAGAGTCTGTCATTGGTTAGTGGCTCTACCTTGATCTCCTGCAGCTGTGCTCCATGTGCTCCGACACAGGCCGCCATTAATTGAGCGGACAAGCTGGTGAGTGCAGAGGTCATAAACATTTCTAGAGTTATAAAACTTTCATTAAGTTCTCACGATATCTCGCCACCCCGCGACCTCTCCTGCCCCCGCCCCCTCTCTCTCGAAAAAAAAATAGGAGAACTGGAGGCTTATTGCGTCGGGCGAACAAGCCTCGTCTTTGTGGCGCGCAGCCTTTTTCAAACTCTCCCGGCCTCTTGACTCGTCCTAAGCCAGAGATCAGTGCTTAGAAAGTGGCGAAACAAAAGGCCGCTTTAATGAGATTGTACAAGCGAGCGAGAAACCAAACGCGGACCACTCCCTCCCTAAAGGGCCCTTTCACTCTGCGCTCTAAGCTGGTGTGAATACGGAAATTATCAAAGGACTGTCACTGCCATTACCGTCCCTCAAAGACTCGCTCTCGGATCGGGACGGAGTTTGGCCGAATTTCACACACAAAGGCTCGAAATTAAAACGGATTCTTGAGGATCTGCCCAGAATCGCTGGCATTCTAGCCGACTGAGCGCGCTCTGTGAAAGCCTTCCGTCTCAATTTGTCTTTGGACAATCTGCGTCCTGATCTTGAATACAGTTTAACAAGCCCGGCCAAATGTTGACATCACCGTGGAGACACGTCTTCCGAGAAAAGCTCAACTCATTTTTCGAGTTTATCGATCTGTTTGCAGAAGACGAAGTCGTGTCGACTTTTTTTGGTGGTGCCGAATTGTGAAAAGGAAATGATTAAACTTCTAGTTGGTAACGTTGATGTTGTTTTTTAACATATGATGATGACCATGCAGATTTTATCAATTTAATGCCTGGTCGTCTTTATAGTGAAGAAGAAAAAAAGAAGCAGAAGAAGAAGAAAAGAAGCAGAGGAAGAAAAGAACAGAAGAAGAAGAACCTTTATTTGTCCCAACAATGAGAAATATACATTTTGGAGCAGTCATAGTGGCAAAAACAATAAATAACGATAAAGAATATGAATGGAAACAAATATTGCACATTGTTGATATACGAATTAGAAACGAATGAAAAAAAAAATCGATTTTCCCGTCACACGCTCTTGTTTTGGAATATTTTTGGTGATTTATTGGTTGATGATTATCGAACTTTTATTTATGAGATGCCTGGTCATCTTGTGAACTAATGTAATACATCTAGAGACAATTAAACATACAGCCTCGTCTGCAAATGAGTTTGTTTATTTTAATTAAACATCAACCAAAGGAATAAAAAAATATGACCACTTGTCTCATTATTGACCAGTTTTAATTCATTTTTTGCTTGATGCAAATAAGTGTGTTTGAGTGTTTTCAGCTTGTATTTGCTCCTTAAAACAATTTCACTTTACATGGATTCACTTTTCTGTATTTTGCTCATTTTACTGTATTTTTGTAATCTTTTTTTTTTTCACTTTGAATTAAATTTCGTTGTCCAACACTCCAATGACGATAATTCCCGTCACACTAGCCTTTTCCATTGGTTGCAGGTGAGTTATTGGTTGATGATTTGTTTATTGGCTCATTATCGAGCTAGCTTTAATTAGGTCCACCTGCCTCTGATTAACATCGGCTGGTTTAATCAGTCTCTGTTCTCTGATTAGCCTGTGTTAGCGCCGTGTGCTACAGCTTTAGCACGTTTATTTCTCGCGCGTTTTAAAGCCATCAAACGCTAAGAAGCTTTTTGAGACTCAGGAGCTTTCTCACCTGCCTTTTTTAGTTTGATGGAGCGGCAATCGAACTCTGATCTGCACCAAAAGCGAACCAAACAATTGTACCAATACCAAAAAAAAAGCTGGTTTCTGTACGCTTCCAAACGAACTCTGGAGACTGACCAGTTGTTCTTTTCATTTATTTCGTTCCACCATGTTGGAAACATTGAGGTGTTACATTTCGTCTCTCTATTAGAAAATAAAACCTCATGAGTAGTTCTCATTTAATCTCACTTTAATTGAGATTAAAACTTTTTTGTTGCCTAAATGCAGTATGAGTAAAGTACCCAAGTTTTTTAAAAACGTAATACTTTGCTACTTTGACTCAAGTCTTTCTCAAATGTGTGACTTTTTACTCGAGTAACTTTGTACATTAAATTATCCGTACTTTTACTCAAGTATGGTGGTCTGTTACTTGTTACACCTCTGGTGAAATGCCAGAGAAATGCAACAATGTATGGCTTATAGTCCTCGGTCCGGTCCAAGTTGTGACTTGATGTGACCGCTTTGTAACGTATTTTGTATGTATATGTATATGTATATGTTTTTTTTTTCTGTTGTAATTACATTTTTCTTTGGAGACAAATTTCCTTCACTCGTGTGACATGGAGACCAGTTCTTATCGGACACTTGTTTTGTTCTTGTTTTTTTTTTTTTTTTTTTTTTCGGTGCGTGCTGAAGTTTGAATGTGCATTTTTGCCAATTGCATTTCGCTTTTGTAAACTCTTTTAAACTAATTTCTGCAACATTCCACAAACCTGGATGTCCCGACACTTTTGAACTGGAGCCGGTGCAACATTTTACCGTAACTGTAACATCACTGTAACTATTCTGACCAGTTTGACTTTGTTGCGTTGTAGTTACAATGTAATGACATGCATTATCGTGGCTCCGTCCTGGTTTTAAATGTGTCTTTGAGCCGCCTGGGACGTCCCATACAGAAGTGAAGAGCCTCCATTCATTCGCACCTCTCCCCGTGGGACAGTGGCGCTTGACCCCTAATCCAAAATGCCATTTAGAGGAGAGGGGGAGGAGCCAAAACATCTCAGGCCTTGCTGATAACCATCACACTCTAACCCCATCACACCCTCGGGCCAGTGGCCTACCTCTCACCCGAGAGCCTTCCAGCCTGACGAATGATAGTAGGATGAGTCTGCCCTGACCTCCGGCTGGCCCCGCGCCCCCCGACTACACACCACATGACCTCTTCCGCCTCTTCCTGATTGGGATTGTCTCCGCAATTGTCCCGTTTTATTAGCTAAACAGGAAGTTCCTATGTTCTGCTTTCAGCTCCAGTTGTCAAACCAAACAAACTTTTTTTTTTTTTTAAGTTAATGGTGAACGGCAACAGATTTGCACGACGTGTTTTCTAAATCCAGAAATGTATGGAATTTTTGGTTTATAAATAAAACCAAATGAGATTTTAGCAGCCGAATATTACAAGAAATATGAAGGGATCATTGAGGCTTTCACAGTAACTTAGTATATGTGAATGAAGTTTATGTGCAAATCAAATAGAACAAATGTAGATATGTAGATGATAATTGTGGACAAAACAATATTAAAAGTGGTTACTTAAAGTGATGAGACTTTTTTAAGGTCGTACTCCAAAGTGTTTAAACCTTTAAGCAACATCAAAATCAATTTGTCAAAGCAAAAAAAAAACGTAAAAAAGTATAATAAAAAGTCTAATATTCTTGAGTTGGTTAAAGTGCTATAAATGAAGTGGTGTTAAATTTTACTTAAAAGGAAGTTGATGTGACCGTTTTGAAACGTATTTTGTATGTATATGTATGTTTTTTTTTTCTGTTGTAATTAATTTTAGAAATTATTAAAAACAAAAATAAAAAAAAATAATAATTTTATTTTTGGAGACAAATTTCCTTCACTCGTGTGACTTGTTTTATTCCTGATTTTTGTTTGGTTTGTCGATGCGTGCTGAAGTTTTAATGAGTCTTTTTGCCAATTGTATTTAGCTTTTGTAAACTCTTTTAACAATCTAGACAAAACCATAATACAACCTGGATGTTTCGACACTTTTTAACTGGAGCTGGTGCAACATTTTACCGTGACTGTAACATCACTGTAACTATTCTGACCAGTTTGACTTTGTTGCATTTTTTTTTTTTGTCGTGATCTAGCTTGCTCTTCTGGTCATAGCCCAAAGTCTGAACAACAATAGCCATATTTGTTTCCTTTTTAACTGACTCGTTTTTTCCCCCAAATTTTCAAAACTCATATAAATAATCAACATTTCTCTTTTTAAAGACTTTTTTTCCCATAGCGTCTTTGCGTTGGTCTCTGACTAAGAAAAGCTCTATATAAATGAAAAATGAAAAATTGTAGTTACAATGTAATGACATGCATTATTAAGGTCATCAATTAAGGGAGTGGCTACAGAAAGTCATGCGTTTTTTTTAATTAATTTATTTATTTTTTTGTTTTAGATTAAATTGTGGCTTATTATATTAAACATTCCCCAATGAAGTTGGAATGTGCGGAATTCCCTAGCGTCTCCATCAATAACCACCCGGAGAAAATAACAGTCTCTTCTCAGCTTCCGTTACACACCAGTCCATCGCTCTCCACCCAAGTGTGTGTTTGCGCAGCCGAATTAACCCTTTGAATTAATCATGGGAATTACGCCTTTAATTTGTCCTTTCAGCCCACGTCTTCACGTCCAGCTGCACTGGGCTGCTTAACTGGCAAGCATATGCTAGTGGTCCGGGGGGGCGGGGCTTGTGAGGCGGGGGGCGAGTCTCCGCGGACGCCTCCCACAAAAGAGACACAATATCGGCCCTCGGACGCGTGCGATGACTTAAACGCTCCATTGTGCGAGAAATGAATGGGACTTCATTGTCCGGCCCGCCCCGTGAGGGGGGGGGGGGTGTTGTCGATTAGCCATATGATTAAGCAGATGACACGGAGGGGCTGTAAAGGTAAATAAAGGCCCCTTCTGTCACTTCCTGTCCCCGAGACCCGCCAGGACGCGGCGGCGGCGAGTTAGAATACAGCTGAGGGCGGCGGGACAAAAGACGCTTGATTAAAAACGCATGAATAACGTGGTCCTGCTCCGTGTCAGGTGTTAAGTATCTCATTCGGCCATTTGCATGTGAAAAGACGTGTTTTATTTCCCTGGTTTCTGCTCGTGCGTGTGAGACGAGGGCAGCCGTTCGATGACAGCTGTTACGCCACAGCCTCATTTGTCTGAAAGATTTTATTAGCACATTAACACCAGAGCGGACCGAATGACACTTTCGCTATAATCGGAAGCCTCGGTCGTAGTTCTTCTGGGCCACGACTATAGATACACAGTGTGTGACTTCTCACGTATTACCTATGAATATGTATTGTATGTAAAATGTTATTATTAGAAGACTCCTGATAAGTGCACGTCTTGGTGCACTTAAGCAGAGTGTGCACTAATCCGGAGTGGGCACTAAAATTTTACTACACGCCCACTTTTTTTAAAACTACGTATGAAAAGCCTTTGAGTGACATTCAAAAAGATTTGACCACAGTCTCTGTGTTTTCTCCCGGATAACAACTTTTTTTGTATAATCAGTATTGCACACTTATTCTATTCTAAATAAAGCCTAGAACAAATATTCTGAATGTCAAATCACACTAATTGTGGGAAGGAATGAGTGCTGAAGAGCGAGTGAGAAAAAAGGAGGGGCTGAAGAGAGAAAGACGGAGAGATGAGAGCTGAAGAGAAAGAAAGGAATGAGAGCTGAAGAGGAAGAGAGGAATGAGAGAAGAAGAGAGTGAGGGAAAAAAGGAAAAAGAGGGAGTATGATGGGGAGAGAGAGAGAAGGATGAGACCTGAAGATAGAGAAAAGGATTGAGAGCTGAAGAACGAGAGCATGCGAAAAAGAGAGGAACTGAAAAAAGACAGAGAAATTAGATATTTTTTTCTTTCTCTTTTACTCTCTCTCTCGTTCTCTTTTACCCTCTCCTTCTCTCTCTCCCTCTATTTCTCTTTTACTCTCTTTCTCTTTTTCTCCCTCTCATTCTCTTTGTCTTTTACTCTTTCTCTTTGTCTTTAACTCTCTCTCTCTTTCTTTGTCTTTTACTCTCCTTTCTCTCTCTCTCTCTCTCTCTCTCTCTCTCCCTCTCATTGTGGGACATTCAGGTAACTAATCTGCCTTTAAATATGTCTCCAAGGGAACGCAACTAATTAGCGGCGAAATTTACTGCCTTCACTTTTATTGACTTGTCCTACTTCTCCGATAATTAACTAATGAGGGAACTAATGAGCTATGTCATTCACTCATGCTGTTCAATTAAAGTACAGAATCAATTATTGAAAATAGCTTTGCATTTTTGCTTCTTCTGGTTTAGATGATGCGACAAGTTCACAAACGCTGTACTTGACTAGTACTGTAACCTTAAACGCGTTAAAACTAGTTAATTAACACGTTAGTTAAAAAAAATGTCTTCCTTTTCATGAATACAAAGTTGTATTTTCTTATCATGAATCTATTCGTACATATTTATTACGATATAAAATTTGTGCACAAACGATGCACAAAAAATCACATGCTTTTTTTTTCTAAAACAAATGTATAACTATAACACACCTGAAGCCTATTATGTTTTAGAGATATATTGTCATAATGTCATAATATAGGCATTTGTGAATATGATGACTTGCATTTTAATTACTATATGTAATAATTTACCCTTGTTTATGTAAACGTACGCTTTTTAACGTAAACAAGCTGTTGTGTACTTTTTTGGCTCGGAACCAACTTGACTCACAATGACCTTTCGATCAATTTTCGCATTTCTCAGGATTCGAACTTGGGCCTTTGTATTTACGAAAAATTGTGCATCACTTTTGTAATTACAACACACCCCAACGCCTTTTGTGTATTTTAGAGATGTATTATACTGTATGTACATATCAGTATGTCATAATATAGACATGTGTATTATTAATTACTATATGTAATCCTTTACATTTATGTAAACATACGCTTTTTAACGTAAACAAATGCTGTTGTGGACACTTTTGGCTCGGAACCAACTTGACCCACAATGACCTTTTGATCAATTTCCGCATTTCTCAGGATTCGAACTTGGGCTGAGAACAACAAGAGTCTCCGCTAATGAAGGCGTTAAACATGCCTATATTTCCACTTAATTAATAATGAATTGACGGAGACGAGGAGGCCGTAAAAGCCACTAATTAGAATGGCGGCGTGGAATCCTGCTTCCGTATCAATATTCCGCCCTTATTCACGTCGCCATCTTTTTTCGAAAAAAAAAAAAAAAGTTTATTTTTTTAATGTATTTACTTTTAATCAATTAAATCGGATTTTGCTTCGACAAATGCTTGCAAAATTGTGCACATTGGGATACGTATTAAAAAAATCTATTACGTTTGAATCAAAATTCCAAACTCAATTAAAAAAAATGATTCAAATAAAACAAATTTGAATTATATAGAAAAAAAATGTATATAGAAAAAAATATATACAGAAAATTATATAGAAAAACCTATATAATAAATAGAATGTATACAGTATATGGATTGGTTTTTAAATAAATATAAAGACTTTTATCTTACTTTTCATTTTTCAGAATCAAATGAAGGCATAATTGGAATCTGAATTGGGTTGTTGTTTTTTTTTTTAAGGATTTGCCTTGGAACAAAATGAAAACAAAAATTTGAAAAAAAAAAAAAAAAAGTCATTGACACAAAAATTAAGACAAACTATTGTTACTAATAAAGCTATTATATATACTTACATATATATTTATACACTATATATTTTTTATGTATATATATTTTTTAAATGTATATTTATATAATATTTCTATATTGTTCCTTGATAGAAGGCGGTGTGACCTTGACTCAATGGTTTGGCGCTTTAGTGGAGACGTCAGCGGTTCAGATCGGCCTCACGCTCAACAGTCTTCACGTAGAAGTTCAGAGAAAGTGACAAAAGAACACACACACACACACACGTCCGCCAACATTCATCTCCACACACTCCAGCAGCGTGATGCTCAGCAAAAGCTGCCGGATCCAGACATCAGCATTAATAAAAGCTCCGTCTCAGCATATGTCACCTCACTTCATCACACCTTCCCAGACGAGCTTCAGAGAAACACACACACACACACACACACACAGGTGCCAAAGACTGTGTGGAGCGCTTCATGCCCCGCCCTCAACTCTCATTGGTCGAGGCGGTGATCACACCAAAGACCCCGCCTTTCTTTTTGTTAAATCCTGCTTCGTCAGACAAAAGTGTGACGCAGAGAAAGTGTGACCGGGTCTTTTTTTTTTTTTTTTTTCGAATTTTCCACGCTGGAAAACTTGCGGAGTGCTTATAATCGCCCATTTCAAATATGCACGTACAAGTCAAAAAAAAAAAGTCACAAATAAATCGGAAAAAAGGGAATTTTGATTCGATATATCACAAATAAACGAAAACACATTGTCTTTATGCAGCGTATATATATAGGGGCGTGTGTGCGTCTATTTAATAAATATATCTATCTATCTCTATATAAATATATTGTATATATATATATATATAATGTGGCTCACTGTCTTTTTATATTTATATTTCATATTTCTTTTATACTTTTATATTTATATATTTTATTTTTATTTATTTTTTTTTTTTCCTTTACATTTCTTTATTGTATTGCATGCTGGTTTTTATTTTATTTTTATTGTCTATGGTTTATTGTCTATTTATTGTCTAAGTCTTTGGTGCAAAGACTCTTGGGAAATTCAGACCACTAGAATTAACTTTTTGTTATCTATTATTCAAATAAAACGATATCAAAATGATATGAGTCACAAGTTAGGTTTGTTTAATAAAGAAAACATTGTATTTCAAGAGAATATTAACGTAATTGAACTAGAAACGCTACTAAAAAAAATAATAATAATTTTGTTTTGTTTTTTATTTTGTGCCTGAAAAATCATGGAGGGGTATTATATTTTTTTATTTACTTATATTCGAGTAAATACGATATACTAATATTCATAGTTCTGACCAATCAGATAATAACGAATAAAGATCTAATTCTCTCCCGCTCTGGACGTCCTGGCTGGTGGTTCTAGATCAGGGGTGTCACACCTATTATCACCGAGGGCCACATCAGCACAATGTCTCTCCTAAAGGACCGGATGTAACTTATGAATGTAACTACATGTAATCGAATGTAATGTTAAATAAATGTAACTGTCACGCATTTATAAATCACTGTCCCTGGTGCTGAAATGGCCAGGTGTCTCACACAGCTCATTATAGCTAACATAAATCCTTTTAAATGTTGTCAGCTCATAAGTCCATTAATGAAGGATCAAACTGTCCAAGTGAATAAAGAAAAATAACAGAACAATGTAACAACAAAAATAACAAAGTGACATTAACCGTAGTCAAAAGGCATTGTGGGAAATGTAGCTTTTAGTCAACGCACACTCTTAGAATATTTTTTTAGTATTTATTTCTCAAACACTCAAAACGTTTAAGCTCTCGCGGACCTTGAGTTTGACACGTGGTTCTAGATGGTTCCGGTTCCTCGTGTCGGTTCCTGACAGTCACTTGGATTGTTTGCCAATTACCAGCGGACGCAACCATCCGTCTTCCTCTCTATCTATCTATCACCTCGCCGCGCTGTAATATTCCTCAATTAGGGCTTTTATGTACGCTACTTCATCAAGGGCTAAAGTAATCAAGATTAATCTGGCTCGCTGACACGCGCGGTTTGCTAAGCGCGCACACTACAAGCGCTCAGGGCTAGCGTCGTTAGCAAACGCAATAAAATTAGCCAAACTGATTGTTTCAAAACTCAAAAGCAAAATAAAACACAATCCGGGGCATCGTGCCCGCCTGCTGGGGTCTGACGGACGGACGGATGGATGGAGAGACGATGGGTCAGTTTGAAGGTTGATAGACTATGTTGCGCGGTTGGAGCCTTTTATGTGTGTTGAAAAACGACAAAAATTGAATGTGCACCATAGAGAATTACGCATTTTTGAAAGCTTTTTTTGAAAAATATTGTTACATTTTTTAATTGTTAGGCTACTTTACTGTCACATAAAAGTAGTCTAACAATTACATTTTTATTATACGTATGTATATATATATATCATTAAATTCGAATTACTGTACATTTTTCATACATTTGTAATATATATAATTTGTATGTATATATAAATTAATAACAATTTATAATAACAATTTAATAACAATTTATGACCGATTCATCAAAACCGAGGCTGAGTCTAAATCAATTAAATGCAGAGGTGTAAATTACTTGAGTAAATGGACTATGTTACTTAAGTATGTTTTTGCTACTTTGCACTTGTGCTGAGTGTTAAAAATAAAAGCAACTTTTACTCTCTACTCTACTGCATTTGTGATTGAGTATCTGTATCTTTACTCCACTACATTTGAATGAAACGTTAATTGTAATTACCGATACTCATTACAATGTGACTAATTCTATTATGTCATATATAATTTACTAATCAGAATTTTACTTTTTTTTCTTTGCACACTTCAGTTTCACTGCAATTGACCTTTAGTTAGTTTTATCTACTTTGTTCAACCATTTTTAAAACATTGAGGTGTTGAGTTTTGCTTATGTATTTATTATGTATGCTGAAAAAAACAACATTTTTTCACAATTCTTGGTGTTTTTTTTTTTCTGCCTAAATTCAGCTTGAGTAAAATACTAAAGTTCTTTTAAAATGGGATACTTTACTATATTTTTACAGCTGTGCTTTTGTACTTTTACTCAAGTATGGCTGTCTGGTTCTCTTAACACCTCTGATTAAATGTAACTGTTGTTTCGCTTTGGTTGGAACTTTTCTATTTGTTTTGTAGCTTTTTTGGGGGAGATCAAGACACGCGTGGTACTTTTGCCTTCATTTTATACTAGATATATGATCTCTATTCTATTTTATTCCATCTGTATAATTTCTTACATTTTTACTTTGTGCGTTCTTTTCCTTTTGTTGCACCAAATTCAATTCTATTCTGTTATGTTCTATTCTATTCTGTTCTTTTCTTTTCTATTTTATTTTATTCTATTCAATTCTATTCCTCTCTATTCTATTCAATTCTATTCTATTCTGTTCTATTCTATTCTATTCTTTTCTGTTCTGTTCTGTTCTTTTCTTTTCTTTTCTTCTCTATTATTTTCTGTTCTATTCTATCCTTCTCTTCTCTTATTCTTTCCATTGTATTCTTTATTCTATTCTATTCTTCTCTATTCTATTTTGTTCTGTTTTATTCTTTTCTATCCTTTTCTGTTCTGTTCTGTACTGTTCTTCTCTATTCTTTTCTACTCTATTGTATTCTATTCCATCTTTCTCTATTCTATTCTATTCTATTCTATTCTATTCTATTCAATCTTTCTCTATTCTATTCTATTCTATTCTATTCTATTTTATTCTATTCGATTGGAGTTTTACTTTAGTGATTTGGTACAAAACCAGGGTTAAAATGAAACGGAATTTGTCGTTCGATTGGATGGATAGACGAGTAGACAGGTGGATAGATAAGCAGACAGATGGATGGAGAGACAGACAGACAGCTAGTCAGACGGATCATATTTTCACACGCTCCCTCACCTATAATAACCGGCTCTGATGTGATCGATGATGTCATGAATGATGCAGGAGGAGATGATGAGTCTAAACTCTTTCGACCTCTGACCTCCGCGACCTCGGCCTCCTGAATTATAAATGTCACAATTACGAGGTTTTGATCACGACTCTCCTCCTCTCGTGTCATTTGTAAACACCAAGTGGAGTTCGCAAACTCCCACCGCAATTGATGGGCTCATTTCCAGCTCGGAATACAGAATTCCGGAGAATCTCCATTTATTAGCTAAGAGGAGCATTTATCATTTTTTTTTTTTTTTTTGCTTGAGCAATAATTGCATTTTTAAATCCTCATTACGGCCTCCATGCATACATAATCCAATTGATTAAATGCAGAATTTAAGTGGATTAATACTATTTTTTTTCTTTGAAGCCCAAATTGGAGCTGAGGTTTGATATGAGCTTATTTTTGGAGTATTAAATGTTACTTTTCATATATGGATGGACGAATGGATGTATAAGCACACGGACGGATGGATGGATGGGTAGATAGATAGATAGATAGATAGATAGTTAGATAGATAGATAGATAGATAGATAGATAGATAGATAGATAGATAGATAGATAGATAGATAGATAGATAGATAGATAGATAGATAGATAGATAGATGTGATGACATATTATTATTATTATCGTTGTTATTATTAATATTAATAATAATATCATTAACAGTTTTGTTTCTCATTCCAAATTGTTTATTTTTTAAATAAAATATGTATATCTGCATAAGTATGTCTATACAGATCCAGAAGAGATCATTTACTAGTGTTTAATCAAGTGTGTGTGTGTGTGTGTGTGTGTGTGTGCTTGTGTGTGTGTGTGTGTGTGTGTGTGTGTGAGTGTGTGTGTGAGTGTGCGTGTG
>MU204191.1:15203691-15303027 GCA_017309775.1 Paedocypris sp. Pulau Singkep
GTGTGTGTGTGTGTGTGTGTGTGTGTGTGTGCGTGTGCCTAATGTGTGTTATTACACTAGTCAGATCAAAGGGAAGTCAATCCTTGTTACCTGGCAACCGTCCCAGTGTCCGACTCTCACTGCCGATTCAGCGGCCTGAACACACACACACACACACACAAGTCCAATTCGCAATATCAGATCCAATCATGAGACGCGAATCATGTGATTGACCTGGAGAAAGCGACTTCAGTGACCTTGTCTGTCTGTCTGTCTATCTATCTATTTATCTATCTAATATATATAAAAATATGTATGTATTATACTAGGCTGAATCCAGACACACAGACACATCTTGACATAGTTTATTATATATACTTTGTATAGTCTTAGTGTTGTGCAAGTTACTTTGAAATTGTAATACATTACACATTAGTAATTTACATAGTGTCAGATTTGTAACATGTTTAATTATTTGTGTATTAATTTTAAGTTGCTTTCATCATAATAAGTACTGTAAAAGTACGTGTTACTTGTTGAGACAGTGGTGTATTATGTCTTGTTGCAAAGAAAACACATTTTGGATCTTTCTGACTCTTTTTAGCTTCTATTTTGTCTGAAGGATCAAACTGACCCGAACATTATCATTGTAACATGTTACAAATATGTCAACTGAACCACATTGTGTTTATATGGTGATCTAACTAAGACACGCAGAAGTTTGAACAGGGGTACGGTTACGGTTAGGTACAGAGGGTTTAAAAGAGTCGACGCACAGACTCTTCTTAAAAACAGACGCATCTTAAAAAAACCTCTCATCCGAGTATGATAAAATAAAGTGTTATAAAACTTGTACTCTTTAAAAAAAAAACATACGCAAGTAATATGTGTATGTATATTTGCATATTTGTAATCCTTAAGAACACTTTAAAGACACAAAAAAAACAAAAAATAAAGGTAGGGTTAGGGTTAGGGTAGGGTTGGATTAGGAGTAGAGTTAGTGTTAGTGTTAGGTGTAGGGTTAGTGCTAGTTTTAGTGTTAGGTGTAGGGTTAGTGTTAGTGTTAGGTGTAGATTAATGGCGATTAAATGACTAAAGATTGAAATAATGGGTAATAAGGTGTAATATGTAAACTCAACACTAAATATGTAGGGTTAGTGTTAGGAGTAAGGTAGGTGTTAGGAGTAGCGTTAGTGTTAGGAGTAGGGTTAGTGTTAGGGTTATGAGTAGGCTTAGTGTTAGGAGTAGGGTTAGGAGTAGGGTTAGGGTTATGAGTAGGGTTAGTGTTAGGAGTAGGGTTAGTGTTAGGAGTAGGGTTAGGGTTATGAGTAGGGTTAGGGTTAGTGTTAGGAGTAGGGTTAGGGTTAGGAGTAGGGTTAGTGTTAGGAGTAGGGTTAGGGTTAGGAGTAGGGTTAGTGTTAGGAGTAGGGTTAGTGTTAGGAGTAGGGTTAGGAGTAGGGTTAGTGTTAGGAGTAGGGTTAGTGTTAGCAGTAGGGTTAGTGTTAGCAGTAGGGTTAATGTTAAAAGTAGGGTTGGTGTTAGGAGTAGGGTTAGGGTTATGAGTAGGGTTAGGCTTAGTGTTAGGAGTAGGGTTAGTGTTAAAAGTAGGGTTGGTGTTAGGAGTAGCGTTAGGGTTAGGGTTGGTGTTAGGAGTAGGGTTAATGTTAAAAGTAGGGTTGGTGTTAGGAGTAGGGTTAGGGTTATGAGTAGGGTTAGGGTTATGAGTAGGGCTAGTGTTAGGAGTAGGGCTAGTGTTAGGAGTAGGGTTGGTGTTAGGAGTAGTGTTGGTGTTAGGGTTAGGGTTGGTGTTAGGAGTAGGGTTAGTGTTAGTAGTAGCCTTAGGGTTAGTCTTTCCACGAGCTTCTGGTATGTCGAATGTGCGAGTGAATATCGTCGAGACCGAGGTTCCTCGCTAATCGATCCCTGTAGTGGTAATTGGACCAGAAGCTCGGTCTTTTTCTTTCAGCTTTACGGACCCCCACACCCCTCCCCCGTCATTTCTTTCTGGTCATAAGCTTGGCTGAGTTTTGAAGCGGTGGTCTCCCCACAGAGCCTGGCTGTGGCCCTGAGCCATGTGGAGCGCTGAGACTCCATCCAGCCGCCCCTGGAGAGCCCAGCCAGCAGAACAAAGGCAACCTGCAAAGTGTGAAACTTAAAGAGATGTACTTTGATAGCCTGAGATACCTAGTGGAGCGCTGATCCAGAACCCACCGAGATTTGACTGAATCGAGGCCTCACTTTACCGAGAGAGACGGCGAAGTGGGTCAATTCCAACTCCGCACCGATGAAACCACATCCACTTTAGTCTCACAGTAAGTCACCGGGATTCTGTTGATGGTGGCGGAAGTTGTGCAAAGAGTTTTCTCTCCAAATTTGTGGAGGAAAGCTGTAGATTTAACACACTCGCTTAAACGCTCCGATTACTCATAATAGCAATTATGACGATATTTATATTTATATATTCATGACGAAAGTTATAACTAGTGCTGTCAAACGAGTACAACATTTTAACTAGTTAATCGCACTTCCCTGACCAAATTAATCGCGATTAATGGCGATTAAATGACTAAAGATTGAAATAATGGGTAATACGGTGTAAATATGTACTGTAAATTAATGTAAACTCAACACTTAATATACACTAGTTTAAATACTGCAATATCATTTAGTATAATTTTTGTTCAATTTGCAATATTTTTTCTTAGTTTTTTAACTCTCCGAGGTCGACTCACTCTTTATTCAAGATAAAACACACACAAAAAGTCAATTTTGGACTTTACACTCTTAATAAAAACAGGACATTGTGCTTTTTGTAAAAATAAATACATAATAATAATAATAAAAAAAACTAAAACTTGAAGCACGTTTTGCCTTCTTTTGGTCAGCTGAAAACAAAATAACTTAATAAATACTTGTCACTCTAAGATGAAACATGTCTTAGAATGTACATAAAAAAATGACATAAAGCTTAGAATGTCTTTTTTTAAATATAAGTGTAAGTAAACACAGTATTGTCTTTATCTAATCCCTATGAATCTACAGCGGCGGCTTGTTGAACAGAGATTTGACGAACTGAAACGTCTAAAAAAGGTCGAGTCTCAGTTTTAACAAGTCCAAGATTAAACACTTTCACCTGCTGCTATTTAGACGCAAAGTAATCACTCTGAGCTTCTGATCATAATGAGCCACACCTGGGTGACACTAGCGTGACTCTCTGGCTCTATTCCTGTCACTCTGAGCTTCTGATCATAATGAGCCACACCTGGGTGACACTCTGTGGCTCTATTCATTTGCATTTTCACCAAACCGAAGGTGGAAAAAAACTGCAACTGTGATTAATGGCGTTAAAAAAATTAACTCGATTAAGCACTTAAAATTAATCGCGTGCGTTAACTAGTTAACTTTGACAGCCCTAGTTATAACAAATCTATTGCTTTCACGTTTGTGTAACCAAACATGTCGGGTTTTGAAATAGCGGACATATTTTTATCGTGGCTTATATTTACCCGCCTATTTGAAATGGGCGATTATAAGCACCCCGTTATTTTTTGAGCGTCCAAAATAAAAAAAAAGAGGTGCTTATATTCAGGTAAATACGGTATTTCTTTCTTTATATAGCGACACAACTTTTGTCTGTGTGTTTGTATGTGTTCTGTATATAACAGTCATATTTTGAAGGACAGACAAACTGTTGTCTTTATTTTTAGGTATAGACACAATGTTTTGATCATTTTGAATTTTTTGTAGACCTGTTTTTGTGTTTTTGGATATACGGACACATTTTGATTAACTGGTGATTTTCGTCTGTGTTTTTGTCACAGGACTTTTCATCTGTATTTTACTGTATAACGGACTTTTGTCTATGTTTTTGGATTTATTGGATAAATATTTAGATTTACTGGGGACTTTTGTCTGTGTTTTTGGATAAAACTGACACATTTGAATTTACAGGGAACCTTTGTCCGTTTTGTATATAATGATCAAATATTTAGATTTTTTGCACAGGACTTTTGTCTGTGATTTGGATTTGGCAAACTCACCAACAAATTGCCCGAGGGACTTTTTTTCTGTAATTTTGGAAATAGTGATCAACATTTAGATCCCTAGTAAACTTCCAATGACAGAGATATGATATTGACGTTATTATTTTTATACGCGGAAAAACTACAAATCTCTGGATATAATGAACTGAATCAACAGGGACTTTTAATATAAAAAAAAAAAAAACATTTGGAAATACCATAAAATAACGTAACGTAAATAGGTTCCTGTGGTTCTACCATTAACCCCTCAACTATTAACAAACCATGTAAGTGTTATTTTGGGATGTTTAAGGTCCTCAAATGTAATTATACACATGTCTGCCCTCTTCTGGACACACACACTTACACACACACACACACACACACACACACACACACACACACACACACACATTATTGGTTTGCTTGCAGTGATGTATGTGACATTTGTTCATGTCTCCTCCTCTAATAGGACGGACTCGGCTACACAGCTCAGCCAGTGAGGTTTGATGTGGGCGGAGCTTATTGAAAGGGGAGGGGCTTAGAACACCTGCTGCCAGGCGTTGTTGACAGCGGACAGTTCTAGGTTTTCTTTATACTTGCACATCTGAAGTTTTTGCATTTACACAGACTAGATCTGGTTGAATATGTTTTGTAATCCTATCGTAGTAAATCTAATGTAATTACCAATTAAACAAGTAAATCAATAAGTACATGTTTACTTCATTGACCAAATTTCACATTTGACTCTTATAATTCTTTAAGTTCTTGAGTGTGTGTTTTTGTTAAGGTTGTGTGTGTGTGTGCGTGTGTGTGTGTGTGTGTGTGTGTGTGTGTGTGTGTGTGTGCGTGCTTCCAGAAGAAGCAAAATTGAACAAAGGAAAAAAAAACATTGGAATGCCAATAATTACAATAATTTGTATGAGTTATAACATCCAGACATAATTATCCATGTGATCAAACTGGTTTTTAGACAAGAACAGAGAAACGATCAAAACTCAACACATCTTAAGTGAAGCTTGCATTTTTATTTTTTATTAGTATTTTATCTTGCATATTTATCTTGTATTTTTCTCCCTTTATTGTATTTTTATATTGTATTCATATTTTACCTTATCTCTATTTTTAGTGTATTTTATTGCTTATCTTATCTTACTGTGTTTGTACGGTTACCCCCCCCCCCACACACACACACACACACACACTATGTTTATACACCGGACGATTGTAAAACACATTTCACTTCACGTTGTTGCAAATTAATTGTGTATCTGACAAATAAAATTTGAATTTGGAGCGAACGCTTTCATCTGAAACACTTTCACACTGGATTAGTGATAAGATGCTATCAAAAGATAAGAATATACAAGTCCAGACTGAGAAAAAACAGGTGTGTGTGTGTGTGTGTGTGTGTGTGTGTGTCAGGTCTAGTATGATATAAAGGTAGATCCTGTGTGTGTGTGTGTGTGCGTGTGTGTGTGTGTGTGAGTGTGTGTGTGAGTGTGAGTGTGCGTGAGTGTGTGTGTGTGTGTGAGTGTGTGTGTGTGAGTGTGTGTGTGTGTGTGTGTGTGCGCGCCTCTAGGCGTGGCTGTGGGCTGCTCCTCCTCCAAACACTGCGGCAGGACGCTGGGGATCGGCCTCGGCTGGACAAAATAGCTCCAGGAAACACATTCTCTCTTTCTGGAGTGAAAAGGGGGAGGAAAGGGAAGAGAGGGAAAAAAGCAGCATATATTTCCATTCCATATTCTCTCACCTGTTAATGACTGGAAAAAGGGGGGAAATGTCAGCGGTGATGATTTTTGCAGGGTATCGCCTTTCACGGGATCCTGAGAAGGTGGGCGCGGCCTGTCAACAGTCTCTCATCTGTCAGACACAGGTCACATGACCCCGGCCTGTCACGTGACCTGCGAATCTTCCGCGAGAAAAGGGTCCGAGGCCTCGTCCGTTCTTCTCGCTTCTTTGTTCTCAGGCAACAGGAATCCGATTTTTTAAGGGATTAGAAGATTTATTGCTTTATGTTTTGCACATGATGCTTTTCAGTTTGTGTCAACATTTTTAAGAAATTACCACTTTGTGGGATTAATAAAGACATTCACTCGTTCATTCATTCACTCATTCAAAACATTTTAGATCACTTTAGAATGAATTAGTCAATTTTTTAATGAACTAAAAGACTTTTGTTTCGTATTTTTGACACAATGCTTTTCAGTTTGTAGCAAAACAGTGTAGAACATTTTAGAATGAATTACAGTCCATTTTTAATGAATTAAAAGACTTTTTCTTTTGTATTTTTTCTTACTACTTTCGTACTACAGAATGCAGAAATACAGAACGACCATTTTCTATGAATTAAAGTTTGTTTTTGTTCCGTATTTTAGATACAACGTTTTGTATCAAAACATTTCTTGTAAACTAGTGAGATGCTACAATGTAACAGTTTGTCTGTTTGTAAACAACTGAGCTAATTGAACGTTTACAGCTGAAGGAGTCATTTCAACTAATTAGAACAACTAATTAGAAGCAATTTCAATTAAATAGAACAATTCTAGTTTGTTGTTTATTAATCAATTAATTAAATTGTTGTTTTCTTTGGGGGGGTGTGAGGAAAAGTGAAGTTAATCAACAAGAAAGACGTTTCTCATTCAGACATAAACGAGAAACATCTAAACAAACATACGATACAATCTTGAGCAGACAAACTCAAACACAAGTCGATTCTACAATTTCGAGTCAAAATTTTTGAGTTAATTTCGAGTCAATTTCGAGTCCTTTTTTTTTTGTTTGTTTTTTTCCAGATTTTCAAAGCTAACTCTGACTCCTCAGCTTCCCTTTTATTTTCTTCTCTTTTTTTGCACCAAATTTCCATCTTCCTGTCCCAGTTTGGCCCGTGTTCTCCATCTCCACCTTTAACGGGAAGCGCTCAACACGTCTTCAGGCCTCTGATATCCATAACTGCTGGTCAGATGGTTATCACTGAGCAAATGTTTTTCAATTGTACCCAAATAGCGGCGCTGAGCAAACAGAAGATAACCCTGGGACACTCGGGGCTGATTATGGGTAATTTAGTAAAGCGACGCTCGCCAGGAGCTTTGAATGACGGCTTTTGTTCGGATCAGAAGTCCGACACGCAGAAATAACACGGAGCAAACGCAGCTCTTTTTCTGTTTACCGAGGGATATTCTGTGGCCGAGCGGGAGGTTCTTCGTAATAAACGCGGATCAGAGAAAAATCCCAGGAATCTCGAGCAGAACCAGGAGCACGTGATCCGGCCGGTGGGAATACGGATGGACGCTGATTCCACTTTTCCCTCAGAAACCAAGACGTGACCTCAACGCTTTCAAGTCCGACCGTTTGCTCCGTTTTACTTTTACATTCTCTGCAACCTAAATGCCAATCTGGGAAATGCAGCTGAATACGAAAAAAAAAAAAAAATTAAAAAAGCTAGTAATTAATAAAGAAAATTAACAAAACAATAATTAATAATTCTTTTTAAATTATTAGCTTTTTTTTCATATTTTTGCCAATCCATTTTTTTAAAATATATATTAGCTTTTTTTAAACACTTTAAAATGAATTACAGTCCATTTTTCAATGTATTACAACATTTTTTGTTTCATATTTTGGACACAATTCTTTTTATTTTGTATCAGAATGTTGTAGAACACTTTAGAATGAATTTAGAACACTTTTGAATGAATTACAGTCCATTTTTGTAGTTAATTAAAAGCTTTTTTTGTTTCATATTTTGGACACAAGTTTTTCAGCTAAAAGCTCAAGTTCAAGTTTATTTATATAGCGCTTTTCTTAGTTCCAGACCAACGCAGTCGCTACGTGGAATTGGGAAAAAAAAGGAGACTTAAACAAAGAAAAATGTCCATTGTTCATAAGTGTTTACAAACTACAAAAGTGCAATGATTTTATCAAAACACACACAGAAATCAATCAAAACCACATTTACTGTCCCACATCAGCCTCATTGATGTTATTGACTCACTGTAGCGCATGTGTGTGTGTGTGTGTGTGTGTGTGTGTGTGTGTGTGTGTGTGTGTCGGACAGGGAGGAAGAGAGAAAGTTTAGAGGAAATTATTATCACATGTGCAGAAACAAGCTTCCTGCCTAATACTTTCTGGACAAAACAAAATTTTTAAAAACGAAGCTGCTGACTTTTCAGGCACAAAATAAAAAAAGTAAAAAAAAAAATGTGTCTCTTTAAAATACATTTGTTTCATTATTTAACACACCTAACTTGTCACCTGTATCACTTCAATGTTGTTTTATGGAAACATAACAAAAAGGCAAAACTAAAAAAAGAAAAATGAAGCAATAATCTATTCTAGAGGTCGAAACTACACCTCCCATCATGCTTTGCTGCTCACTGGTGCGCCAAAAGAGTTTTCAAGCGCTAGCCCGTTAGCCTTTAGCACGCCGATCTACCGGATACAGTATGATATGTCTGTACAAATATTTATTTATTTTCATTTAATCTTACTTCTTTGTGTTATTTTGTCTCTGTTAAGTGTCGCGACGTTGGAAAATTGAAAAAAAAAAAAAAAAAACGGTGCTTATAGTCGCGACAAATACGGTATATAAAAGAATATATCTCAGAAGATTTCTTCAAATCTTTTTTTAACCGCTGTGTTGGTTCAGCATCCAGTCCGAGCGAACAAATGCGCGTTTTAATATCACGCTAGACTTTACGAACTGAAACGACTCAACTCAACTCAACTACTCTAGTTAACTGAACTGATCTAGTTCCACTTCAAGCACAGAGATCATAGAGATGTAGCTTTTCTAGTTTTAAAGTTACTACTAGTTATAATGTAATTCTGAACACTTTATTACATCTAATTTTAGTGAATAATAGTGACTTTTTCACGTTTTAAAAGACGCTTTACAACGTGAAGAGAGAAGCTCATCTTTTCAATCGAGACTGTGTATGTGAGTGTGTGTGTGTGTGTGTGTGTGTGTGTGTGTGTGTTGACATGAAACTGCTGGGGTCTTTGTAGCAGCCACAAAAGATACTGTAAGATGCCGTGTGTGTGTGTGTGTGTGTGTGTGTGTGTGTGTGTGTGTATGAGGTGTTGAATATTAAGGCTTTATTGTAATGAAAATCCAGCCTCCTTTAGAGGAAGATGCTTTAAAGCTGTAGCCGTAGGGACTTCCATCTGCCATTCCGTCAGCCCATAAACACACACACACACACACACACACACACACACACACACACACGTCATGCCCATTCGTGCGCACACGCACAGACACAAACATTGTGTGGGCCATTCATTACACATGTGTATTAATGCGTTACTATGTTTAGTGCTGAAGAGAAAATATTTTATTTCGAAAATAAAATAAAAATAAAAATTAAATTAATTAAATAAATAAAATTTAATTTAATTTAATTTAATTTAATTTAATTTAATTTAATTTAATTTAATTTAACTAAACTAAACTAAACTAAACTAAACTAAACTAAACTAAACTAAATTAAATTAAATATTGTTCTGTTACAGAAACACTTTGGTATTCTCCCCTGATTATTTTTGTCCATTTTTCAAAATCCTTTTTTTGTTTTTTTAATCATTCTAAACAAAGTTAGCTGCAGTAAATATGCGTATTGTGCGCTTTAAGCGAGTGGAATCGTGATAATCAGTCCCGTCGGAGGCGTCGTGTCGACTCGCTGGAATCTGCATAAAGTAAATCCCATTATTTTTAATTGTGGTCGGAGCTACCGGAGGCCAGACTCTTCATCCTCACCATCCTCATCCTCACACGCCCTCTGACCTCCATCAGACGACACCACCACTCGTCCTCTTCTCAACCCGATTCCCATTTAATATTCAAACTGACATTCCGAAATCCGTTGTTTTCAAATAATCTGTAGCGTATAATTAAAAAGACCTTGTTAGTGTACGGAGAAACATCTAAACAGATTCAATGTGTTTATGTTTATTTTCAGACTTACAAATGGTCCATAGAACATACAAAAAATGTATGAATAAATACATTAATAATAATAATAATAATAAATTCAGACAGTTTGCAGTAAAACATAATTAAATAAATAATTAAATATGCAATTATTTCATCATTATTAATCAGTTATTTAAATGTTTTGTAAACAGTTTATACTTACATAGAACCATAATTGATTTATTAACAGGCGAAATATGAAATGTGTTGGATTTCACACATTGTCTGGGTTGATAGAAAAACATACAGGATTAGGTGGATGGATGGATGGATGGATGGATGGATGGATGGATGGATGGATGGATGGATGGATGGATGGATAGATAGATAGATAGATAGATAGATAGATAGATAGATAGATAGATAGAAAGACATTCAGGATTAGATAGATAGATAGATAGATAGATAGATAGATAGATAGATAGATAGATAGATAGATAGATAGATAGATGGATGAAAAATTCGTCCAAATATATTCGCGTAAATACGGTATGTATAAAGGCACTTTAATTTATAATCGGAACTAAAGACGGGATTCGTCTCTCATCGCATGTTTTCTAGCCGTAGATTTATCCTGGCGAGAAGAACAAGCGTCTCATCCATCACGTGTTCACTACATTACCTGCTCATCCCTGCCCGATCCTCCTCCAGCAGACGCGTGTCAGGCCGGACCTATGGCCCGAGCCCAGTGCATGCTGGGACGGGGAGATGGAGTGTGTCGGCGTGTAATGTGGCATTATGGGATGTGCAGGTAATGTGGAGGAGAAGACGCGCCGGGGAGCTGATGGCGTGAGGCGGCTGACTTCCTCTCAAACGCTGCTTCTCAGCTGATGTGTGAACATTAAAAGTCGCACTTGTGGATGGACAACACACACACACACACAAGAAAACCAGACGCGGAGTTTTTTTTTTAGGACTTTTTTTCCCATTCAGCTTTCGTGGCCTAATTTTTTTTTAAACAAGGTCTTTTTATTTTGAATTTTAGATATTTCAGTTTACATTATGCACAGAAACAGAGCAGAACAAATATAGAAAGCACACAAAAAGTAACCCCACCCCACCCACAGCTAAATAAGCAGTAAAGTATACAATTATAGTTTGCAAATAAATAAATACAAAAAATAAAATAAAATAAAAAAATATTACAAAATTACAAACATTCTCATTTATGTAGTAGGATTTGCAGGGCTGAATTTCTCACTTTGTTCGTGGCTTAAGTTGACGTGCATTATTTTACCGAGTTAAGCGGTGGTGCAAAGTACTTGAGTAAATTGACTTTGTTACCTAAGTACAAGCACAATATAAGCGACTTTTACTCTCGTATTGACTACATTTGTATCTGTACTCTCCACTGCACTACTTTTGAATGGACACTTACCTTTACTTATTACCAGTGGTGTAATGTACTTGAGTAAATGAACTTTGCTCTTTCTTGATCTATTTTGTTCTTGGCCATTTTGAAACGTGGTTTAATTTCCATACGTATTAGGAAATAAATTCAGAGTTTCATGCTTTTCACTTTTCCTGGTGTTTCTGAGCCTAAATTCAGTATGAGTAAAATACTCAAGTTCTTTTAGCCTTAGAGACTATTACTTCTTGTAATTGGTGACTAGTAACTGGTAATGGAGTGATTTTTACAGTAATGTATTCATATTTTTACTCAACTATGATGATCAGTTCAGAGATGTAGAGCACTTGAGTAAATAGACATTGTTGCTTTAGGTATTTTTGTACGTTTTTTAAATATTTACAATATTTTTGTCATTATTTGTCAATATTATTATTGTTATTATTATTATTATAGAGTGTGTGTGTGTGCTACTACACAAGCAACTTTTATATTCATGCAGTCCCGATAAACTCAAACTAAACTAAACTAAACTAAACTAAACTAAAACAAGTACAAATACTATGCTCAGTGTTTCAGTATCTATAGAATTTTTCCAGTTTCTTTACGTGTTTGTCATATATATTTTTTGTTTTTAATCAATTGAATTATACATATGTATACACATTGTATATTTATCAAACTTACAAATATACTTAAAGTAACGAAGTCTATTTACTCAAGTACTCTACACCTCTTTTGTCCAGAAAAGTGTGTGTTCAACTGTAATTTAGCGTACGTATAATTAGAAAATCCAGCTTTTGCGCGATTTGAGACAATCGGAATGAAGTCGTCTTTCTCCGTGCATTGGTCCAGTGAGTTGGCGTCCCCGACAGGATCCGACGCCTGGGGAGAACTGACCCGTCCCGTCATTAGAGGAGGAGTAAGCGCTGGTCTCTGATCCGCCCCGGGACTGGACAGCATCAAACAAGAGCCGGTTGTGTTGACTTCCTCATCCGTCTCATCTCCTCACCGCGCTTAAGCTCCATGAATTCATGAGTCCAGCCTCGGGGCAAACACTCTCAGCACAGCTACACCTAACCGGATTAGCCCTGCGCACACACACACACAGGTGGAGGCTTCATTACCCAGAGTGCGCTAGATGCAACTTCAAACCCAACGCATCATCAAAAAAAAAGTGCAGGGGAAGAAGCAACGCTCCAGCTGTAGATGTACGGGTGTTAGCGCGCAGCTTAGCTTAGCTTAGCGCAGCAACAGCACAAACAGGATTGGTCTCATTCAGCCCGCGGTGCTGTCTGTGCTGCTGGTCCACGCATTGTGTGTGTGTGTGTGTGTGTGTGTGTGAAATATTGTCAAATATTAGGTTGGTTGATGGATGGATGGATAGACAGACGGAAGAGTGGATGGATGATTCTATAGACAGGCGGATTAACTGATGGATGGATGAGTGGGTGGATTGATGAGTGGATAGACAGGCGGATGGATGGCAAAGTGGATGGATTGATGAGTGGATAGACAGGCGGATGGATGGATGAGTAGATGGATGAATGAGTGGAAAGACAGATGGTGGATAAATGGATGAGTGGATAGACCTGAGGATGGATTGATGGATGAGTTGATGGATTGATGAGTGGATAGACAGATTGATATACTGATGGATGGATGAGTGGATAGACAGACGAATGGATTGATGGTTGGATCAGTGAATAGAGAGGCGGATGGATTGATGGATGGATGAGTGGAAAGACAGATGGTGGATGAATGGATGAGTGGATAGACAGACAAATGGATTGATGGATGTGTGTGTGTGTGTGTGTGTGTGTGTGTGTGTGTGTTGTCAAATATTAGGTTGGTTGATGGATGGATGGATGAATGAGCGGATTGACAGGTGGATGAGTGGATGATTCTATAGACAGGCGGATTAACTGATGGATGGATGGACGAGTGGATAGACCAATGGATAGATGAGTAGATAGACAGGCAGATGGATTGATACATTGTGTTTGTGATTGTGTTCAGCTGTGTCTAGTTTTCCTCATTAGCTGCTGTGTATTTTCACTGGTGTTTCTCGTTTGTCAAAATGACCAATGAAAATACCAATTAATTAATTAATTTCCAATAAATTACTTTTTAAAGTAACTTATGCACACTGATTGAAAAAAAACAGCTAAACTTCACAAAAATAACCTTTATTTATTCAATTATGTATGTATGTATTTATTTTATTTATTGTGTTAACTGGCTAACACACCAGATGCTGATTATTTTCCTAAAAATTAAACATTTTTCCACGTTTGGAGGAAACAACCATGTCAGTTGCAACAAATCAAATATTCCTGTTTACCGAATGTACAAAAGTCGTTTAATTCAAGTTTAGACGTCATTAGTGCTTATCAACCAGTGGCTTTAGATTGTAAATTATCTGTTTTTTCTCTAAACCTGAACAAGAAAATAAATCTTTGGAAAAGTTGTGAGGTTTGTGAGTGGATAGATGGATGAGTGGAAAGACAGACAGGATGGATGGATGGATGGATAGACAGACAAGTGGATAGATGAATGGATTGATGGATAGATTGATGGAAGTGAATAGACACACAGATGGAGGGATGGATGAACGACTAAATTTCCCACAATCCTATGTGTTTCTCTGTGTTTGTGATTGTGTTCAGCTGTGTCTAGTTTCCCTCATTAGCTGCTGTGTATTTTCTCTGGTGAAAATACCAATTAATTAACTAATTAATTTCCAATTAATTACTTTTTTAGAAGTAACTGAAAAAATAGCTCAACTTAAAAAAAACTTTTGAAATGAACTCATTTATTTATTCATTTATTGCGTTAACTGGCTAACAAACCAGATGCTGATTATTTTCCGAAAAATGTAATGTTTATAATTGCAGCGAATCAAATATCCCCGTTTACTGAACTTACAAACGTCGTTTAACTCAATCTCAGACGTCCGTAAAGCTTTTCAACCAGTGGCTCTAGATTTATGAATTATCCGTTTTTTGCTCAAAATGATCAAGAAAATACATCTTTGTAGGAGTTGCGAGGTTTAATTCAGACAGTGACTCGGGATTCCGATGAAGATCAGGAGCGATTCCCGAAGAACGACTGTAAACTATCACACGCTCTGGTGAAACCACCAATTAGCTGCTATTATCAGTGCGAGGCGTGTTGAGTTCCTCAGCGTGGGATGACGGATGGAGTGATGGACAGAGGTGTGGACTGGGACTCTCTGCTCCTGGTTCAGGGTTTGGCCGTGGTCACGTGATCCGCCGTGTGGTTTTCTCTGGAGATCCACCTGTTTGGCCCGGAGGAGCTGAGGCTGGAGAACACAGGAACATGATGGGAAGAGCTGATGGATGGTGGTGAGGAGGAATAAAGGAGCGGAGTTGGGTTTCCGCGTCTCTCAGTTCTTCTGGAACGATCCGGTGACGACGGTTCTTCACCTCCGTCTGTTTGTTACTGACACGGAACTGCAAAAATCGCAAAGTTGGTTTTGGCCGTCGTGTAAGATTTCATGTAGGATGGATGAATCATCTCTCCATCATTAATGTAATAACTACCCATCGCTTTTCTCTTTTCTATCCCTCACTTTCTATCTGTCTCACTGTTCCATCTGTCTCACTGCACTATCATCCATTGCTTTCTCTCTGTCTGCCTGTCCTTCCATTCATCTCTTTCTCTCTTTCTCTTTCTTTCTGTTTGCATACCTATCTATCAATTTATTCTATCTGTTCATTACTTCTAACTCGCTATTAATCTATCAATTGGGGCCCTGTGATCTCTTTCTTTCTTTCTTTCTTTCTTTTTCTCTATCTCTCTCTCTTTATTTCTTTCTCTATATTTTTCTTTTTAATTCTCTCTGTTTTTTTATAGCTGTGTTTCTCTTTATCTCTCACTTTCTTTACTTCCTTTCTTTTTATCTCTTAATTTCTCTTACTTTTTCTCTCTTTCTTCCTCTTTATTTCTTTCTCTCACTCTTTTTTCTTTCAGTTTTTTCTTTCACTCTTTGTTTGTTTCTTTCTTCTCCTCACCATCCTCATCCTCCTCGCCCTCCTCACCATCCTCGCCCTCCTCACCATCCTCACCCTCCTCACCATCCTCGTCCTCCTCGCCCTCCTCACCATCCTCGCCCTCCTCACCATCCTCATCCTCCCTGTCCTCATCCTCCCTGTCCTCATCACCCTCCTCGCCCTCTTCGTCCTTTTCACCCTCCTCGTCCTCCTCGCCCTCCTCACCATCCTCGCCCTCCTCATCATCATCACCCTCCTCGTCCTTTTCACCCTCCTCGTCCTACTCGCCCTCCTCACCATCCTCGCCCTCATCATCCTCACCATCCTCGCCCTCCTCATCATCCTCGCCCTCCTAGTCCTCATCGCCCTCTTGGTCCTCGTCCTCATCGCCCTCCTGGTCCTCCCCCTCCTCATCCTCATCATCCTCCTCGTCCTCCTGGTGGTGTCGCGTGTCTATTGTCCCGGGTGGAGATGGTCCGTACCCGACGCCACTCGTGTTTCAGGCGGGAGGGTTTTGGGGAAAGGAGGGAGATTGTTTTGCGGGGTGAAGAATTAGATTGATGAGTAGGTGTTCGGTATCTAGCGTGAGAAAATGTGCTTCCTCGTAGCCGTGGGCGCTCTTCCCTCAACCAATCTCATTCCAACGCTTGACACAATCTTCAAAACACACATCACCAAATCCACATTATATCATATTCTACATGTGTCATTGACTGTACAGTGTGTGTGTGTGTCATATTTCCTTTATGATGTTATAATGTCTCAAATGTATAATTTATTTTTCTTTAGCTATTTGTATAACGGTTGCTTGAAGCTAGTGTGTGTGTGTGTGTGTGTGTGTGTGTGTGTGTAGAGGCATTACGTTCAAAGTGGGGCCCTGAATGCTTAGTGTTTGTTGACGTACTGTTTTAACGTATGGAAGTCGTTAATATGTAAATGGATGTGTGTGTGTGTGTGTGTGTGTACAGGCGAGATGTGCACGGCTTGTCTTTAAATGTAAACGTTTTAAGTTTAAAAAACAATTTAGCAATAGTTTGTCCTGAAGTGATTCCAATACAATTGATTTTATGAAGGAAAATACCTGTGGAATGTGTAACATGTTTTTATCTTTCAGCGTTTATAAATGTTTTAACCTTCCTGTTATATTCGTTTTAGAGAAGCATCAATAATGTGCGGGGGTCTTTTAATTTGCATATTAGTGTCAGAAACCAAAAAGTTCCCCAAAACAGTGTGTGTGTGTGTGTGTGTGTGTGTGTGTGACAGCGGTGTATTATGTCTCATTGTAGCAAAGAAACAAATAGTATTTGATCTTTCTGACTCTTTTTGGCTTCAATTTTGTCTAAAAAATCAATTTGAGCCGAACATTATTTTTGTAATATAAACCTGTAGCACTCGTTACAAATATGTCAACTGAAACGTTTTTTGTTGACATGTAGATTAAACTAACTAAGACAAGCAAGTTTAAAAAAAAATACTTTTAAGTATTTTAAGTATTTTTTTTTATACATATAATGATCATTATATTTTTTTATATGATAATACGCCAAACTAGCCAAGCGGGAGGAGTTTCAAAGTAAAAAAAATACTTTTAAGCATTTAACAAATATTTTTAAACTTTGAAAACGAGTCAGTTTTACAAACATTTATTGACATTTAATTCAAACCAATACTTTAGTAACCCTAATAAATTGCACGTGTTTTAGCTTTGTTTGTAAATACAAAACAGATGTTTCTTCCGAAAGAGTTAAACATGACCAAGTCGTATTATGTACTTTAAAATTAGATTAGGACCATGAAAAGAAAAAGCACGAGGGACTTGAGCAGAAGAGGCAAAAAAAAAGTTCTCCCGAGTTCTTCAGTGTGGGTGAGTAATCGGTTAGTTTGAGTGACGCGTGGTGGGCGGAGCCTGGGCAAACGTGACGCTGGCTTCCTCCTCACTCGCAGGTTTCTTTTACCTCACGGAGTCTGAGAACAAGAGCCGAACCATTAGAGGATCTTCCCATCTAATCACACTGTTGCCGTGGCGACTTCCGCCTTGCTGATTAGCACGGAAACCATTAGAAAGAAGAAAGTGGCGGGATGTTTGATGGGGTCCGGCGGCTCAGGGGAGGTCAGCAGGGGTGTGTGTGATCGGCCATTTACTCTTCCTGCTCCCATTACTCCAGCATTTCCTCTATCTCACTAACACACTCGGTCTGGACTGTAATCATTACCATACAAACCAGCTGCTACCGCTCGCCATCACATCCACTCTGATCACTCTTCTGAAATGATGGATGTTGCTGCAACACCTTCGAGAAACATGAAATTGAAGAGTTTAAACTTTAGTCGCAAAATTTCGACTTTGTAGCGTTTTTTGACTTGCTTTTTTTTTTTTCGTTTTTTTTTTTTACTTTTATTCCAAATGTAACCTGAGCTGGTTTGAATAAGTTACTTCAGAAGTTACAACCATGTATCAATAGTCCAACTCCAATTCTCGCCAAACAAGTCTTTGTCAGTTATCAGATTAGCTTCAGTTTATTTACTCTCGCCACATAAAAAAAGTCAAATTGTATATATTGTCCGTTTGAAACTTTTTTTTCCGCTTCTGATTTTTTCACTCTGATCATTCTTCTGAAATGGTGGGTGTTACTTCACTACGTTCGAGAAACATGAAATTGAAGAGTTTAAACTTTAGTCGCAAGACTTCGACTTGTAGATAGAATATCTAAAAAAAAAAAGGCAAATGGCAAATATTATCAGCAAGTCTTTTAATTCAAGACATATTGAATTTATTGAAAAAAATAACAAACCAAAAAATAACAAACAAAAAAACATTTCAAACAAAAAGACATAAAAAAAAAAAACAAACAAAAGTAATTGCAAGAAAAAAAAAACAAACGTACAAGCGAAGCATTTTCGTTCGTTTATTAGAAATTTTACGTTTGATGTTTTTGGCATTAATCTGACTCCATAGAAAGTACAAAGTAGAAAGTTCTCTAATACGTCTTGTTTATTCATAATTCAAGTGTTGATTGATGTTGTGCAATTTTAGCGTTATTTTTGTATGTCTTAATTTCTTCTGTATGACTTCAGAAACGAATCTGCTCGACATCAGTTTCGTCCGGAATCAAGTTCATCAACCACGGCAACGACGCTGAAAAAACACAGTTCAACCTTCAACGTCTGACAAACAAACTTCTACAAAACATGATTTAAATCCAGTCATGTGTATTTATAATATAACGTTCCGGAAGAGCTGGGCCTCTGTCTTCTTCATTCTTTAAATCACATGTTAGGAACAGACACAATCAAAACGCTGGGTTTGCTAAACAGGGGATAATAATCCTTCACTTCGATTCTCTTCATACGGCGTCGGATAAACAGAGAGCTGAAGTGGTGAAGTGTTGACTACTAGAATCGAGTCACAAGTTAGGTTTGTCAAATAAAGAAAATACTGTATTTTTAAGAGAATATTCAACCAGAAACGTTAACAAAAAAAAAATTTCGAATTTTTTTTTTGAATTTTTACGAATTTTTATGTTGTGCCTGAAAAATCAGGGAGGTGGTTACGTATATTCGCGTAAACACAGTGAGTGAAATTGAACAAATGACTTTGCAGTCGATTGCACTCGTTTTTCAAATGTCAATTCTGTTTGTTTGAAACGTGTGAGATCAAGTAGCAGAAGTGCGAAATGCTTAGTTACTGTGTAACAATCAGGACTGAATTCCTCACAGCGGAGTCATTACCCAGAAACCCGAGCAGCGGCGCATTGTGTGGCGAGCGATGATTATAGCTCGGCAGCGGATCAGGCTACGCTTCTCTTTTGTGGAGTCACATTCTTGAAAAAATACGTCCAAATACCGAAAGCAAAGCGCGGACAAATTTCTGCTGCGCTGCGGATGATGAAGAATCTGATCTGGATTAAGTGAAAACCACTTCTCCGGTTTCGGGAACCCGATGCCGCTTTTGTTGACGCTCATTTCTAGGTGTGAACTCATTCTGCGCTTTCTCCGGCTCGTGTGCTTGAAAATTCCCGCAGTGATAAAATGAGAAATGTTGTTCGCCTGGTGGAAGGTTGAGATAACTTAACTGGTTAAGTCAGTTTACTTTGGTCGGTTGAGGTCACACTGAGGCCGCAGATCAATCTTTACAAATTTATTTTTTTGCACAATTTGCTTTTTTTTTATTATATTATTTGATATCGTTTAATTTAATATTTATTTGATATTTTTTTGAATATTGATATTATAAAAACAGGATTTCAATTGTTCTATGACAATAAATTGCTAAACTTGACAAAGTATTTTTAAAAAGAGCATAAAAGGTCTACAAGACACAAGTACAATATTTATTGTATTAATGTTTCAAATGTAATTCCAAATGGACACCATACACTATCTAATGTATTAATGTCCAAAAAGACTTAATACAAACATTTTTAAAAAGATTTCTATAAAAAATGTTGTTATGCAAGTTGAAAAAAAGACACCACACAGTAACAAACGTATTAATGTTCCAAATTAAGTTCCAAATAGACTTAATAAAGACATTTTAAAAAATGTTTTTTTTAATAGATGTTGTTTGGCAAAGCAATAAAAGACACCATACCGTATCTAATGTATTAATGTTCCAAATGTATTTTCAAAAAATATTTATTTTTAAAAAAGACACCATATGACCTTATTTTAGTATTTTGCTTTACGCTGAAGTCCTTGAATTATAGCATTTTTTCTGTATTTCATTTTTACATTTCTCAAGGAAGCCGTCCATTACAAAAATGAAATAAAACCCCACTAAAGTAGATACATTGTTCTTTCCAAGAGCAAAAATACAACTACATGCTACATTTACAGACGTTGACACTTTATTTGTAGCTTTTATTCTAATTGTCCCCGACAGTTTGTTTCCGAGCATCAGATGATTCACACCGTGTCAGACGGGAAGAAATGAAGCTCTTCAGACTCATCACGCAATAAACGAGAGTGATTTAGCAGAGGAATCCCACCCGAGCGGAGGAGAGGTGATGCAGATTAAGATAAGTAAGTGTACATTAGTGGGCCGAGGCTCTTTAATCAGGAGCGTTTTCCTCTTAAGTGTAATGTTCTCCATGTGCTTCTGCGGGGAAATCTCTTCTTCTCATCTTCTCATCTCTTCTTTCTCACCGATGGGCAGAAGAAGAAGTTCCGGCTCCAGTCGTTCTGCTGATGTGAACATGAAGTGAAGCATTCGTGTAAATTAAGACTAATCAAAGAAGATTCACGTTCTCTGTCTTTCGTATCTATATTGACACACACACACACACACACACACACACACACACACACACACACACAAATGTTGCATTTTTTTGGTTCAGATGTGAACTCACCACTAATAAACAAACACTCCCAATCTTTCTTTTTTTTTTTTTTTTTTTTCACAGAAAAAGCCCCAAATTTTGAAATTAAAAGGACTTAATAGGTTGAAAAACACGGGTGAGGTGTGTGTCTTCATTTCAGTTATGTTGCAAAAAAAAAGGTTAACAAGTTTTTACAATGATTTTTGGATTATTAAATGAGAAATGGGCTGTGTGTGTGTGTGTGTGTGTGTGTGTGTGCGTGTCTGTCTATGCATCATCAGTTTGTTTGATGTCTATCTACTGTATATCTATTCAATATGATACTTTGTTTAGGTCTTTAAAATATTGATTTTACTATTTTGTATATATATATATATATATATATAAAGAAAAAAAAAATATATATATATAGAGAGACAGACAGATATATATATATATATATATATATATATATATATATATATATATATATATATAGACAGATGGATAGATAGATAGTGTATATATGTTATATATTTTATAAATATAGAGAGAGAGATAAAAAAAAAACAGATATATGAATAAATATATCTATATGCGAATCTATATATATGTATATACAGAGAGAGATAGATAGATAGATAGATAGATAGATAGATAGATAGATAGATAGATAGATAGATATAGATAGAAAAAAATAAAATATATAAATGTATTAAATTATGTAAATATATAAAATTGTGTTTAGGTATTTGTGTATCATATACAATAAATATATAAATATTTATCAATTGAATATAATATAATATATATAATACACACATATTATATACAATTTATATAAAAAAAAGATCTTTTAGCATATAAAGCCTTTCTATGTGTGTGTGTGTGTGTGTGTGTGTGTGTGTGTGTGTGTGTGTGTGTCATTGCGAGGTTTAGTTAAGCAGAATAACGTGAGTGTGTTCTTCTCAGCGCCCGGAGCTGTGTATATAGTGGCAATAGATCTGTTGATATTCGAACTGTGTTTATGTCCCGTGGGAGTCGCTGAGGTGACAGGGACTTACCACGTCTATTCTCTTCTCTCCATGAGACCATGGCCTCATCCATCTCGCTTTCTTCTGCTCCCTCTCTCTCCGTTTGCGTCTCTCGTTCTCGCAGCAAGACACGGAGCAAAAAGGCTCGCAGCCATGAAACAACAGCCACACGTCAGACAACAGGACGATGCGTCTTTCTCAGGCCCTGACAATGGCAGAGCTTGTCCAGTTCCAGAATAAAAGCCCCCGATGAGGAATCGGCTCTACGGGCTTTCTGGGAAAACGAGTGAACGCATTCCCGACTCGTGACACGCACGGCGTCCTCGCTTCACCTGAGATCCAAGATTTCTCACGAGAATCGAAACGACCCCGACACACACACACACAGACTGCGTTTCCCATGATCACCTGTGTGGGCTCGTTACTGACTTCAGCTGTGTCTGGTTAGTGGGGATTCCAGCCGAAGGCCCCGATTGGCTCCATTTATTCGTTCGTCCTTGTTGAAGTTTTGTTTGCAGGAATAACAAATCACTGTAAATCCTGAGCCATGATTTACAGGTGAGACAAATCGAGTCTACGTTTAACACAAAAGTTATTCGGTTTTATTGGTTTTTCGTTCTTTTGGTTTTTGGAAAAAATTCAAGTCAAACTCAAACTCAATTCAAATCAATTCAATTCAATTCAAATCAAATCAATTCAATTCAATTCAATTCAATTCAATTCAATTTGATCGATCCAAATTCAAATCCAAATCAAATTCAAATTTAAATTCAATTCCATTTGTCACAAACACATTATACATGGTACAACATGTAGTAAAATAGGTGAGAGGGGGCAAAAAATACAATACAGAAAGTCAGAAATACAATAAAGTACAATCGGAATAAAGATTAAATATTAATATATAAGATATATATTAATACAGTATAAGTATATCAACATAATATAAGATATAATATTAATTCCACTTTATTCCCTCGGTGCAATTGCAAAGTTTGCTTTTCTGTATTACTGTTTACTCTGTCGATTGTTTACTCTGTTTATTGTTTACTGTTAATATGTCTAATTGAAACAAATTTTGTATTTTGGAAACGTTTGATCAAATTTTATATTTTATATACTTTATACTAGATATGATATTTATATTTATCTACACAATGCACATTTTTTAGGTTTTTATTTTGTGTGTTTTTCCTATATTGCACCAAACGGAGTAGTGTTCCTAATTTCGTTGTAACCTTGTGTCGCAATGACAAAAAGACATTCTATTCAATTATATTCTATTCTAATTCAGAATTAACTATGAATATGAGGAAAAAATTACAATAACAATATGAGCTAAATGCAAAATACAAAATGTTTTACGTGTCCAGTAGCCAGAATAAATGTACCAAGTGTGTACAGTACAGTACAGTAAAAATAACTAGTTTCATATCTGAAGTTTCAAGTCTTCGAGTCTGAAGATTCTAGTTTCAAATCTGGCTAATAATATTCATTAAAACACACTTAAATTAACTGCCAATTGACCTAAATGGTTGTAAATCAGCCATCAAACTCTCGGAACTGGTTCATATGACTCATTTAATCATCAGCCAATCAGAGCAGACAGATTTCTTTTGTTCTTTTGTTCTTATTTTTCTTGTTTGTTTTTGACGTAAAAGTGAAACATGCTTCTATTTTTTTTATGAAAACAATGAATTTAACTGTCAAGTTTTGTCTCACAAGATCGAATTGTGACTTCACAAATGCAAAAAATGTCTTTTGCAACAAATGTGCTGTAAAAAATGTTTTTTTTTACAAAATGTTTTGTTTTTCGGACACACTTCGCACACATTTCCACTGACTGGTTTTAACCTTGGACCAAAATTAGGATTATGTAACCAGTTTTCGTAAAATGTAGCTAAATTAGTTCAATTTTCGTAAATTAGCGCAAGACCCGTATTAACAAACCCCCTGCGAACACAGCTGGTTAAACTCGCTTCCGCCTGCAGTATTTAGTTCTGCGTGATAAACGACAAGATTTCAAATATATTTCAAAACCAAAAATAAAAATCCTCTTTACAAAGTCGGTTGCGTTTGATTTTTAAGACCTTTGAAATGTGAATTTAAGACGTTTTATTACATGTTAAGGCCTTCTTTCTATACTAGATAGAGAGAGAGAGAGAGAGAGAGAGAGAGAGAGAGAGAGAGAGAGAGAGAGAGAGAGATTAAGAGCGAAAGAGAGTGAGAGCAAAAGACAATGTGATAGAGAGAGGTGCACTGAGAGATATTAGGAGAGAAGGAGAAAGAGAAAAAGAGATATGTACAGAGTAAAAGGAGGCAAGAGAGAGCGGAAGACAAACACATTCACAGAGAGAGAGAGTATTGTGATGATGTATTGTGAAGACAGAGTTTCAATATAAAGAAAAAATACATTATAGAATAAGAAAAGTGTAGAGAGGAGTAATGAGAGAGGGAGAGAGAAGTGAGAGAGAGAAAGAAAGCAAGAAAGGAGACTGAGGCAATTGGAGAGAAAGAGTGAGAGAGAGAGAGAGAGAGAGAGAGAGAGAGAGAGAGAGAGAAAGTGAGAGAGGAGACTGAGAGAGAGAAATGAGAGAGAGCAGGATAGAGAGAGAGAGAAAGTGAGAGAGGAGAGAGAGAGAGAGAGAGAGAGAGAGAGATAGGAAACTTAAGACGTTAAAGACATTAAAGGGGCACCCTGTAAAACACCCACAATCCAGCGGGGTTCCGGAAAGCACATCATGGGGTTACATCCCGTACACGGACCCCGCTAATAATTCCCCCGGTGACTGAGGTGTGTGTGCGTCGCAGCGATTGGGGGTTTGTGTTCGGATCCCCCACACGGATCTAAATCGATTAGGGAACGTTTTGTTTTGTTGAGGGCGGGGGGGCAAATTCCGCTGGAGATTCCGCGTCTCTTCCCGAACCTTCCGAGAAGGTTGATAAGCAGATCCCCGAACGAAATCTCCTGGTGCCCGGCTGCATCTGCCTCTAATCGTTTTATTTACAGCTACAATAAAAGACGCGTCTGTAATGGCTGGCTGACATAATAAGCGGCGCAGGAACAATCGGAAAACAGTCCTAAGCGCATTCCAATTTTCGCATTAGGCTAATCGCGGGGAGGAAGGAAATAAAGACATCAGTTGGATGAAACGAGCGTAATTGGAGAATAATGTAGTTAGTTTGCTCTAATCTTCTGCATAATATTAAAATGTTCTCAGCGCTCCCCAGCTGCAAGCAATCAGTCGCTCTGGAGGGGAGAGAGAGAGAGAGAGAGAGAGAGAGAGAGAGAGAGAGAGAGAGAGAGAGAGAGAGAGAGAGAGACATGTGCAAAAGAGAAGGCAAGACACGACAAATGATACAGTAGAAAGAGAGAGACAATGGGGTTGAGAGAGATGGCAACACTCAAACTGTACATACAGTCAAATCAGTAGAGATGGATAGATAGCAGAAGACAAATACACTTTCAGAGAGAGAGAGAGAGAGAGAGAGATAGAAAGAGCAAAAGGCAATGAGAAGAGGAGAGAGAAAGAGAGAAAAATGAAAAGAGAGAGACAATGTGATAAAAAATATGCACAGAGAGAGAGAGAAAGAGAAAGGCAATGGGAGAGGAAAAGAGAGAGAGAGAGAAAGCAAGAGAGGAGAGAGACAGTGGGATAGAAAGATGGACAGAGAGTGAGTGGAAGAAAGAGAAAGAGAGAGACAGAGGCCATGGGAGAGGAAGAGAAAGAGATAGAGAGAGAGAGAGAGAGAGAGAGAGAGAGAGAGAGAGAATGTATTCGGGCTTAAGGAAATGACCAATCACCGCACGTGTTCCGCGACTAAAGCAATTACGTTTAAATTTCCCAAAGTGGATCTTGTTTAGCGTCTTACTCGACATCTACGTCCAACGAAGTTCCTCACGAAGTTTTCTTTAATCCCGTCCCGTCCCGCGCGGGGTCAGTCGCCCTGGCCAGATGCCAGCAGGATATTTCTCTTCACTTCCTGTGGCTTTCCCGCTTCCCTTCGCTCTCGGGCTGTTGTTGTGCAGGAAATTGTCATTAGTCGCTGGAACGAATAACGCCAAACCTCCGCGGTTGCCTTCGCTCCGCATCACAACACAACAATGAATTAATCAAATTAAAATTCCCCGTTATGCCATTTTGCCTTAATTTCCACAACCAAGCCCCCTATTTAGCGTCTGACAAAACCAAGTCACAGTTACAGGCCTGGGTAACAGTTTTATATTAGGGAAGAATTATCAATCCTTTAAGCTAATTTGGATAAACTTCGCTAAGCTTCGTGCGCCTCGGAGCCACTTAGCGGACTTTCTGCTTCCCGACTAATGCAATTCCGGTTTTTCCGATGCTAACGCGGAATTAGCCCGAACGAGCGTCGGACTGACTGACCGACATATTTCACTAGTTGAATTCGTGGCTCAAGTACTTTTTGAATACTTTGTAGTTGTAACTGAGTATCAAAGATATAAGCAACTTTTACTCTCTACTTGACTACTTGTTGCAATTTTTTTACACAATTAAGTTTGACTGAGACACCTTTTTTTCTGCCACTTTGAACCATTGAGGTGTTGAATTTCATTTCTATTGTAGAAAAAATAGTCACAAAAACCCACAGTTTCTTGTTTATTCACATTTCTTGTTGTATTTATAAGGCTAAATTCAGTAACAGTTAAATACTTAAGGTCTTAAAAAAACTTTTACTCAAGTCTTGTTGGAATTGGCAACTTGTAATGGAGTCGTTTGTACAGTACGATATCTGTACTTTTACTCATTTCTTAGAACTGGTGTCTTGTAATTTGTAATGGAGTCTTTTTTACAGTAAGGTACATGTACTTTTACTCAAGTTTTCTTGGAACTGGTGACTTGTAACTTCTACTGTAGTAGTTTTTACAGTACGGTATCTGTACTTTTACTCAAGTGTTCTTGGAATTGATGAGTTGTAACTTGTAATGGAGTATTTTTTTTACAGTAATGGTCTTTTTTACAGTAAGGTGTATGTACTTTTACTCAAGTCTTCTTGAAATAAGTGACTTGTAACTTGTAATGGAGTAATTTTTACACTAAGGTGTCTGTACTTTTCTGTACTCTTGGTGACTTATACTGTATAAAAGACTCCATTACAAGGTAAAAGTCACCATGTCCATGAAGACTTGAGTAAAAGTACTTTTAGCTTACTGTAAAAAAGACTCCATTACAAGTTATATCAAGTCTTCTTGGAAGTGGTGACTTGTAACTAGTAATGGAGACGTTTTTACACTAAGGTGTCTGTACTTTTACAGTAAAGTATCAGTACTTTTACTCAAGTATGGTTTTCAGTGGCTCTGATTCACATTCGATTTCCACCTTTAACCCCAGAAAGATCGACTCTCAAACACTCCACAGACAAACCGCGAGTCAGGCGTCGTACGTTTCTCGTCCAGCATCAGGCGTCGTTTTAATTGGCGCTCCACGTGACGGAGGCGAACGCCATATGCCCTCGCCCAACCAGGAGCGGCCCGAAGCGCTGGCGTATTACAGTCATTAGCCCCTCACGCCGCCCAGCTCCAAACTCATTTAGCCTCATGCTGGACCTTCATTATGACAGACTCGCGTCAGATGGCATCTCTAGCTGGGCACGGGCTCAGGGCGAGAGCGGGAGTGCAGGGCGAGGAGGGAGGAGCGGGCCAGAAGCAGATGTAGCGCTGGGTTTGTTCTGGACCACCATCGAGAAGGAAACTCTCCCCGTGTGTTATTACACGCGAAAAAAGTGCACGAGGCAAGTCTCGACTTTAATGAAGTTTTTATACTTGGTCTAACTCAAAACATCTCATTTTCTGCCTTGTAGTGTCAAGCAAATACATCTTTTAAAGTAAAGTAAAAATGTGGTTTGGAGACAGAGATGCTTCTGGGATTGGCCGGTGAGAATAGGCCAATGAGGAGCTTGCACGTGCTGTACGCAATTTTTTAAACTCTTCAAAACACATCATAAACACGTTTACATGATCTTGTTTCGTTGTAAGAAGACGCAATTGAAGCGATTTGTCTTAAAAGGAAACGATAGAAGTTTAAATAAGATAATTATGTAAATAACCATCAGTGTGTCTCTCTATGTGAGCAGGAACTCCAGCTGCATTTCCACCTGCTTGCCATTCCCATGATGGGAGGCGCTGTTGCTGCCTGTCTGATAAATGGACCAATAGAGCAGATTTCCTGCCGATTAGAGTCACTTTATAAGGCAACTTATTTGAATAGCTTATTATCATTGAATAACTTATTATAACCTATTAATAACTTATTTGAATGACTTATTATTTGAATAAGTTGTTCTACCTCATTCCACCTCAGTGGTCACGATACATGTGTTTCTGTTCAGATTTTATAATATAATATTAGATACCCATATACACATTATTATTATTTAAATTCAAGTTAGTACATAAGCCCCAACCAACAGAAGAAGCGAACATTTGTATATGTATACCAGGGGGATGCTTCTATTTGCGCGAATACGGTAAACCAGTCATTCTAATCTGAATGGACCGGATGGGTTTGTCCAATCAGCAAAGCCCAAACAGCGATTTCCAAAGCATCGTCTAAACGCTTCCAACGCCAAGAAAACAAACGCCTGCCACAAATTCCCCCCCGTTTGCTAACTGTCGTTTCACTCAGACTGTAATAAAAAGTCAATGAACCGGGGGGAGTCTATATATTCCCGTAACAAAGGCGAGGGGGGGGGGGTACCGTCCTCGCCCTTTCATGAAAACACGGGGGCGGGGGGCGGGGCCGCGCTCCACAGATCAGGCCGATAAAACCAAGACAATGAGCGCCGAGCCACCGACTGTGACAAACACGTGGCGTTCGGATTCGCCAAACGCCGCTCGCTATTGGATTCCCGCCGTTTAACTCGGTTAACCCACTTCACCGTGAATACAAATTCAATGGCTGTTTTATGTGGTGCGTGCGACTACTCCTCTCGTGGAAAACAATTTCCCTCAGCGGAGCGCCGGCAAGCCATAAAACGACAATGAAGTGCCATTACGGCAAAGCGACGGTGATATTGACACGATCCTCTGCCGCCGCCGTTAGCGTTTACTCGTCTGCTCGCCTCACCTTCAGATCGCCCGTGTGTGCGTGTTTGGTAATGGTTCTTCTCACCGAGACGCTTAATAAAGCCATGTGACGCGGCCAGGAAAGCGTTCAGGACTTCATTAGGACGGTGGGAGAGGAGAAGTTAATCACTGGGGGCAATCTGGTGCTGTTTAGCTTCACCATACGCCAGTGCCGTTCTTTACCTGGATGTAGAAGATGCCGTCTGAAGCTAGCGGCTAACCTGAAAGTAGCGGCTAACCTGAAGCTAGCAGCTAACCTGAAGCTAACCTGTAGCTAGCAGCTAAATTGAAGCTAACCTGAAGCTAGCGGCTGATTAAAGTATATTGATAAGTAGAACCAACTCCCTCAAATCGGTTCAGTGAACTCATAATAGCCGGTCAAGAAATTGGTGAGCGTACTGGATGACGTCGTGAAGGGCCCTAGAGAAGACAGACTTGGCTCTCGCAAACGCTTTATTCGCTTTTGCTCTGAAGCCTGATTATTGAAAGTTTGTGTTTGAAAAATTGTCTGGTTCAATTATGTTAATGTTCTCTTAAAAATACTTTTTTGTGAATCGTATCATTTTGATATCCTTTTACTTGAATAATAGGTAGCAAAAAGTCGATTCTAGTGGTCAGGACTTCATTTCCCAAGATCCTTTGCTCTCCAGTCAGACTCCGCCCATGCGCAGAGCAATTGTTTCAGGCTCAGGCGTGTTTCAAGCTCTCTGTTTATCTGACGCCGTGTGAAGAGGAAGGATTATTATCCCCTGTTTAGCAGACCCAGCGTTTTGATTGTGTCTGTTCCTTGGGTTTTTTTTTTTACTTCTTGCCCGTGTTCTTCATTTTCAACTGTTTTGACTCTTTCTTCAATGACACGTTTGTTAGCGCTAAGCTAAGCTAACCAGTCATGGTTTGTAGTCTCTGTTTGTTGTAATATTAATGACTGTATTTAGTTTTATTTTTACTTCTTCCAGTGTTATTTTGTCTCTGTTAAGTGTCGTGGCGTGTCTAATGTTTCTTTATTTCTGCTAATAAAAGTTTATACTGTAGCACCCCACAAGTTTTTGAGCGTCAAAAAAGCGGAAACAAATGGGTGCTTATATTCGCATAAATACGATAATTGTTCTTTTGGTCTCTCAGCTCCTTCCTGGCAGGAAATTTGGGAATTAAAAGATTTCAGAGATCACATCTTAACAGCAGACTTAGTTTTCTTTATTTAAAGTTACACCGCAGTCACCACAGGCAGCCAGAGGCGTAACAATTGCAATATTTTTAATAAACCAACACAGCAGTTTTGGAGTTGAATTAACTAAAGCTGTCACTAAACAGAGCTGACTATCTTCAGAGACGTAAAGAGTATCTGAAAACCTGGCGTACGGATACTTTACTGTTAAAATAAGTCAGCAAATCCAAGAAGACCTCAGGAAAAGCCGCAAAGTATCCAAAGATAAAAAAATTTTATTAATTTAATTTACACTTAAAAAACACACAAAAAAGTGAAAAGCAGGAAAATGTTTATGAGATTTATATTCCTTTTATTCCTATTTATATTCCTATATATTATATTTATATTCCTATTATAGAAATTTAATTCAAATCAAATAAAAAAAATTCAACACCTGAATGTTTCCAAATGGCAGAAGAAAATAGATTGAAAAAGGAACAAAAAGTCAGTTTCAGTCAAACTCAAATGAGCAAAAAAGTGCAACTGCTTATTCACGTGATTGAGCTGATAAACAGCGTCCAGCACCTTCAGCATCCTGCAGATGGCGATATCACCTCATTCGCTCATTCGACAAAAAAAAAACGTAAAAGTATTTTTTCACTTTGAAACTTCTGCTCGTTTTGGTTAGTGTAATCGACATATAAGCTAAAAATGTTTCAGTTGACATATTTGTTACAATGACATATTCGCTACATGTTTTTGTTACAAAGATAATGTTCGGGTCAATTTGACCCTTAAATAGAAAATAGAAGCTCAAAAGAGTCAGAAAGATCAAATACTATTTGTTTCTACGCAACAATGAGACGTAACACACCACTGTCTCACACACACACACACACACACACACACACACACACACACACACACACACACACACACACACTGTTTAGAGAGCTTTGTGACACTTATATACATAATAAAAGACCCCTAAAAGAACATTATCGATGTCCCTCAAAAACAGACAATTTCTGACACTTACATATATAATAAATAAATATGTAAATATATATAGACCCCTAAAAGAACTTTAAAATAAATATAAAGACCCCTAAAAGAACATTATCAATGTCCCTTTAAAACAGACAGTTACTGACACTTATATACATAATAAAAGTCCCCTAAAAGAACATTATCGATGTCCCTCTAAAACAGACAATTTCTGACACTGGGACCACTCATCATCTCAGCATCTCCGTCTGTTTGCTCCGTGATGCCGAGGGCAGGTGAAGGATCCAGCTAGAGAACTAATCCGTCTGAGAGTTTAAGAATGTTAGTGCGAGTTGTGATTTGTCAGCACGTGTGAAGAGGCTGTTCCAGCGGATGTGTGTTTTCGGGGACCAGGACTGTGCTCAAGTGCCACCTAGTGACACGCCATCTACATGTGAGGTGGAGTTACACCACCAGGATTGTGGCATTCATGTGCGTTTTATTATATTGATGTCGCTGGTTCGGACTCGTGTGAGACCTGCTTTCATTTAATAGTGTAAAAAACAATAGTTGCTTTATAGTTTTATTGTGTATTACAATAGTGATAAGAGTTTCAAATCATTTCAAATAATATATGGAAATTAAACGAGTATATAGGAATTCTACGACATTCTATGACTCAATATCAAAATAATATTTTTTATGCATTTTATATGTGAGGTTTTTTTCCACATAAATGTGAAATTTATGCAAATGTTTCAAATAATTTTTTTTTTTCATTCTTAGTTTCTTATGGTGCTGAAACACTGTGTGTGTGTGTGTGTGTGTGTGTGTGTGTGTGTGTGTGTGTGTGTGTGTAAATATTCATTTATACAACGCACCATTCTAGTATATATATATCAAAATTCATTCCAGTCCGGTTGTGGATTTAATAGTGTTATGTAAAAAACAATAGTTGTTTTTTTATTGTGTATTACAATAGTGGTAATAATAGCTACACTAGCCAATAATCACAATATACTAGCCAATGTCATAACTAGTTTGTTGTTTTGGAAATGACACTAGTAGTTCACAAAAGTTGTGAAACGAGTGTTGATTATTACACACACACACACACTATTATCTCAATGTAAAGTATTTTTTGGGCCTTTGGAACGTTTCTTAATTCATAATAGTTGTGAAACTAAACCTGAATATTCATTGTTACACACACGACACACACACACACACTGAGAAACAATTAAAGATGAGGAAAGTTTGACAATGATCTGTATTTGGTGCCCTTGAATATGAGGCTTGTCAACACGGATCTATCGATGTGGTTCGCTCGCAGTTACAGTCGCCCACATCAAGACGTCCGACAGTGACGAGCGCCTGTCACTGCCCATAAAGGTGACGCGCACACACACACACACACACACGTTCCCTACGGTCTTGGCTAGTCTGTTTATTTTTATCGCAACAATGAGAATTTGCATTTCGCGCACACACACACACACACACACACACACACACACGCGGCAAGGACGCGAGGATGGATGAGATTGACAGTGTCACCTTCCTAATCCAGATGAAGTGTGAGAGACAGATGTGACACGCGGGGAATAACGTGTCCTTACATTCACTTTCATCTCCGGAAGACCAGGATTCGCTTTTTGTTTTCATTTCCTGGCCTCGACATGGTGTGTGTGTGTGTGTGTGTGTGTGTGTGTGTGTGTGTGTGTGTGTGTGTGTAAAAGTGTTTAGTATAAAGTGTGTAGTATATGATCGATTTATTTACAAAATGCATTTGATTTAAAGGGCCTTTCACGGTCCTCGCAAAACATAAGAACGAAGAGGAATGTGCGCGTTTTATTTTTGCATCTATTTGATTTTTGTAGCTATTTTGTATCTATTGTTTTTTTTTATTTTTTAGACGGAGTTTTGGAGCTAAATGTCCATTTATTTCTTTTTTTTTCGAAGCTAAATGCCAATTTTTGTTCCTTTTTTCTTATTTTTTTTCTTTATATTTTTTCTTTTTTTTTATTCTTAAGTTTCACATGGTGCTGAAACACTGTGTGTGTGAATGTCAATTGTCTACTTCTTGTTTTATTTCTTATTTTATTCGTATTTTTTTCATTTTTAGTTTCTTATGGTGCTGAAACACTGTGTTGTGTGTGTGTGTGTGTGTGTGTGTGTGTGTGTGTGTGTGTGCGTGCGCGTGTGTGTGTAAATATTCATTTTATACAACGCAACATTCTATATGTCAGTATATATATCAAAATAATATTTGTTTTTACATAAATGTCCATTTTTATCCTTATTTGTTTTTTTTTTTTCACTATTAGTTTCTTATAGTGCAGAAACACTGTGTTCGCATTATATACCATATCATTCAATGAATATATAGCAAAATAATGTTTTTTTTATGCATTATGATTGTGTGTGTGTGTTTACATAAACGCCCAAATGGGATGGAAGCTCAGACACTCAGACGTCTCCAAAAGAGTCTCCATAAAAAAAAAAACACTCCCGAGTCATAAAGGTTGAGTAAATCAGCGCGAGAAATCGGAGAGAAATTCTGGAACATGTGCAAACACAGTTGTGTGTGTGTGTGTGTGTGTGTGTGTGTGTGTGTCTTCCAGAAGAGCAGCTTTGTGGAGCAGTAGCTGATGATGCGTTCCTCATACAAGCAAAGCGGAGCAGAGACAGATGTTAATCACACACTCCGTGAGCACAAACACACACTGGAAGCCCGTCATTATTCCTCTGACTGACACACACACACACATTCGGCTGTTCTGCTCTTCTGACTGCATCAACCCTTCGCTGGACCTTCTGACGGATGCTGAGGACGAGCAGCAGCTCCACATCAGCAAACCGCATTTCACTGTGTTTACAAACCCGCTCGGATGGAGGAAGACGTTCCTGGAGCCGAGTGCACGTAAAGAGCGGAAAAAAACACACGTTTGTCAGATCAACTTCAATTTTTTTTCACGTTTCCTAGACTCAAAAAGGTGATATTGTGACGAAAAAAATGAAACTATTTCAGCTTTTGGTTCAGAACATTTGAGGTCAGAGTTACAGTAGCTGAATGGAATTCAAAATTCAACGTTCAAAAATTCATATTCAAATTTTATTGGTCACATACAAATTATACGTGGTACAACATGTAGTGAAATGTGTTTTTTGGTCGTTCCAGCTTAAAACCTAGGGATGGGGGAGGTACAACAAAATGTGCAAGGGGGAAATACAATAAAAAGATAAAGGATAAAAGAATAGAAAACGATAAAACAGGGTATAAGGATAAAATATGCTATTCAAAATGTGCAAAGGAAATACCAAAGAGGTTAAAAAACAATAGAAATACACTATAAAATAAAATGTGCAAAGGAAATACCAAAAAGGTTAAAAAAAACAATAGAAGTACAATAAAAAGAAGATATGAAGATAAAATGTGAAATTCTTGTGTGTGTTTGTCAAAACAGTCGAAAATGAAAAACACGTTCAAGAAGTGGAAAAACTCCAAGGAACAGTCACAATCAAAACGCTTGGTCTACTGAACAGGGGATAATAATCCTTCTTAAAAAATAAATACGTTCTTCTTAATAAAATTCTCTTCACAGCATCTGAAAAATTAGAGCTTGACAGGCCTCACGCAGCTGCTCTGCGCATGTGCGGACTGGTGCAAAGACTCTTGGGAAATGAAGTTCTGACCACTAGAATCGACTTTTTGTTATCTATTATTCAAGTAAAACAATATAAAACTGATTCGAGTCACAAGTTAGGTTTGTTACATATAGGAAAATAGTATGTTTACAGTAGGAGAATATTAACGTAATTGGATCAGAATTTTTTTTTTGGAATTTTTTTTTTGTGCCTGAAAAATCAGGGGGGTGCTTATATTTGTAGGGTGCTTATATTAGCGTAACCACGGTAAATGGCAAAGCAATTAAACTTTGTCAAGGTCAATATTCAAACCTGTGACCTTGGGTGTTGCAAACCCCCATTTCACATTGTGCCACAGAAGAGCTACAAAGAAACATGTTCTACAATGTTTCACTGAAGAAAAACAACTAAAAACAACAGGCTAAAAAATGTTTAGAGAAACGAAATATATTTTTTTTCCCCCAATAGTTTTTTTTATTTGATTTCATTCGTATCTCATTTGTATATCAACAATGTGCAATATTTCTCCATTCATATTCTTTCTCTTTATTTATCATTGTGGCTGCTGCAAAATGCACATTTCTCATTGTTGGGACAAATAAAGGTTTTTCTTCTTCTTCTTCTTCTTCTTCTTTTCAAGCTTGCACTGCCAAAACAATTTACCTAATAATTTCTTCACAACTTCTTTCCAAATAACTTTTCCATTTATTTTTCTCTTTTGATATTTCACTCGAGTAAAAATTCGCACACTTTTTTACGTTATTTTTTTTCCGTACAAAAAAAAGTCGCAATTGATTTTTAACTGATCAGGATTCGAGTCTATAACTCGTCTGTACAACCCCGAACTCAATCCCCATCGTTTTTTCTCCCCCGTTTTCATAGAACGCGTCCTGCTGAAAGAGTATCCGCGCGTGACTGCAGGCGCATCACAACACCCACCTGTATTTCCCACAGATAATTAGATCATCGCTTACACACATCGCTCTCCTGTCATTGGCCATCGGCCGGTGGAGACGAGTGTCAGTCAAGCCGGCTGAGGTAAAAACACAGGATCGTATGTTGAAAGCATTTTTCCCTCCTTCGCTTCCCTCTGATGGGATATTTAGCCTACGGTAACAAGTGTCTACATTTTCACTCCTTCTGAAAAGCCGGGATTAAGAAGTGAAAAGGTTATGGCGTAAGTCAACATTTGCCTTTCAGCGAACCTCCATCACTCAAGAGCGTAATTATCCGACCTCTGGCGCTGCGTTCATCTGCTTTCATCTGAGAGAAGCCAGGCTCACGCTCACGCCACAATCGTCCTCGCTTAATTTCATTACGTGTCGAGATTTAACCGGTCACTATTTCCTGCGCCCTGAGCCGTCTCTGTTTGCCCACTGGAATAATGGATGGCGGTGTTGGGCCGGAAGAGCGAGCAGCTACCAGAACTGGGAAATATGCGTTTCTTGGCTCGATAACTGAAATAAATAGCAATAACAGCAGTGGGCAACCTATGCAAACAAATTAAAAATATATTAATGACCAACTTACCTGAAGGACAAAAATAAAGAAACAATGACAATTAGTATTGGCTAAATAACACTGGAACCATTTTTTTCGCCATATAAGACGCCATATAAGGAAAATCTAGAAAAAAAAAAGATTCTGAACCAAATACTGTAGTAAAATATTTAATTACAACTGTATAAAAGTTAACAGCAGTTTGAGAACAACTGTATGTCAAACATGTGACATGAACAGTGAAAGTAACAAAAATAAGGTTTTTATTTGAACCCCAATAATTCCTCTTCTTCGCTGCTATCAGAAATGAGGAAGTGGTGCTTACATTTGCATAATAGAAGAATTCTGATTTTGTGCCTGAAAAATCAGGGGGTGCTTATATTCGTGTAAATACGGTAATGCTACAGTGGAAGACACAGCTCAAATCACAAGTCAAATCACTCTTGTTGTGAGCAGCTTGTTATTACTATGTACAATTGAAATGTTTCCATGATTCTCGTAGCTTTCCTCTTGCCGTGTCTGTTGTAGATGTCCAGGAGGGAGGGAAGCTGACCTTGATGGTCCGATCGCTTTGAGACGGGACTACTACGAATGTGGAATAGTTCTACGACCTACTATTCGAAAGTTCTAACCAGTCGAGTAGACCAGACGAGTCCTTTAAAAAGTTCTAACCGTCCATGTCTAGGTTCTATTCTAGGTTCTAAAATTCCACAGATTAGAAACGAAGATATTAGCAAGTGTACCAACCACATCACTAAACCAAAAGCTTCTTCATATTTATCGAGTGCAAGTGTTGGTCTTTGTGGCACAGTTGTGCAGGCACAGCATTGACCACAGAAACTTTGCTGGACTTCTACTAGCTGGCAATGTCTGGTCTGATCCCTGGCCAGATGTCCCGGTTCCTCCACTGACTCTGGTGAAAGCTCCATCAGGTTGCCAGGTAGCGTGACCTTTTCCTTGAGGAGAGGACTCTCCGTCGCAGGGGCATCTGCAATTGCTCCGGTCTGGAGCTCTTGACCCACTTCCTCTGCTCTGTTCCACGGCCTCAAACACCCAGGAATAGCTACCCACCCTCTCCTGCACCACACCGGCTGAAGATTAATGGTTCGGGTCTAACCCTGCTGGGCGGCGGCCTGCAGAAGAATAGATGGGTCAGAGAAGCCGGGCTTGGTGACGGAGACGGGTTGCTTACCTCCAGCCCGGTGGTACGCCTCTCCTGTCAGAACTCCCCATCATAACTCACGTTCCTTTAGCCCGGCTCTGAACTCGCATGCCCACAGGGTTCTCGGTGGACTCCTCGGGTCCAGAGCTGTGTGAAGGAGGGGTCAGCGAGCGGTTCAGTGTGTCAGCTGGAACGGTTGTCTCGACTTGAGCGAGTGGTTTGGGCTTATCAGCAAAGCTGTCAGAGACGTTTCGTACGGTTTTCTTCTCGGCCTCGGGCGAGTGTTTATGAAGCTTGATTCACTACCTGTCTTTGATCGTCTATTTAGCATGTCTTCGTTATTCTTTCACGGCACTGCTCGTGAGTGCGGACTACTTATCCACACGGTCGTACACAAAGAGAGTGTTAACAAGAAGACATGAATATGGATAGTTTGTGCAGCTTGGCCATATTTGTTGTAAATACTGAATGGCTTGAAAAAAACATTTTTCCAGAAGAATCAGTTGAATCAAGATTTTAGCATCTTTGTCGAATTACAATTGAGTTGAGTTTGTGTCGTTGACTTCTGATACAACAAATTGCGTCAATTGTAATAGAGCTGGCGACCAAAGCGAGTAATTATTTGTTGGCTTGACTTTCCAATTTTTGCAGCTATTGGTGAAAAAAACAGAGTGGACAGAGTTCGTTGAAGCAAAGTATCTAAAAATTGGTGAAGGACAAATCCTCAGGTCTGCAATTTCCTCTCTGTTCTTTCACTGGGCGCATTCCAGTCAGAGTAATCCCAGTTTCAGTAAATCACTTCAGGAGTATCAGATGTCACGAGTGTTACAAATGCAACAAGCTCATTTACTGGCTTCTGTGCGCAACTCCGTCTTGTTATCGAGCAACTTTTGCCCGACAGTGTCTGAACTTCGCCTCGCTTATCGACTTCGGGGTCTAGGTGTACGAAGGAAGAGTTTCGCGATCGGTACCGACTGACGAAAATAGGCTGGAGTGTGGGGGAAGCTTGAGTGATGGGCCTGCAGGCACGTTATTAATTCCAGCTCCCCAACAAGTACCAACCTGAATGAGATCCATCACGGCCCATTATTGTGTGTTTGTGAACCAGGATCAAATCAGACCTGAAAGCCCGACGACTACCTGAAGTCTCCACGCCCTGCTCACCAGGACCCGGCATGATTCCCTCAGCTCGGCGTTGGAACGGAATCATTCAGCCACTCAGGAGGAGGACAGGAAGTCTTGTGTAGCGAGTCGGAGGGGCCGACCCGAGCTGGACCCCAGCCAGCACCGACATCAGGGGCCGAGGCTCTGGCCTGCAGCACAGACCCACCCTCTCTCCGTCTATATTCCCTCTCTCTCTCTCTCTCTCTCTCTCCCATCAGCAGCTGCTCTTTTTTGGCTGCAGCTGCAAGGTGTGTGTGTTCATAAGCAGACACTCTGCTGGAATCCTCCCCGTCTCCGTTTGTGTGTGGGAGAGTGATCTGTAAGAGTGCCCGGCAATTACTAAGCTGGCACTACGCTCCCTGTTTACACACACACATATTCCTCCTGGACTTTATTAAAACACCATCTGCTTTCGGCTTTCACACGCGGCGCAGGAAGAAGCTGTTTTGTTTTACGCGAATATCACGCGGATCGCGACAGGGTCGGCGTGATGGGACGGTTGAGGACTTTTTGCTAATCGCGCTGGTGCGTGAAAAGAGTCGCGATCAGGTGGCGGGTGATATTTGGCGCGGCCTTCCAAACGACTGGCGGTTATTTCATTAGCGCGTTGATGATGAGCTAGCGCACTGACCAAATAACAGCTAATGACATTCCGCCGACTGATGAGATTTCACGGCTTTGTTTGTCCGCGGATTCCAACAGAACATTAGGGTTTGGTTTTTAGAAGCGACGAAGGCTCTTGATGGCTCAGATCAACCTAGTCACTAGAATTGTCCCGCTTAAAAGATGGTAGACAAAACGCGGTGTTTTGTGACACAACTAGTGACATCATCTGAGCGCTTTCGCAACACTGGCAGCGGCTGCGAGAACATCAATCAGTCGGACCACCCGTAGCTATAATGGCCGAGATCAGCTGGTCTGACCGAGAGCCATTACAAACATGCTGGAAGAAATCCTGGGAGAAGACTAGCGCAGCAGCAACGAGTTTGAGTGATGTTGTGTTGTAGGATTCTTCAACGGTAACAGTCACGAAAAATCTTTCTCACGTCAGAAATTTTGTAAGCAAGGCGAGAAATTTGGGGGGGTTTTGGAGCTAAAATCTACACAGTGAATTAAATCTTAATGACGTACATTGATGTTGAGTTGAACTTGAAGCCAAAATCATTCTACCATTCTTTGCAAGCCACTTTGTTTAAAAACAGCGTGTTTATTGCCTGCGTTTATCTGAAAATTGGTGTTGTTTTCTTATTTGTACCATTGGCAATAATTATAATGTTTTTGTGAAATTACTCGCCTGCCAATTTATGGCATCATATCTTGCAGGGTTCACATGTTGGTTATTACGTATGCAATTAATGGACATAGAAAGGGTGACATTTCAAAAGGTTTTTGAACGTTAAATAAAATACTATTGCTCTCCATATATTTTGTCAATGATTTTTTTTTTTAAATTGAAATCTCGTCTTGTCTCATGTCGTGTCACATATAAATAAATAATAATAATATATATATTAAAATTTATAATACATATATTATATATTAGCTACGGCAGCAGAAGAACACACAGGGTGCCTCCCCTGTCAGCTAAAAATATTACTGACAATTTTAACAAGAATTCACAAAATTACAAGTGACATCACATTGTGTCATGTTGCGTTAACGGATCAAAAGAAATGTATCTGATTCCTGTAACAGACACGTTTCTTTTTGACCTTGTGAGAGACTGGCATCTCGCTACTGTGGCATCGGCATCGCCACGCGTGAGAATAATTGCTGTTGGTTCGGCGGAGCAGAAGAGGCTGTTCTGATTCTGTGTGAACGCGCTCAGACTCTGGTTCTGTAATTGGACTCACATCATGTGTTTGCTCGGTGCTTTCCAGGAGCGGCGGGCTTGTTTTCTTCACCTGATTCAGCAATGACTGCTCAAGCTCAAACTCAAGGGTTAAAGAGCGCCTGCATATGCACAGTCACTGAGGCAAATAAACCTCTCTGGTCGCTCCACGAGAGCACGTCAGGAGCCAGGATGGACACGAGTAATAGTCAGTCCAGATCAAATCAGGTGACCAATTTGAAGGCCGCTCGGAAAATAAGACCTAGTGAAGAGCTTGAGCTGAACTGTGGCTCCGTAATGTGGCATTGCTACATTCATATACACTGACATTTCGCTTTTTGTTTTGTGCAAGACAGAGATGTGTGCCATTTAAATCGTAGAAACCAAATTGTTCCGTGTCACTTCATCGCTGATGTTATGTACTTTATTTTTACTGCATCAATAACATAAAGCGTATAGTCGAGGAAACTTGACATAAAATTCCTTCATAATTTCCGTCTTCATTTCAAATATCTTCACACAAATTTTATTGAATATAAACTCAGCTTCGACTAGATCATATTAGGTAGAGCTTTTGGGACAGAGTTTTTACACTCTTCAAGAAATAAAATACTTTTTTTGGTTTTAGCCCTTTTTAGTGGTTTTATTTTCACTTTATTTAAACAATGAATAGGCACAATCATTTTTCAAATACGATATTTAATAGTTTTTTAGTTCATTTATTTTATTTTGTTTGAAGACTTAACTGATTCTTTTATTAAGAAACCACTTATTTTGCTTAAATAAAAAAAAAATGTTTGTGTTTTTTTTTTATTTTTCATGTGAGTCTTAAATCAGAATTCATTCACTTTTCTTGAAATTATTAGACGGTTTTGACTAAAGATAAAAAGGCTTGAAATGTTATTATTACTATTACAAATATAAAAATTGGTTAAAATATATAGAATGTGTTCTTAATGATTTTAATAAACAACCTTCTTTATTTTTGTTGCTATGGGAAAAAAAAAATGGTTCGTTTCATCAAGAACATCATAAGGCTTTGTCTTAAACACCACATTTTTTGCTTTCAGCTATTTTAAATGCATTGTCAGTTTTGTTATTACATGTATTAACATTAAAAAGGCAGATTGGGCATTAATCTGAACTCTTCTAGAAATAGGAAAGTCTCCACTCCCCTTCTCCAACCTCTCGAGAAAACAAAAGAATCAGTTTCATGTGAACTTTCCCCAACTTCATTTCCAATTCGTCCATCTTCATACAGTAGCCCTCATTGACATTATTGATCCGGGATTAGCGGTGGTGAATGAACTAATCCCCTAAAGCCATTTCACAGCGAGACGGAAAATCAGATCTGCACGTCGGGCTGGTCTCGTCCAGCTGATGCGGATCTCAAACACTCGCAGTGTGAGGAAACGGCGTTAGTTTAATGAGAGGCAATCTCTCGCCTTTAACTAACCCACACTGTTTTATAAGTCTTTAAGGGGGAGCGTTCAAAGGCAACAACAGGATACGCACTTTGTTATTTCCTTTCTGGCTTAGCAAACTTCCTCTATTAATCCGTCACTAACCGCTGCTAAGCCCAGACCGTTAACTGCCCACCCGACGCTGCCCGACATAAAGAAAAGCCCTGGCCAAAAAGCCTCGGTCAGCTGAAGGAGTTCGACGTATCACCGGCACTAATGACACAACTTTACTATAATGTTTTACTCATGAATCAGTTCTGTCCTCTTCCGTAACTGTCTGGGTTTCTGCAGCCAGTAAATCAGATGTAAGAAGACTTCAACGCACTGTTAGGACAATCTACAGGACCATTACATCGCCGTGGTAAAGAATCAGGCAGGTGAGATCATTCAAGACCCTTCACACCCTGGACACGTCCTGTTTACCCTCCGTCCTTCCGGTCAAAGCTACAGATCCTCCAACACCAAAACAGCTTCTTCCCCAATGCCATCTCCACCATCTCCACCATCTCCAACAGTCAAGCAATTACCGTATTCTCTGGACTATAAGCCTGTATATAAGCCGCATCCGCTCTATGAACGATTTTGAATTGTAAATGTACATGTGTGTAACTCAATACATCCTTTCCCAACCTGCATTTTAACACGGCAGCAACTTTGTTGATTAAAACAGGACAGAAAAAAAGAGAAAATAAACGGTATCTACCGTATTTATCTTCGTTATCGAAAAATCTGCAGAATAGCCGCTTCTTTGTATAAGACAAAATGTGGTTTCATTATGGTTCAAAACCTCTGAAAAAAGTAGCGGCTTATAGTCCAGCAAATACGGTAACCTTTTCCGGATTGCACAGCACAATGTGTAACTTATGTCCATATCAGAATTTATACAGTGTACATCCATACATATATTGCATTGCAAATAAGTGCACATCTGTAAATCACCTTGTTTGTGTGTGTGTATAACAGGAGCACGTCTAAACCAAAACAAGTTCCACATTTGGCGAATAAACCCCTTCCTGATGCTGACATGGCGGGGTCAGGACCGACCGGCCCTCGGTGCCCATCAGCACGTCTCTATCGTCTCTTTGACGCGGCGGGCAGCGGAGGAAGGAGTTTTATGGCCCGCGACGTGTTCCGGGGGCCGACCGGCCCCTCCTCGACACTCACCCCCTACAAGCAGCTTTTGTCTGGGCTAAATGGGGTTGGATGCACCCCTTTAACTTTGATTTCCATTCCCCATTGTCCTGCATTGATGGGGAGGCTAACTCCATCTGGGCCGGCGTCCCACGGTGCCATGCTTTCAAAAGGCATATGCTCCGTGAGTGGAGCCGAAGAATGGCCTCCCGGAATAATGGAGAGGAATATCACTCTATTTGTCGGCGCATTGTGCCGCTCTCATGTCTGGAGAGGCGTTTTATGCGTAGTCAAGGGTGCAGAAGTTTCCAGACAAAGCTTTCGCCGCGGCGCTGAAGGCTTCGCCAGGTCCGCGCGCTTCCTGAACTGTGCGTGCGTGTGTTTTGCATCGAGCGCCAGAGCGAGGTCGGAGGTGTCCGGATGCTAAGGAAGAGGTCGTCGTATTCAGATCGCGCACGCCGCCGTTACTATTCCAGATGAGGCGAGGTCGCGTGGTCGGCCGCTTGAGCTGATTGTTCCGCCGTTACGCAACGCTTCGGAAATCTCGAATTGTTACGTTAGAAATCAACATCATTCTGGTGAACGTCACATCCATCCGACCTTCTGTCTGTCTCTCTGCTCATCTTTGTCTGTCTGTCTGTCTATCTATAGTCTCAAAAGGTTCCAATCAAAATGGATCATTTATCTACTAAAGCTGCACGATTAATCACTAAAAGATCGCCATCTTGATGCTAACCATTCACAATCTTAATTCACTAATTACCTGCACTTGAACAGTGGATGTGAGTCAGGCACTAGTCGAGTTAAAAAAAAAACTGAAAAAAAAAAACAAAATGAGTGAGGAAACACAATGGTAAAGTGCATCTGCTATCAACTCTGACATTACTACCTGCAAGAGGATTTTATTCTGAAGTGTGTGTTTACTGCGGCTTCAAACCAGAAGACAAGCAAGATCAGCAAACCACATAAATAAAATATCTACAGTTGAGGACAGAATTATTAGCCCCGCCTACAAAATAATCATTGTTTGAAAAGTGTTTCAAAAGTGCTTTCAAACAGAGCTAATCATTTTGTCCTCAACTGTACATAATACTGTTCCTTGGGATGTTTATTTTTGATACGTTTAATGGGGATTTTTATCATCATTGTTTCTATCATTTTCAATTATTTTTAATTGAAAGAGTAAGCAAAGAGTAATATGTGTTATTATATTGTGGTTTGGCAACCTGTTTTTCAGGGTTAAATATTTAAAATGAAAAGATATCCAGAAAATCGTGATCAATCCATCAATCCATTGTATGACTCTATCTGTCTGTCTTTCTATCCATCCATCTATCTATCCATCGTGTGCCCGGTCAAGCGTCAGCGGCTCATGTTCTGGACGAGGTTCTGCGACGCTTCGGAACTCTCACGGTGCCACTCGAGTGCAGATCCGCTCCAAATCGATGTCACTTCCGAACAATCTCGCTTTGATTCGCAGCTCCAGAACTTCATTAAGAATCATTATCTCCCTCTCCCCTTCCATGCGGGACGGCTCCGTCTAATAAAGGGGCAGTTTTAATGGCCCCGGGCTTACGACGCCCCCCGCGGGGCTCTGCCTTGTCCCCTCTTAACCCTCAACAGAGGAGGCTTGGATGGGAGGCCGAGGCCGTCTGCACGGGACGGGGACATTTAGAGGCTGTGAAAGGAGGCACATCAGATCAAATGGGAGCCAGCAGAAGGGGGTCCCAGGAGGGGCAGAAGCCCTGCTCCATTTTATAGACTCCCCTGAAAGAAAGTGATTACAGATCATTATCCAATTGAATCTGATTGATGGGGAGAGGTCAAAGTAATATAGCTCATAGCCGAGCAGGGAGGGTGTCGGCGTGGAGGGGGTGAACCAGGGGCACAATGGCCGGATTGTCACCCGGGGAAGGTTGTGCAAGGAGTGGGAGGCAGATTTACAGCTACAACAAGTGTCGAGCTGGAAATTAGCCATGAGAGATAAGGGCCCGTGTGTGTTTGACTGGAGGCGAGGGAACCGGCCAAACTAAATGGGGCAGGGTTGGTGGAGTTTGAGAGATGACTATCACAAAAATAAAGGATGTGCATAAGAAGCCAAACGTGCTTTTGTTCACAAGGTGTCTTTTTTACGTCTTCTTGTGTCTTTATCTCTTGGTCAGTCCTTCAAGCCGAGAGTTGTTGGGATTGGCTCCTGCTCGCCCTGACCCAGATATGGAAAAGAGGTTGAGAAAATGGATGGATGAATGGGATGCAGGAACCTGAAAGAGTTTTGGCTCCATCAGTCCATCGATCTTTCTTTGTCTCTGTCCTTCCATCCATCCCTCTCTCTCTCTAACGCATGTGCCTGTTTCTTACAGTCCGGAATTGATCATTCTGATTATTATTCAGATTCGAAAATCCCAGTAGCTTGCTATCAAAGCCGATCCAAAATCAGCCATTTTTAATCAGATTTCTAATCTCTGTCAAGACTCTTTAGCACTATTACAAACACAACGGTCATGTTAAAAGGATCAATAGTTATAATAAAATAATATATGGTGAATCTCCGCTAAACTTCAATTATGTGTCCTGCGTAATTGTCTGTTTAGTAAAGCAACAAGCTGACACTGATTATTGTCCAGGCAGGAAATAGCCGTCTATGAGGCAAGACCAGAACTGTCTAGACCCTGGAACTGATGCGAAGCCCCCCACTGCGTCATGGCTGTGTCATCCAGAAGGAATCTCTCTAATGAATGAGATGCCTATAAAAAACACCCTGTGGATCCCAGGAACTCCACTGCAGAGCTCGTCTCCACTTCCTGTCTGTCTGGCCTGATGCGGAGCAGACGGCCTGTCATGAGAAGACCGGACGTGGAAGAGGTGGTCGTGAAAATCTCAACAGGACCAAACTCATGACATGTTGGTTCTAATTCAAGTTGTCACTGGAATTACAATTACAAAAACGAATTCAATTCAATTAGACGTCGCAATACGACGTTGCAACTTAGGTGCGAACATTTGGACTCACATCTGAACTTTCTGCTTTGACCGTTGTGAAACTCCATGAATGCACCAATACGCCAGCGAGAACAATCCATTTCAGATTTGAGTTTGAGTCCCGGTCAGGGTCTTTCTGTGAAGTTTGCCTGGGTTTCTTCAAGGTCTCCAGATTCCTCCCACAGTCTAGAAACATACAGACGAACTGGAATATGTCAAAGTGATGAGTGTGAAAGTGTGTGTGCCTGGCTCTGATTAGTTGGCCACAAAGCCAGGGCGTGCCCACCTTCCAGCCCACAAAACCAGGGCGTGTCCGTCTTCCAGCCCACAAAACTAGGGTGTGCCCACCTTCATGCTCACAAAATCAGGGTGTGTCTGTATTCAAGCCCACCAAGCCAGGGCGTGTCCTTCTTCAAGCCCACAAAACCAGGGCGTGTCCGCCTTCCAGCCCACAAAACTAGGGTGTGCCCACCTTCAAGCTCACAAAATCAGGGTGTGTCCGTTTTCAAACCCACCCAGTCAGGGCGTGTCCTTCTTCAAGCCCACAAAAACAAGGCCGTGCTCATCCTCAAGCCCACAAAACCAGGACGTGTCCACCTTCCAGCCCACAATGCCAGGGTGTGTCCGTATCAAGCCCACAAATCTAGGATGTGCCGCCTTCAAGCCCACAAAATCAGGGCGTGTCCAATTTAAGGCCTACAAAACCAGAGCGTGCCTGCCTTCAAGCCCACAAAATCAGGGCGTGTCCTTCTTCAAGCTCACAAAGCCAGGGTGTGTCCGTCTTACGGCCTACAAAACCAGGGTGTGCCCGCATTCAAGAGTTGTTGTGATTGGCTCCGGCTCCCCGTGACCCAGATATGGAAAAGAGCTTGAGAAAACGGATGGATGAATGGGATGCAGGAGTCTAACAGAGTTTTGGGGTAAATGCTGACACACAAGCGTTTCCAGTGCGCTCCGTCACAAGCTTGTTTTTCACCCATGTCACACTTACAGGATAATTGGAAACGGAGGGGCATTAGCTCCGATGGGATTAGCGAGGGGAATTAAATATGTTAATCCCCCAAAAAGGTAAATAGCCTTTGCAATACAATAACCAATTTCCAGGATCTCCCCCAAGGACATGCTTGTCTTTGAAGCAACACGGTCTCGAGTGTTCCCAGAAAGTTCCCAAGGTCATCCCTATGGTGCAGACAGCCCTCCAACCCCTCGGCTGACTCCTAACCTGTTCTTCAAATGGCAGCTTTCTCACATCATTACTCGCGGCCTCTCCAGAGACGCTCGGCTGCCATGTGTTCATCTGCCTCCTAATTATTTCACCCAACACGGTGGCATGAGACGCGCGACGTCAGCAACGCGGAACACGGTCCCAGCGACCGACGCGGTAATTGGAACGTTGTGGAGCTGCGAGGTGGTATGAAAAATGCATTCGACATGAAAGAAGACGTGAGTAGAACACACCTAGCGCTTAAAACCAAACGCTCCGATCAAAGTGGAACTTCCGCTCGGGGTTTCAATCCTCAACGGGACAAGCCGCCACTTTAAGATCGAGGAGGAACGTCCACCAACGCCAACATGGCCGCCTGCGTTTATTGGCATAAACGATGTTCTGCCGAGCTTTTTTTCGCCGGGTTTTATTAGTTCTGCAGAATGCGACTGAGGAATGCGCTGGTGACAGGAAATGAGGACGGGGTGAAGGAGGTCCACGTCCCTGCTGGAGGTCCAGGAGGAAGGAAACGACCATCTCCAGCGCGTTTAATCACCTCAGCTGCAGTGAAACGCGCGGCTAACACGCTCAACGACAACGGAACTCGCTTTCGCCGTAGAACACGCTAGCTCTGTGCGGCAAAATAAAAGTGCCCAAGAATGAATTCAGTAGCCGTCAAAACGAAGCAATAATAGAAATGTAAATGTACACATGTAATCTAATAAAAACATTGTAATTACAGCTAGCAAAAAAATAAAAAGGAATTTAAAACAAGAACCAATCAGTCATGTGATTTCAACCGTCCTTTAGAAGTTCTGTCTTGAACTTAATAGCTTTCTGGAACCTTGGGAACTTTCTGGAACACTTGAGACCGTCTAGAACTTAATAATAATAATAAATAATATTAACATTGTTACAATTAACACTTTGTTCAACATATACACTTGTGGTTTGGACTTCTGTGGTCTACAGCTGGTTTATACTTTTATTTTGTACTTTCTTTCTTGAACAATTGAGACGATTGGCACAGTCACTAAAAAAAAAAGTCACATTAAAGTGAAACACCAAAGCTTTGAAAAATGCAGTATATGTTGAACTTTTCAGTGCGCAGTAGATGTTCTACTAGGTTCTTTTATGTGCGATTCTAAACTCCACAATGTAAAAAACATTTATTAAATGGTAACAAGAACAGGAAATGTTTGTTTGCCTCCCGTGTCTGTGCTGAAAACTACACATCCCATGATGCTTCTGTGCTGCCACTCGCTCGTTATGTTCACCTGTGTCTAGTTAATTATGTTATTAAAACCAGTGTTTCCTCCTTTAGTAATGTGAAGATTGAAGCGTTTGTCATGTCAGATGTTTCTCAAGTTCCTCTAGTTCCGGAGAAACAACTACAAATGAAATGGAAAATTCAAGTCATGATTTGGACTCCAAAAAGAGTGAAGCACACACATCATTCTGAAAATACAGAAGGAAACGGGTTTATTCAGGTAAGTGATTCTATCTAAATAATATAAAACACAGCGTGAGGAACGTCACACCGGTAGATCTCTACATACACGCTTCTCAAGATTCAAGGTTTAAACAACAAAAAATGACGACAAATAACGGATTGCTGAAATGAGCTTGAACTTCCAATGGCAGATTTTATTTTAAAGAGTCTTCAGTGAAGATGAAACAGCTTGAGGGTTTGTTTTAACTGCTGAAGGTTTTTCTCTCATGCGCTTGATTGACGGGGGGAAAACTTGATCAGCTTGTGAAGAAAGATTCGGTGTGTGTGTGTGTGTGTGTGTGTGTGTGTGAAATATTCACCGTGTGATAACAGATCGCTTTCTCTCACTGCGGCTCCGTTACGTCAGCAACAGCATTTTTCTGAAGCCGTTTGAGTTCAGCTGCTTTGAAAACTTCTGTTTACCGTGTGTGTGAAGTTCTAAGCTCCTCCCACTTGGTCGTCATGGTAACTTTGCTTTCTACTCATTTATCAGACCCATGTCCAGATTCCACCCATGTCATGTGACGTCATGAATTTGAGCACGAACTAATAGTGTGTGTGTGTGTGTATATTGTCAAATTTAGGATGAAATCATCATATTACTGATTCTACTACAGTTGCCTACTTAAAGCGTATCTCTGTCATTCTCTGATAACTACAGTATCATAACAGTTTGTTTCTCAAAATTAAATAAAACTCATGAGACAAACATTCACATCATTCTGTATTGTGAGTTTGTTTATATCGATACAGTTTGTATCACGAAAGCACATACCGCTAGTTCTACGATGTAAAATCGCAATTTATTTCGCATCTTAACATTATCGAAACTAATGTAACAATTTATATTGCAACTTAACATTATAGACACTAGTTCTACGATATAATGTCACAATTTATATCGCGATAATATGATAAACAGTATATATATTATGACAAAATTATAGACTCTGGTTCTATGATATAATGTTACAATTTATATCGCAGCGTATCACTATAGACACTAGTTATACAATATAATATAACAATTACGATTTTATATATTGGAACTAGTCTAATATTAAGTCGTCATATAAATTGTTACAATATATCGTAGAACTAGTGTCTACAATGTTGTCGCAATATAAATTTGTACATTTACACCGGGACAACATTATAGACAGTAGTTCTAGGATATAATGCAACACTTTATATTGCAACTTATTATAGACACTAGTTTGACGATATTTTGTAACAATTTATATTGCTATTATATTATATTGCCGGTGTTTGTCAGGTGTGTGTATCGATTAATGGACTCATGGTGTGTGTGTGTGTGTGTGTGTGTGTGTTTCTTTCTGCTGTTAGTATTCTTGTGTGTGAATGTGCGTTTCTCCAAATTATTGGATACAAAGGTGTGTGTCCAGATGTTTTGTGTGTGTGTGTGTGTGTGTGTGTGTGAGTGTTTCTCTGCTTTTAGTATTATTGTGTGTGAATATGTGAATGTCTGTTTATCCATGTGATTGGATGTAAAGATGTTCTGTATGTGTTGCTCTAGCTTGGTTTTGTGTGTGTGTGTGTGTGTGTGTGTGTGTGTGTTTATCTCTGCTCTTATTATTATTGTGTGTGAGAATGTGTGTTTCTCCAAATGATTGGATGTAAAGAAGTGTGTTCTGTGTGTGTGTGTGTGTGTGTGTGTGTGTTCAGGCCTGACTGAGCTAATGTCACTGTGCTGCTGAGAGGAAATGGAGTTCCTCGTTTAAAAGTTTGCACACACACACACACACACAACTCGAGTGTTTGAAAGGAATTCATGTGATATCGTTGATGGAATTTAAAATCTTTCAAGTGTTGTTGTGTGTGAGAGACTTTTTTTTCATGAAGTTTGCAGCGTGCTTTAAAACTAAATGCACTTGATCTATCAAACTCGACCATTGTGTGTAATTACACACGCGCGCGCACACACACACACACACACACAAGACATGAGCCAGTTAAAATGGGAAAAAAAACAAATCTGTTATTATTGATTTTAGGATAATAATAACTGGACGCGTGTGTGTGTGTGTGTGTGTGTGTGTGTGACGTTTCTCCAAAGTTTTTAGCGTACTTTAAAACAAAACACACTTGATCTGTTAAACTTGGCCACTGTGTGTAATTACCCACACACACACACACACACACACACACACACTCTCAAGGCATAAGTCATTTAAAATAGAAAAACAAATCTGTTAATATTGTTGTTATTAGGATGATAATAACTGGACGTGTGTGTGAGTGTGTGTGAGTGTGTGTGTGTGTGTGTGTGTGTGTGTGTGTGTGTGTGTGTGTGTGTGTGTGTGTGTGTGTGTGTGTGTGTGTGTGTGCGGAGTTGAGTTGGGGGGGTGAATGGAATGAATGGAATGGGGCATGGAGCAGTCATGCATGTGGCATTCTCTCTCTCTCTCTCTTGCTCTTTTTCTCTCTCTTTTGCCCTCACTCTCTCTCTCTCTCTTTCTATCTATTTCTATCACCCTCTCTCTCTTGCTCCCTCTTTTGCTCTCTCTCTCTCTCTCTCTCTGTCTCTCTATCTTGCTCACTCTCTTTTGCCCTCTCTCTCTCTTTCCCCCTCTTTTGCTCTTTCTCGCCCTCTATCTCTCTATCTATCTCACTCTCTCTCTCTTTATCACCCTCTTTCTCTTTACCCCCCCTTCTCTGTCTCTCTCTCTCTCTCCCTCTCTTTTGATGGTCCGAGGACACTTACCCGGGCCGGCCGAGCAGTGAGGCAGCGCAGCGTGAAATCAGAGAGAAGAGCCGGTGAAGCAGAAAGAGCTGGAGCAGAGCAGCATTACTGAGCACTCCTTAAACACACACACACACACACACACACACACACACACACACACACCGGGCCGCTTCGGGATCTAGTTCAAGGGGAACAGGAAGTAGATCACGAGATCTTTAACTGATCTTTTGGGCCTCCTCGCGGTTTACAACTTAACATAAAGTTAACGTAAAGTTGTGTGTGTGTGTGTGTGTGTGTGTGTGTGTGTGTGAGACTTGCGGACGTGAAACGGTAAAAGTGACTGCTGATGCGTCAGTGATGCGTCACACGCGGCCAGACGTCTGCGTGTGTGTGTCTGTGTGTGTGTGTGTGTGTGATTTCTACAAATCCTGGTTGCGTTTGATCTGCACAATCGGTTGGCGTGTAAAGTCGGAACAACCCGCCATCTGCCGCGGAGTCGAGCGCTGACCTTCCCCCCCGCCGCCTCGATCTGCACACGATGACTTCACACTGTTCAAAACTCAAAACACACACACACACACACACACTCGCATCTGTCACACACATTTCACATGCACATTTCCTCCACGGCTTTTGCGACATGCGCTTGTTTTCTTGCCGTGTTGGTTTTTGTGGCATTTAGTGCACGTGCTGATGCCTTTGAAGTCTCACACACACACACACACACACGCACACACACACACACACACACACACACGGCCTGAAAAATGCTTGACCCGTATGAGCGACAGCTACTTTATTCGTCTTTTTATTTATCCCAGTACAGTTTGGCCATCACATGTTTGCTCAGCATCTTAATTATAATACCCATAATTAAAAAAAATTTATTAAAAAAAAATAAAAATACTGTAGCGAACTGTTACAGTATTTTCGCTACATTGTTCGCTACAGTATTTTTATTATTTTTATTTTTTTATTTAATTTATTTTTAACTTTATTTGAACAACCAGGGGATCACACAGAGACATAAACATAGCGAAAACACACTACACACAATATATAAAACGCGCACAGAATATATTGACGAACTATCACGTGACGTTTCCGCGGGGACGCGCGTGCCCGCTCGGACAGACAGCGCGTCCGTGTCCGTGCTAATCGCCGTTAATGTGATCGAATGGGCCGCGATCCCACTTTGATTAAAACAAATAGAGAGTTAAGCCCGTCTGAAGAAGCACGCGACGCGAGACGCTCAAAAACTGTGAAATACTGCCATCTGTCGGCCGTCGTGCGCGCGCCCGCGGCTGGACCGTTATTCATCAGTCGCGTGTTAAAAAGCCTCACGCCGACGTGGAAAAGCCGAAGTGTGAAAACAAACTCCACGTCCGCGGCTAATTTGTCCTCATCAGGGTGTTTGTGGGCGCAGACCCGGTTCCGCTCGGTCCAAACACTGGATCCTGGTGGAACATCCATTCGCCGGATCCCCAGTGGATTCATTTGTTTCGCACTGGACCAATTACTTTACCCTTCAGAAAACGCCAGGGCCTTTTTTTCTTTTGGTTTCTGTCGCAATTAAAGCGATTTTTCCTGTTTATGCAACACGGGGAAGAGGGTTACTAGCAAAGGTCAGACGTTTAATTAGCCACTATTTAGGGCCAATAACAAAGCGATTATTTGCTAAATGACTCTTGAACGTGGAGGGTTTTTTTTTCCAAGGGGGAAAAAAGTAGAAGCGCTGTTAGAGATCCAGTGTGTGTTTCAGAAAGATGTGGGGACGTTTCTTTTGTTCTTCTTCTTAAAGATTTTATCAATTTTTTGTTGCCTGATCAAATAGTGTCGGTGTCATGAGCTTGAATAGTTGAGTTGAGATAATTCAGTTATTTCATTTTATTAATGTGAGAGAGAGAGAGAGAGAGAGACGGGGGGGGGACTCGGCATTGTCCAGCTAACACAAAAATTGTTTTACTGACTTTTTTTTTTGGCTGCATTAATCTAAAACTAGGACAGATCACCCAAAATGTGCATTTCTTTTAACAGTTAGACTCAAAAATCTCAGCAATTTTATAATCTTTTAATAAATTTTAATTTTAATAAACAACAGCAGTCAATAGCTAATAAGTTTATGAGCTTTATTTATTTATTTTTTTATATAAAACTTTATTTTATTAATATGTATATTAGCTAATAAATGTATTAGCTATTAAAAAAATAATTATTCAGTATTTCAGCGTGACAGATCCTGACAAACTGTAACACTTGAGCTTTTTTAGAGAAATACAATGTTTCAATTCAGCTTTTGACACATTTGTTTCCCTTTTCATTGCATCCGGGTATCACATGTATCATCGACATGCTCAAATAAGGTCTACGTCAAATAAAAAGTCCTTTTTATGAAAAGTCGACAGTCTTCTACGTTATTCAACTGTATTTTGTATCTTGGAAATTTTGTTTTTCTAATTTAGTATTTGTATTTTTATCTTTATATCTTGTTTAATCGTACTTCTATTCTTTTTTTTATTTTTTTTATTGTATTTCCTTTTGCACATTTTGTTGCACATCTCCTGCATCCCTATGTTTAAATGCTGGAATAGGAACATTTCACTACATGTTGTACCACGCATAATTTGCATGTGACAAATAAAATTAGAATTTGAAGTCACCAAACGTAAAAGCATCCCGGAGATCTCCATCTTCTGGTGGGTGATGCCCGCTCCGCTCACGGGTGGAAAAACATGCCACGGGTAACTAGATCCACCAGATCCAACGGGAGCTTTATCTAATAGAGGAAAGGTCGCGACCTCTGTTTGCCTCTTTTTTAAGCAATGTGTTTCTGGTTGCACCTGTGTGACCCCGGGGTCAGCAAGGACCTGATAGAAGACAGACGCCCGGGCGGGGCATCTTCAGCAGGAAGTGTGGGTGAAGGGGACGAGCGGCTGGTGCTATCTGAGGTCAGTGGAGCGGGCGCGGCCGAGCGTGACCAATCACAGCCAGCTGTCCCCAGACCTCCACTCTTCCTCCGTCCTTCTCCTGAAACTCTGTCCGGTCTTCATACGCTGCCGGCTTTTATTTCACATGCCGCTCCAACGAGTTTCGGACATTTGATTCCTTTTTTTTTTATTTTAACAAATGTGGTACTTTATATATACTGTGGCCTTTATGTGTGTGTGTGTGTTTATATATATATATATATATATATAGGCCATTATATGTGTGTGCACATATACACACACATATATATATATATATATATATATATATACACACACACATACCCATATACATGCATACATATATGATACACACATATATACATATATATACTGTATATGTGTGTGTATGTACAGTATGTGTATGTATGTGTGTATATACACACATATACATACTGTACATACATTGATACACACACAGATACATATACAGTATATACATGTGTTTTTGTGTGTGTGTGTGTGTGTGTGTGTGTGTGTGCATAAGTGCTGAAATTCTCTGGTTTTTAAGCATGTAATGTGTTTTATATTTTGTATATGTTTCCTACACATATTCTACAAAAAATTATGAAAATACTAAAAATAGATTTACTTTGCCGTACTTTGTGTCAAGTATACGACAAATTGCGTCCAATATATTCTAAATACACAACTCTATTTGTGATAAAACGCTGAAAATGTAATATGTGTATTTGCCAAGTACAGAAAAGTGTAACATTTACATCTGTCACATTTAAAGTGGAATAGTATGGCTCTGTTGAGTTTCTTCACTTTTGTTATTTCAATTTTATTATTATAAAATTTAAAATGTGTTATTATTCAATTTTTTACTTCACTTTTTTATTTTTTATTTCTGACCGAATTCTGATTGAACTCACTCTGACCATTCACATTGATAAGCAGCTCATTGTGAAAATCCTCAAATCCTCACACCTCAAGTGAATATCAAACACAGGAATAATAGAGAGTTCTAGCTTGGGTCGACTTCCTTTCAGACGTTGATTGGGTTGAATTTGAACACGTTTGCGAATAAACGCGCCTCGTATCTCTGGACCCTGTAGATCTTACTCAAACACGGCCGCCGCACAAACAAATCTGCCTGTCAGGAAAAGGTTAGCCTGCTAATTAAAGGTCCGCGGTTTCGAGCGACTCCTGATTGGTATAAATCTTTTTCCTGTAGAGGTTATGTTAGCGGGTCAGGGGTTTAGCGCCGTGGTGATTTTCTAGTGCGTTTAAAAGCCCATTGATCACGGAACCGAGAAGCTCAGGGTTTGGATGAGACTCGGAACGTCGCGAATCGCATCAAATTGTCCGGGAAAGGGAACATTTTGGACGGAAAAGTTGTCAGTACAGTGTCACGTGAGTGAACCATATCAAAATTTGGTGCTCGGATTTTAGCCCATCCAGTTGGAATAATCGTCTGATTCCGAGGAATTCCTGGATCAAGAAGCTCTGGGTTTGGATGAGACTCGGAATGCCTCAAACCACATCAGATTGTCCGGAAAAAAGGAAAAATTGTGGACGGAAAAGTTGTCAGGAAAGTGTAAAGTGAGCGAACCATATTGAAATTAGGTGCATCCAGTTGGGACAGTCGTCTGATTCCGAGGAAATCCTGGATCTAATAAGCTCTGGGTTTGGATGAGACTCGGAACGCCAACGGGAAAATCGCAGGAAATTGTCCGGAAAGGGAAAATTGTGGACTGAAAGTTGTCAGTAAAGTGTCAAGCAAAGTGTCAAGTGAGCGAACCATATCAAAATTTGGTTCCCATCCAGTTGGGACAGTCGTCTGATTCCGAGGAATTCCAGGATCCAAGAAGACAATTGCATCAAATTTCAAACGGTGGCTTCCACTGACTAGACGGAAAAGTTGAACAACGAAATTGGCAAGTATGAGTGTAAAGTATACCATATAAGTACACCGATATCGAAATTGGTGCTCTGCTTTTCACCAGTTGGAATAGTCGCCTGATTCCGAGGAATTCCGCGGCTCAACCTGCCACGCGGTTATGGATCGCGGAGCGCGGCCGCAGTCACCGAAGCAAAACAAACTGCCGGCAGAGGAAGTGGCCGACATTAGCCGAGAAGATGAAATGTAAAATGCTTGTGGGTAATTGATGTGTTCCTCCTCTTCTGCTGTTAATGTGCAGCGGCCTAATTGTTCCCAGATTTCCCGCCGTTGCTCCATTGGAAAGGCTAATTAGCGCGAGCCTTTGCAGTAAATAATGACAACTAATCAGCTTAGCTAATGGATATTAGCATGCGAGGTACACAGACACGGCTAAATATCACATTGATCACATGGAGAATAGGCATCGACGGGTGATTTGTCAGAGCAACTTTGATTTTTAAGTTCATTGAAGTTCAAGTCTTTAGTGGAGTCCACTCAGAAAGACACATTGACTTCAATTCAAAGATAAAAAATAGATTGTTTAAATTGTATATACCGTATTTACGCAAATATAAGCATCCCCCTTTATTTTCAGGCAAAAATTCAAAAATTTATTTTTTTACATTTTATTTTATTAACGTTTCTACTTCAAATACATTAATATTCTCTTAAAAATACCAAATTTTTTTTATTTAACAAACCTAACTTGTGACTCGTATCATTTTGATTTCGTTTTACTTGAATAATAGATAACAAAAAGTCGATTCTAGTGGTCAGGACTTCATTTCCCAAGATCCTTTGACAGTTTATTTGTGATTGTTCCTGACTTGAAATAGAAAAATGAGGGCTTATATTTACGTGTATATTTTAAATTTGGCGATTATAAGTTGAAAAAAGGGTGCTTATATTTGTGTGAAATGCGCAGAGGTGTAAAGTACTTGAGTACACTTGTAAAAACTGTAAATATTGGAGTGTAATGAGGTATAAAGTACATGAGTACACTTGTAAATGTTGTAAATATTGTTAATATTTATTTACTTATTAGTATTTTTGGCTACTTTGTACTACTGAGTACCAAATATATTTAAATTCACGCAGCCCCAATAAATTCACGCAATCAATAAAGTACAAGTACTAATACAAGTTAATACTAATACTAATACAAATACTATTCTCAGTGTTTCAATGTCCCACGACATTTTCAGTTTCTTTACGCGTTCATCATAGTTTTTTTTTTTTTTTTTTAGATTCAATTGTACTATACATATGTATACATATTGTACATTTGCAAAATTAACAAAAATTCCTAAAGTTTACTCAAGTACTTTACATTATTACAAATGTGTCTTTCCAACGGAAAATACAGTAACGTTAAAAATCACCGCTACACTGAACCGTTACAAATTCACAAAGCTACACTATTGAACTCACAAGTTTCACCGCTGAAGACGAAAACTCAACCACAAATTGGCGGCAAAGATTTTCATCTCTTCAAAATCATTTGGTCATAGTTTTGGCATTTTAACGCCGCTTGGATCATTTCTGCACATGGAGAAGCCGATGACTCGGCAATAAACTTTCCGTCAAAAGCAGGTCTTTCCTACACAGATGAGGAAGGTGATGGATGGTCTTCAGCTCCGCTCACTTTAGTGCGGAACATTCCCAGCGGACTCGGGAAGAACGTGGCACCATCATCACACCAGCTTCCCTCCGGACACCGAGTCCCGTAAATCGGCCCTTTACACCAACCAAAGCAAAGCAGCGTCCATTAATACCTGAGCAGTCGTGTGTATTCCGTCTTCCACGACTCTTCCGGAACGTTCATCAATTCCACACGAGAGACGGTGCAAGCTTGGTGTGCGCGGCGGCTTGATGCTACGGCTAAATCGCGTGTCGACGTCTACATGCGCTATTAAATGTCCATTAGAGTTATATTTGTCAGTCCAACTTAAACCAATTTACTTGATGTATGAGTGTCATTTTTCTTTGTTGGGAGGTGAAGAGGTGTTCCGCTGTGAAGTCTCCAGGGCGGCCTGTGTTGACTCGCAATAAAGCGATAAAGAATAGCTTGGCGTTTTGACAAAAATGATATGTTTTATTTAAAAAAACTGCTGCTCTAGATATTTAAAACCAGCCAAAGTCAGATCTAATCCAAATGTAAATGGTTTCGATATCTCAAAACCATTGCAAAAAAATGTTCTGGTATATAATTTCACCCAATCATGACCTGCGCAAGCTGAAAAAAAAAGCTCTTGGCTTAGCAGCTAATTAGCTTAGCAATATTTATTGATGGAATGTTATGCTATTTTTTGTTAGATATACAATTAAAAAAAATCTCTTCTTTCAGCCTTGATTAGAAGTCAATGTGTCTTTTTGAATCAGCTTAGCTTACTGTGCGAGTAGGGTTACCCCTTTTAAAATTTCACCTCATCCTTGGAAATCGTGATTTGCGCAAGCTAAAGAAATCACTCGATTAGCTTAGCCGCCATGCTAATTAGCGGCTAAGCTAATTTAGCTGTTTTTTTTTTAGCTTGCACAAGTCATGATTTGCAAGGATGAGGTGATGATATATACCAGAACATTTTTTGCAGTCGTTTTTAGATATTGAAACCATTTACATTTGCATTGGATCTGACCTTAGTGTAATTAGCTTAGCCGCTAAGCAAATTAGCTTAGCTTAATGTGCGAGTATGATCTCGGTGCTAAAAACTGCTGCTCTAGATAAATAAAACCAGCCAATGTCAGATCCAATCCAAAATGTAAATGGTTTCAATATCTAAAAACGATTGCAAAAAAAAATGTTTTATATGTGAAATGTATATAATTTCACCTCCTCCTTGGAATCACTCCATTAGCTTAGCCGCCTGTTTTTTTTACTTGCACAAGTCATGATTTGCAAGGACGAGGTGATGATATATACCAGAACATATTTTGCAGTCGTTTTTAGATATTGAAATGATTGACATTTGGATTGGATCTGACTTTAGCTTAATTAGCTTAGCCGCTAAGCGAATTAGCTTAGCTTAATGTGCGAGTATGATCTCGGTGCTGATTAGCGCTCCGCCGGCTTTGCGCTCAGGTTAATGTGGAGAAGCTAACCGCGGCGTGGGGAAGGCGTGAGACTGGAATGGCTGGTGGCAGAGTAATTATTGCGAGGAACAATTCGCCGTGGCAGGCCGCGCCAAAACAAATGGACGAGGAGTTGGCGCTTATTTGAAATTTCGCAGAGGTGCTTTTTCAGCTGTCACCGGTTATTGATATATTCATTAAAGGAACCTGTTCCCTCTTATCAATTTCTTTCTGTCAGTAGCATGTTGTCACCCTCAGTTGACAATGAATCAATTTACAATTATGATTGTTGATGGCCCATGACACAAACACTGAGAGAGTGTCATTAGATGAACATTAAAATGATGCACGGCTCCGAGACCCTCGCGCTTCACTCTCCGGCCGCTCTGCAGACGGACCCCGACTCCGGAACATTCCCTTTTCTGGGACTTCTAGTTGCCAAGTGGCTACAAACAAAGTCAATTAACACGATTTAATATTGTTGGTGGAACCGTACGTGGCCCAATTAGACCTGATCGACTGTAAATGTTCGTATAGAACCTCAAATCATATCATTTTTGTTTCATGGGAATTACGTTTTGTTAATATTTGTCTTAACTGATGAACGGTAAAGGGATTTAACCGTTTTAAATTTGATTTCCGCTGGGAATTAACGTCTAGATGGATGTTGAAGTCTTTGTATTTTATTAAGTAAAATGTGGATTCATTGTTACTGATTCATTTCCATTGTTTTCGTGTCTGTGTCAGAAAACTATCATCATTGATCAATAGAACGCATTCGGAAAAATACATAAGCACACGTTTTTTTTATTAGAAACCAAAAACTCCATCACTAAGACGTCACCGTTATGGAGACGAACAGAAAACCCCGTCTCTGTTTTATTGAGAAAAAAAATCTCAATTTTTCTGAGTAACTTTTTCATTTCACAGCAACTCCGAGCATGAAGGCGGGGCTTACACCCTGTAATAGAGAGCAACCAATCACAGAGCATGAAACACACACACTGAAAATAATAAATTGTTGACTAGCTAAAAAATCTCAAGATCAGACAATAAATCTTGTTATTTTCTTACAAGATATATTAACTATGTTAGGATTAAGAGTGAGAGATGACTTTGCTTATTTCTAGAAAATTGGACATGAATTTTCTTGCTTAGAAAACATTGCTAATTTTGATGATATTTTACACTAAATCGAGACATTTCTCAAAGTAGACATTGTGTTTTAACACAGAACGTCCTGAAACAAGAAGTGTCAAGTCAAATCATCTAATTTTAAGAATACATTGTTTCTAGATTTAAGAAACTAGCTACTTTTTATATTAAAGCCAAAGAGCCAATAACGGAAATGCAGAATCAAATCTACGGTGTATCAGGATTTTTTTGCCGTCTTACCAAGTAATATTGTCTCACCCCAATAGCAGATAATTTTACTTGATTACATTTTTTTTTTACTCATTTTGTTTTTTATTTTCTTATTTTTTCACGTGGATTTTTAGCAGAGACTCTCTTTCCTGCTTGTGTCTGGACTATGAGGAAACCGGAGACCCGGAGGAAACCCACGTTGGCATGCGCTTTAAAATATCACAAACCGTAGCAAAAACGCAACCATCCCGGACTCTTTCCAATCCGGAAGCGCGTGAGAAGTTCCGAGCTGGTGAGATAGATGGAAGGTCGTGACGCGTGACCGCACCGCTGACGTGACGGAGCGAATGAAACTCCATTCGTCTTAATGAAATACAATTATTTTCCACTTATTAATCATTGAGAAATCGATACGTCTCTTGTGGAACCTGCGATGGTTTCGTCATCCGGCCCATCGATGTGTCCTCCTCAAACAAAGACGTTCTCCACAGTCGCCGAGCCGATGGATTAATGCTCATTAAAGTCGACTCCTGATAATCCCGCGTTCCTCGCCGATCAATTCCCTAAGCGTATTGCGTATAAGAGCGTTATTAGAGTGTGAGACTGACTTTGAATGAGGAAGGTGTCAGTGGGAATGGAGTATCCGGGCTTTTATTGCGTTCTCTGATGTATTACAGCGGTTTCGGGGAGTTTTGCCGTAATGAGAAAGCGACACGTGCCAGGCGAGGCTAATTCTTGCCCGTTCGAGCGTAAACATCGCGCTTTGTTAATTAGCGCCTCGCGCGTTTCTCTCTGCGGATTCACCAGTTGACGCGTTTGTGACATTGTTGCGGGTTTTTGTAGCGTTTGAGCTCATTCGCTTTCCTTACATTTGTGTGTGTGTTTATCTTTAGTCGCTAAAACCTTTTTTCAAAAAACAAAGAAGAATTGTCCAGGGAGAGAGAGAGTGTGTGAGAGAGAAAGAGAGAGTGTGTGTTTGTGTGTGTGTGTGTGAGAGAGAGAGAGAGAGAGAGAGAGACAGACAACGAGACAGAGAGAGAGAGAACTCGAAGATGATTTTTCAACAGAACTTTTCTACATGATTGGACAAAGCAGGAGTGAGAAAGAGATAAAACGAGAGAGAGAACGAGAGAGAGAGAGAGAACTAGAGAGAACAAGAGAGAGAGAACAAGAGAGAAAGAGAGAGAGATAGAACAAGAGAGAGAGAGAGAGAAAGAACGAGAGAGAGACACACAGACAGAAAGAGAGAGAGACACACAGAGAGAGAGAGAACAAGAGTGTGTTATACGATTGTGTATAATGATGTTCCTACTAAGGTAGGAAAGTGTCCAATTCTAAAATAACTTAAGTATTTTACTCGCACTAAATATGGGCAAAAAAAAGAAAAGGAATGTGACAACAAGCTCAATCTATTGTCTCAATTACTCAAATGTGCAAAGAAAAAAAAGTAGATACAAAATAAAACTCTGATTAGTAAATTAAATAAAAATTAAATTAAAATAAATAACTGAAATAAAAATACAATTATACATGGTATAATAAAATCAGTGAAACACATTCTTCCTCTTCTGAGTATTCGAGGTCAAGTTTGATTAGCTTCTCAAGTGATTAGGATGGTTTCTCTGCACTAAAATTACACAAGGAGATGTGTCTAAGAGGCTTAGTAAACTATGAATTATGAGTATAAAACTACAAGATTAAATGAAAAGCACATCACAAACTCACAACTAAATCTGCTGTCTCCAGAATGTATAACATCAGTGATTCAAGCTCAGAAAGCTCCTAGCCTTGGTGAGAATGTCCTACAGCGTCTGAAGCTTCAGGTCGAGACTTCATTTGCGTCAGGTCTGATTGCCGAGAAGGTTTGTGGAGCTGAGCTGTTTTCAGACACTCTAGTGGTTCTACTACTCAATCCCAAGACTCTTTACTCAACCGCAGACCAGACCAGCCCAGCAATGAAGCTCAGGGGTTACAGATGGAAGGCTGGTCTCCATCTCACGCTGGTGAAGAGAAATGATTAGATCCTGTGAATGCCTGTGTTGAGTCAGACTGCCGGAACTATAGGGAAAAGATGTTTGATGGAATAACATTCCTGTCCGAAATCACACAAGCCAAGCTTCAGTCCAGATTTAAGCACCACGGACAGCGATTCGCTAATAACTCTAGTCCAGAATTGGAAAACCAAATGTAAATCCGAAACTACACGAGCGTTTGGTGACGAGGTCGGGAACGTGTCGCAGGCAAGGCTTTGATAAAAAAACGTAATGATGTTCAAAATATGAAACGTCTTGTGTTTCAATCCATTCATTTCCCTACCGCTCGTGTTAGCTAAATGCAGAAAGCCTTTTTATCAAAGAAGATGGTTTTTCAACAGAACTTTTCAACAGGAAGAGAGAGAGAGAGAGAATGAGAAGGAGAGAGAGAGAGAGAATGAGAAAGAGAGAGAGAGAGAGAGAATGAGAAAGAGAGAGAACAACAGAGACAGAGAGAGAGACGGAGAGAAAGAACGAAAAAGAGAGAGAAACAGATTGAGAAAGAGAGACAGAGAGAGACCTCGGAAATTTCGTTCAAATGTTTTATTATTATTATTGTTGTTATTATTATTATTATTTTTATAAATAGCTTTCTTTTGCAGTTCCTCTCCTGGCCTGTGTGGCGCTGTTGCTCTCTATGTGGGGTGGTGGCCATGTTCAAAAAGTTTAACAGCAGCGTAATCCACACAAATTCACGATGACGAACGTATCGCACTGCGTTGTTTTGCGTAAACGCCGACATGCGTCTAGTTTCAAACATGGTCTGGTTCTCATTTTCAAATATGTGGTGTTCACAGCTCTCAGCCAGACTCCAGCACAGTGAGGTCATAAAGGGTCCGTAGGGGCCGGAGAGCCGCGCTATCTGAGGCGCGGAGATATACAGGCGTGATGTATGCGCGGCTGAGGAATTAGCCCACGTGACGCGGGATTAATAGAGCTTTTCCTCGCCATCCACTGGAAACAATTAATTAGCGGCTGTGGCCATAACGAGTGGCTGTGGCTGGAGGAGGTTTGTTTAAAAGCTCAGTGTGGGAGCAGTTTTACCAGGAACCACGCCACGCTGGCCAGATGAAAGACTTCCAGCCTCCTTTATGGCCGGTGAAGGTCTGCGCAGATCTCCGCGTCAGACGGAAAACCAGGCCGTAAAGTCCCGAGAAGGTCGACGCCGTTGAGTAAAGTAACAGAGCACATTTACTCAAGTACCCGGCACCTCAGACATGGGCTTTTTTAACAGCTTCAACCTTCTCGTTGGCGCGGCTGTAGGGTACTTGAGTAAATGTACTTTGTTACTCTACTCAAGTAGGCTTCTGGCAACTTTACTCAAGTAGGTTTTTGGCTGCTTTACTCAAGTAGGTTTTTCGCTACTTTGTACTTGTACTGAGTATCAAAAATATAAGCGACTCACTCTCTACTCCACTGCAGTATTAATAATTAATAATTAAAAAGTAAGTAATAATTTTATTTGATATCTACTTGAAAATGTAAGTGATTGAGACTGACCTTTTGTTCTTTTTATCTACTTTGTTCTACCAGTTTTCAAACATTGAGGTTAAATTCTGTTTCTGTCTTGGAAAACAATAGTTTGTTTTCACATTTCTTTTTTTTTGGGGGGGGGGGCTATATTGAGCACAAATAAAAGTACTTCTTAATACTTAAGTTCTTTTCAAATTGGATACTTTGCTACTCTGACTCAAGTCTTTTTGAAATTGGTGACTTGTTACTTGCATTGGAGTAATTTTTTACAGTAAGTATCTGTACTTTTACTCAAGTATGGCTGTCCAGTACTCTTCACACCCCTGCCGTATCCACACTTTTACTCAAGTACGCTGGTCTGGTACTCGGGACGGGCATGGGTTGGCTGGTTTGAGGAAGAACAAGCAGCGAGGAGGCGACTGTTAACCGGCGGGAGGCTAAACTACGGCGCTCCACGATGCCCGCTTCGTAATGAGAGCGCCGCGTGTTTGCAGAACGCCGCCTCACGCGGTGCGTCAAATAAGCGCCGGGCCAGATGGCGTGAGGTTTGAACCGTCATGTGACCTGTGTGATCCTGAACTGGCGAGGACGGCCATCTGCTGCCCTACTTGCTTTCACACCGATGGAGACGTCCATTCGCGGGCGATGTCTCGACGGAACTGGAGTGTCGGCTTTGTTGTGCGTTTATCTCTCGGACACGAGGTTAAAACCCTTTGCACTGAGCTTGGTTTGAGTAAAGTAAGTGTCCATGAAACATGCTTGAGCAAAAGTATGGAAATTTGACTGTAAAAATGACTGCATTACAAGTTACAGTCAAGTATCCAGACGTTTACTCAAGTCTTATAGGAATCGGCGACTTGTCACTTGTAATGGAGTAATTTTTACAGTCAAGTATCCACACTTTTACTCAAGTCTTCTAGGAATCGGCGACTACTACAAAGAAAAGTCCTACATTTGTGGTGTTTTTTATTGTCGGTGCTGAAAAACGTAAAGCACTTTCTCTGCTGATCTAAATGTCGACATCATGCTTCGTTAATTCAGAAGATGAAGTTTCTGTTTAAAATGTGATTTTCTGCTGAGTCATCTCTCTTGTTTCTTTAATTCTCTTATCTGTATAGTGTGTAGATAGATAGATAGATAGATAGATAGACAAACAGGGATAGACAGACAGACAGACAGACAGACAGACTCCTCTGGTATAAGCACAAACAGCTTGATAAACAGACACTGCTCCGTATTTGCTTCCAGAGAGAGATAAAGCAGTCCGATGCCTCGTCTCTACTACCATCCAGTTAATGTCCAGGACTAACCGTGTGTGAGGAGAGACACTGATGACCCAATCTGCTCCAAACAAACCTGTGTTTATCGGGTTAAGCGGCCAGCAATGTGTCTTGTCACTTTGGCGAGACAAGGTCAATAGAATCCAGTGAATGGAATTAGATTGTCATTGATGTGTCAGGAAAGAGAAAAACAACAGATCGATGGCAATGTCGAGTGTGTGTGTGTGTGTGTGGACATGGTGGAGAAGGTGTAGACTCCGTTCCGTTGTTGGGGGAACGTGAAGGAGGAAAGTTCTAGCTCTTTTAGCTTGGAGCAATCTCCACCGTGTGGAAGAGCGAAAGCTGGAGAGAAAAAAACAGCAATTCCAATAGAGCTCTAATGGGCCACATCGTGCCGATAATAAAGAATGGCTCTTTTTGCTCACTCAATAGAGAGTAGATGAAAATTTAACCTTTCATTAAACGCACTCGTGTCTCCTCCGTGTGCTTGGTGTTCGGTCTCAGCGTTCTCGTTTTTATTCCATTTACGCTCGACGTAAACGCTAATGTCCCAGGACTCACTGCGGCCATCACCACTGAAAGTCCAAAACCACATTTATTACATGGATTTGTTGTCCATTCCACATTTTTTTTTGTTTTCTCTATTTGTTCCGTTTGGTGAAAAAATTTCGAAAAATAGAAAATTGTGAATATGTATACACAATACATTTATATACATTTTTGTACAATTTATACACATTTTCCCTGCAAGTTCAATCATTAAAACAATCTAGATATGTTAATAAGTTGGCATCTTAATATCGTTAGAAATTGCCATCTTTGAACCACATTTTCCTTCCTGGGTCAGAGGGAGCTGGAACCAATCACAGCAGCTCTCGGCCTGGAGGCAGGAAACATGTCCAGGATCAGTGGTCAACCAATCATCAAGCTGATTCAATTAAAAGAAATGCTGATTGATGCTGCTGATTCCGTTTGTGTCCATCAATAATACAAAAAAAATACCTGGTTTTAGTCTAAAAATTTGTCGGATTTTACGAATGTATTAAAGCCGAGGGTTTTTCCTTTGGAATCGCACTTTTGAAATCAGACGCAATTTTAGACGCTCTTGTTTTCTTTATCTCTTATCTGGTACAGTGTGTAGATAGATAGATAGATGGTTAAATGGATAGACAGATAGATAGATAGATAGATAGATAGATAGATAGATAGATAGATAGATAGATAGATAGATAGATAGATAGATAGATAGATAGATAGAAAGAAAGAAAAAAGGTGAACTATTCTTTTCAAGTCATGTATTGTAGTGTAATCATAAAGCAGGATTGTAGAAAGCTGGTCCTGGTCTTTCGGGACGGTGACGGAGAGATTTTTGAAAGAGATGAAAGGCTGGTGTGAGAGGAGGAGAAAGAGGAGTGATAAATCTTGCGGCGTCCTGTGAGCGAGATGAAAAGGCTCAGGGCTGCGTTTCCTCTCTGGCCTACCTGCCCTTTTAATTAATTAGCGGCAGCAGAAGCCCCTCGTGGGGGCCGCCAAGGTGATGATGTCCGATTGTTGGAAGCGTGGAGAGCCTCTGAAGATCCCGATGCTCCGCGTCTCCTCGTGGTCCTTCTCGGCCAATCCGGTGTGACGGTGTAAATGAACCCGGGATGCTGAGGAGTCGGAACAAAGCTCGATCACACCAGCGATTCCCAACAGGCTAGGAGTGATTATATTTAGATATTTAACTCCAAACTGAAATAATCTGTCTCTCTTTTTGTTTGTTTGTTTTTAATTTACCAAACCCAATCATGTGCATGCAGAGGCGGTTCTACATTGACTGCCCCGCCCCCTACACCCAACCCCTCCCACCTCGAACACATTTTTTTTATAAAGTCAGTATTCAAGTTCTAGTTTATTTATAGAGCGCTTTTCTTAGTTCAAGACTGATGCAAAGTTGCTATGCAAATTAGGGAAAAAATAGCCTTTAAATAAGAAAAATGTTCATTATTTGTCTGTGTTCAAAAATTAGGGTATAAGTATTGCATACTTATTTATTAAAAAAAAAACATAGAATAAATATTCTAAATGTCAAATCACTAAATTTTAGTTTTCAATTTAAATTATTAGAACACCGAAACTAAAATCTGACACAATGGCGTTTAAGTGAAAATAAATTGCTTTTATATGAAATAATTGGGAGAATACTCAAAATGCCATATGTAAATCTGTATCTAAAAATGTCCCAAATATTGGATTTATGTATTTTAAAAATAATCTCACTCACTTAAAAAAAGTATCATTAAATATTAATAATACAGTGTATTATTTAAATATTAGTACAATGTTTCACGCATACATTTCTTCTCCGTACATGGAACACTTTATTTAAAGTCTGTTTTCTCCTTTCTCTAAATTGTGCACCCGATAACTTTGCGTATTTGAATTAACAGATAGCAATGACAATTTTTTGTTCTCTTTCAACTGACTCTTTCCCCCTCATTTTTGAACACGGATAAATAATGGACATTTTTTTCTTCTTTAACGACTTCTTTCACTCCTTATTTCATAGTTTTCTTTGAATTAACATTTTTTTTCTTCTTTTAACTGACTATTTGACCCTCATTTTTGAACACAGATAAATAATTGACATTTTTCTTCTTTAAAGACTATTTTTACCCTAATTTGCAGAATGACTTTGCGTTGGTCTCGATCTAAGAAAAGCGCTATATAAATAAACTTGAACTTGAACTGGTCCCCAATCCCAGCAACTCTGGGCCTGAAGGTGGGACACGCCCTCTGATGGCCGACCAATTAAGCAATTTAAATCTATGAATAAAGATCGATCTATACCTGTTTGTCTTTCTTTCTTTCTATCCATCCATCCATCCATCCATCCATCCCTGTTTGTCTTTATGTCTATCCATCCATCCATATATCTATCCCTATTTATCTATCTATCCTTCCATCTATCCATCCCTATTTATCTATCTATCCATCCATCCATCTATCTGTCTATCTATCAATTAAGCAATTAACCCCCGGGGATGAATAAAGTTTTTTGAATTCGAATTTGAATGGAACCGTCCATGTTTTCTGGTCTGTGCCAACCCACGATCCGCACCAAACGACCCCAACGAGGCCTTGAACTGGTGTCTGGGACCAGAGAGGGGACGCGTGTGAAGAATGAGGGTCCGAGACGGAGAGTAATGTGTTTGTGACCTCACCTGCACAATCCCCGTCTCCCCGTCACCTCCCTCGGGGAATCAAAGGTCCCGCGCTGTCGTACGGATCCGGGGAAATTGGCTGTTAGGACGACATGTGTCTTTGAATAAGTGCATGCACGGGGAACGCGGGATGAAAAGAGATGGGATAAAGAATGGAGTGGGTTGAAACTTTTTTTTTTTTTTTTTCCGCTCCTTTCTTCCCGGCTTGGAGTAATGAGCGAGTGCACCTTCAGCGCCCCGGGCCTTCATACACAATTTAGCCAGAAAGCCAGCGCTGATCATGATTTAGCTTTTGACACGCCCGGCCCGCGGCGTCCGCAGACGAATACTGAGATCTGACTCGCAGCCCACCGTGAGCGGCCAGGAGAGACAGAGAGAGACGCCTGCTATTGACTAAATGATAAAGGGCTTTGTGATGATAAATAACGCTCATTTGATTGCGGAATTCCCTGGAAGAGGGACGCACTCCGACACACTGCGGCGTTACATTCGCCCGTTCTACATAGAGCAGTTTGTTTACTAGATAGATAGATAGATAGATAGATAGATAGAAAGATAGATAGATAGATAGATAGATAGATAGATATAGAGAGAGAAAGACATACAGGATTAGATAGATAGATAGATAGATAGATAGATAGATAGATAGATAGATAGATAGATAGATAGATAGAAAGACATACAGGATTAGATAGATAGATAGATAGATAGATAGATAGATAGATAGATAGATAGATAGATAGATAGATAGATAGATTTATAGATAGATAGATAAACAATAAGACAGAAAGATAGATAGATAGATAGATAGATAGATAGATAGATAGATGGATGGATGGATGGATGGATGGATGGATAGATAGATAGATGGATGGATGGATGGATGGATGGATGGATGGATGGATGGATGGATGGATCGATAGATAGATAGATAGATAGATAGATACCCTAACCCTATCAGCCGCATTTTACTCATAACTTTTTCAAAGAAAAAGACTTGATGATATCTAATACAATACTGTTTCAATTGCATTTTTATGGTTTATTTCACATCAAACTTTCAAATTCTAATTTCATTTGTCACACACTTGCATGTTACTCTGGCTTTACATGAAGCAGTTTGTTGACTGTCACTCATCAGAAGGAAACACTAGCTGGCGAGGCCGAGTTCACCTTCGCTTTAACCGCTTTAACCGAGCCAAAGTTGAGTCTCCCGCATCAATTATGTAGCGCTCTAATTAAGCAAAGACACAGGCGCGGCTAAATAAGCTTTCCACGCCGATTCCTAATGAGAGAAATTTGAATGTCTTTATTCTGTCGGATTTGTGCGTAATTGTGCGGGCGACTCTCTGACCCTTTTTACCATATTAAATTCACTTCTCAAGGTGCCTTTCCGAGGTGGAACTGGTGAGTAATGAGTTTCAAAATAAGCTCGTTAATTGACTCCCGGTAATTTTAGATTTTCCAGAACGACATATACATTTCCCCCTTTTGAGTCGCCAACCATTCCCGATAATACAGTTATTAATCTTGTCCGTTTAGTAATTATCTATGTAATTACAGTGTAATTGCACATACATCAAGGACAGTGCGACCAAGAGCCGCCCGACTCATCAGAGTCTTCGCCGACTATAGACCAAGTTCAAGTTCAAGTTCTGATCATTTGTAAGGCGCTTTTCACAGTTCTGTCTTAAAAGTGCACGTGTGAATATGAAAGAAGATTGTTGTTTTTATTAATTAGTAGTTGGTGTTAAGTAAATGGCAAAAAAAGCTAAAAAACCACTAACAAGGAAAAAACCCTGGTAATTTACTTTCCATTAAGAAAACACGAAGCACCATAATTAACGATTTTGACAGTTTTAGGAGGTGCAGGTGTGATTTGGTTCCGAGCACTAGACTAGGCAGCCTTTCTATACGATTATATTGAACCTATTCTGCATGCTGTTATAACAGGTCAATATCTGCTTCGTTGAAGAGACGCGTCTTCAGTCTAGACTTAAATTGTCACAAACTTCGTGGACGACCACAAATGGCTCTCGGTTTCTTTATTTGTCACTTCGACAGACACTGAGAGATTTTGTCTGTTTACGGCTTTTCCTCAAAGTGTTAAACATCAGACGGATTGTAAATGTGATGGTCAACTCAACAAGACAGACATTTTTGGAGCAGAAGTGTGTGTGGGTGTGTGTCTGTATACAAATGTATATTGTACTGTATATATGTGCATGTGTTATAGTATGTGTATATGTGTATAAACATTTTTTTTTTAATGAAAATACCTTTATTTGTCCCACAGCAGGGAAATTGCATGTGACAACTGCAAACAAAATATATAGAGTCACGTATGTGTATATACTGTGTATTAATAAAATATTATATATAAGATATAATAATTTAAGCATATAAGCATACATATATATATGTGTGTGTGTGTGTGTGTGTGTGTGTGTGTGTGTGTGTGTATACTCGGTGCTCAAGAGAGGAGTGAAACAGAAAAAAACAATTAGGGAATTAGGGAAAAAGTATCTTAATTAAAGATGTTGACAGTTTCAGGAGGTGCAAGTGTGATTCGGATCCGAGCGCTAAACTATGCAGCCTTTCTGCACGATTATATTTAACTTCATCTGTATGTTTTTTTACAGGTCAATATATGTTTGGTTGAAGAGACGCGTCTTCAGTCTGGACTTAAAGTGCCTCACTGATTCTGAGTCTGGAATTGTGCCAGGCAGAGCAATCCATAGTTTAGGTGCAAAATATGCAAATGATCATCCTCCCTTGTAGATGATAGAGATTGGCGGTATTATAAGCTGTGGTTTTGCGAGCGCAGTAGTCGTAGTAAGCGATGAGCTCACCGGGACGTAAAGCAAAACAGGAAGTGGAGCGCTTCATCAGGGCCGTAAAGGCGCTAACATGATAATGCTGGTTTAATTACCCCTGGTCAGCCCACTTACAAACCCATCACGGCAGCAGTCGATATCCCACAGGATTCATTTAAGCCGCGCTTGATGGTTAACGCGGGAGTCTTTGCCGCGCGCTTTAGCCTAATTGATATCCGTATTTAGCGGCGGGCCGCGGGGACTCCGCCAGCGTTAAATGGAGCAGTTTACGCGACTGTAATGCTGATCTGAGGACCACGCCTCGCTGACACGCCTCATCATTCAGCCTCGTTACTCGCCGCGTCAGACGGCCTTTTATGGCGGAGATCGTTCCGGAGATGCTGGATATTTAAGCGCGATGCGTAATCTCACAACCGAGTTAGCGGACTTTTCTGCTTCGTACGTGACGCGTTCCGATCTTTTTCTTCTTCGTTTTTAAACTCACACATTCGTTCGTTCCTTTCTTCGCGTCTCTGACTGTGCGACTAATGAAACAATTCAGCAAAGTTTGCGAATGTCATTGTTTTAATGTCTCAAAAAACATGAATGAAAAAAAAACTCAACTGAAAAGAGGAAGGGGCGGAGCTTCAGTGTAGGCCCTCATTTACATGTGGGGGTGTGCTCTGGTGGGCTTCGCCGGGATTGGTTGACCATTAAAGCCAGAGGGCGTGTCCTGCCTTCAGGGCTAAAATAAACGTGTGTCTAGTTTTGACACAGGAAGTTGATTTATTTAATTATTATTATTTAATTTTAGATTGCGGAACAGTTCGGATTCGGGATTCGAAGCAAAGTGACTGTTTGCTTTCATCTGCAACCCTGATGGGGATGAAGAGATGGAGTTGGTTGGTTAAACAAACTGAAATTGTTCATGAATTAGGGCCGAATTTGAATGAGTCAAGAATTAGAAGTCAATAGCACATATAAAGACCTTTAAATCTCAATAATTCGGCGCAGCAACTTGTTGTGCAACTAATCGAAGCAACATATTGCTAATTTTAATTTGGCTTTGCAAAACGTAAGAAAAACTTAACTTAGAACTTAAAAATGTTCAAATGTAACCCTCTGATTGTGTTCGTTTCAGAGAAACATCAGTAATGTCCAGTGTGTGTGTGTGTGTGCGCGCGCGTGTGTGTGTGTGTGTGTGTGTGTGTGTGTGTGTGCGTGTGTGTGTAAATAGTATTTGATCTTTCTGACTCTTTTTAGCTTCCATTTTGTGGGGTCAAGGGTCAAATGGGCCGAACATTATCATTGTAACAAAAACATGATTACTGAACAACTGAACATTTTTTTGTTTATATGTAGAATACACCGTTAATGCCAAACGGGAGAAGTTTCAAAGTAAAAAAAAGTAAATTACTTTAAAGTAATTTTTTTTTTTTTTACTTTTTTTTTTCGACAATTTGACACGAACAGTATCTTTGTGTATCTTTATATTAACATGTAGCGTGGTGTTACATGCTAATTATGAATCATGATATGTTTTATAAGATGATTACACCAAATGTGCGAGAAGTTTCAGGTTAAAAAAAATACTTGTAAGTATTTTTGAAATATTTGTAAGCTTTGAAAACCAGTCAATTTGACCCAAACACAATAGGAGGGTTAAGTTAAAATGTAAAAAGTATAAAAATGTAATATTTTTTTGCTGTTGATAAAAACATGTTTTGATGTTTTTAAAAAGTCGATTAACTCAACATTTAACTTTTTTTTCACCATCGATTTCTCAGTGAATAATTAACGTTTTGTGACCGTGAATCATAATTTTTTTTCCCTTTTGGATTTTTGAATGAACTCAGTGGAAATATTTCCGCTTTATAAATGGCGACGCGTGCACATCTCATCCCACCATCACACGGCAGCGTACGTGATCACAGCGGGGAAGGCCGGAGTCGATGGCGCTTCTGAGAGATATCGATGAGTTGTTGTTCAGGACCGACTCCCGCCTCCAGGCTCCTGAATAATCAATTAAAATACCAAATAAATGTATTCCCCGTCTAACTGGGTTTTTAGGTCTGCACGCTTTCACCACATATATCTCATTTTCTTCCCAATTAATTAGCGAGGGCCAGCGCGAGTGTGGAGGAGCGCTTTCATCACGACGGCGCTGGCTGTGATATATAGGTTAGTGAGCGCAGACGTGATGGGGAAAGTTTGTGGTGCTGATGCTGATGCTGAGGCTGATGGGAGAAGGTTCCTCTAGGCCTGATGATTCCTCACAAACTCCGCGCTGGACGACCACAAATGGCTCCCGATTTCCTCGTTTGTCACTTCGACAGACACTGAGAGATTTCGTCTGTTTACGGCTTTTCCTCAAAGTGTTAAACATCAGACGGATTGTAAATGTGATGGTCAACCGAGTAAAAGCAGAAGTGTGTGTAGGTATATATTAAAATGTGTCTGTATACTGTACTGTACATGATGTTTATTTATTATTGTATGTGTATAAAACATTTTCTTTAATGAAAATACCTTTCATCGTCCCACAGCGAGAAAATCGCTTTATGTATTTGTATGTATATGGTGTATATATGTTATATTAACTTATAAATATATAATATATAATATATGGACAAAAAGACAACATACATGCATACACACTTTCATGTGATTAAGAAACAACAAACAATAAAACTTAAGGACAACAAAATAAAAACAAAAAACAACAACAAGTGTTTACTTGACCCACTTATTAACTTGTTTATTGGTCAATAAAACGTTATTAAAAATTTGTATCGCAAACGAAGAATTCTTTCTATCTTTGGGTTCTATCTCGTCGCTGATTATAATTTTAGTGATTAATTAATGAGTGATTAATGAATGTTTTTGTGCATATTGAGATGTTAGCAGTGTTTTCTGCTTCGTACGTGACGCGTTTCGATCTTCTTCTTCGTTTTTAAACTCACACGTTCATTCAGTCCTTTCTTCGCGTCTCTGACTGAGCGACTAATGAAACAATTCAGCAAAGTTGGCGAATCCATTGTTCTAATAAAATACGTGAATGACAACAAAACTCAACTGAAAAGAGGAAGGGGCGGAGCTTCAGTGTAGGCCCTCAGAGGGGGTGTGCTCTGGTGGGCTTCGCCGGGATTGGTTGACCATTTAAAGCCAGAGGGCGTGTCTTGCCTTCAGGGCTAAAAAAAAAGGTGTGTCTGGTTTTGACACAGGAAGTTGATTTATTTAATTATTCAAATTATTTTTTTCGGTTTTTGAGTTAGATTAGCTCGGTCATTTTAAGTTGAACTTCAAACGATCACTTGTGGGGACCTTTGCGTGGCCTTCACAACTTTATTTAACTTTAAAATAAAGTCAGAGGGAGGGGGGGGGGGTGTAATGGCTATACTATACCATAGTGTGTGTGTGTGTGTGTGTGTGTGTGTGTGTGTGCGCGCCCCTTAAAACATGTTTTGTTTTGTTTTTTTCATTTTACACCATCAGTTCATCCCCATCACTTCACTTCCAGATCTGAACGAACGAATGAAGTGTGAAAGAGTGAAGCTTACGTGATCACTGCTGTTACCCTGCCATCTACTGGTGCATCTCTCTCTCTCTCTCACTCTCTCACTCTCTCTCTCTCTCTCTCTTTCTCTGTCACTCTCTCTTTCTCTCTCTCTGTCTCTCTCTCTCTCTCTCTCTCTGTCTCTCTCTCTCTCTCTGTCTATTCCATTTTATCTACATATATATTTGTAGTCTTTGACTCCATTTGTAGTCTTTCTCAATCTTTTTTTTTTGTACTAATTTTTAAAATTTCAAATTTTTGTTGCATTTATTTCTCATAATTGATATAATTTATCCATCATAATTTAAGTGATGGTCATGTATGTCTCTCTCTCTCTCTGTCTCTTTCTTTCTCTCTCCTGCTATCTCTCCATCTTCCATTATATCTTTGACCCCAGTTGACCTCTATAGTCTTTCTCACTCTTTGTTTGATTCTCTCTCACCAACACTCTCTTTATTTCTCTATTTGTTCTAACAATTTGTTATATTTATCCCTGTCATTTTAAATGATTATTTCTCTCTCTCTCTCTATCTATCTCCCTCCCTCTCTCTTTCTCTCTCTCATCGTATGACAACACAGTGATCGCTCACTCTCTACAGCAGAAATAAGAAAAATCTACAGCAGAGATAAGAAAAAAACAAAAAAAGAGAGTGATTGTTATCAGAAGAAAACAAAGCTAAGCATGGTGTTTGAGCGGGAGATTTAATGGAGGCATTCGTTATATTTGAAAAGGTGAAGTCCTCCGGGGCGACTGCAGGAGGCTCGACCCATTTCATAGCCTCGGACATTAATAAAGAATGGCATCTTTTGACTTTGGCTTTCAGAGCACAACCTTAACGGGGCTAAATATAGGGGGAGACGCAGTAATTCCCTCCACCTTGGGGGATGAGACGCCGGACCACGGCCTCCAATTAGCACCGCGGAAAGATCCAGACACAAACTGGCCATTAATAATCCACAGGAAGAGAGGAAGGGTGCGGTCCGGTCCGGGGTCGCATCAGCCCAAATACTTCATGTCTCGTCGTCGGACCATTGCACCTTTTTTGCATCATTTCAGCCTCTCAGGGCTTTTGTTTGTGTGTTGTTGTTGTTGCTGTCGTGTCCGTTGGGCTTGGTGGGTTTTTTCGGGAACCTGAGAAATGAACGTACAGACGGATAAATGAATTGTTGGATAAATGGACGGAAAGGATGGATGCTGCTTTCTGATTGGCTGGGGATGATGTCGTCATGGCAACTGCGGGTGAAAGGTCAAAACTCTGGGTTTTTCCTAGATTCTATTGTTCAGTAACAATTCTATTCTACTGATTCTTTGTTTGCAACTTTGGTTGTTTTTTTAAAGTTTGAACCAAACTACATGTATTAGTATCTTTACTTTTATCTTCTGTGTCTTCTGTCATGATGACTGTCACTTTAAACGAGTCACTTTAAATCATCACTTGAGTCACTTTGTCTGCTTTTGTATTTTTTTATCTTTTGTATTTTTTTTTGTACTTTTTATCAGTTGTATTTTATTCATATTTTTCTGTCTCTTTTTATTGTATTTTATTGCTTTTGTATTTTATTTTTTATATTTTATACAACCCCCATGTTAACATGCCGGACGATTGCAAAACACATTTCACTTCACGTTGTTGAAAAATAATTGTGGATGTGACAAATAAAATGTGAATTTGAATTGGAATGTATATTATATGAATATTTCACTAATTACACTTGCATTTTTATTCACTGGTTCTTTTTCATTCCTACCAAGAACGAACAATCTCTTTCTCAATGTCTTGAGGGTGAGAGGTCAAGGCCAGAGGTCAATACTCTTTATTTCCCTAGATTCTATTGTTTAGTAGAGCACTTTGTTTGCAACTTTTCTTGTTTTTAAAAGTTTTTACCAAGCTAGCGCTTAAATGTACGTGAATAATTTAAATCAGCGATTATAAGCAAGTTTTTGAGCCACTAAATATGGAAAAAAAATGACTTATATTTGCGTAACTAGGGTAATTGTTTGTAAATCTGGCTCGCTGGTGTTTATCACTTGTATTTTATTCATATTTTATCTCTCTCTTTTCTTATTGTACTTTATTGCTTTTGTATTCTTGTACTTTACTGCATTTGTGTTTTGTTTTTTATCCCCCATCTTACATTTTTTTGGCCCCCCTCTCCCATTTTAACATGACGGACGATTGCAAAATACATTTCCCTTCACGTTGCTGAAAAATAATTGTGGATGTGACGAATAAAATGTGAAGTTTTACTTACAAAAAAAAACGGTTATGTGACGTCCCAGTTTTACTGCGCTTTACCACGAGAGTGAAGTGTATTCTCGCCTCCGGCCTTCCTAATCTAATACAAACCCTCCTGATCAAATTGAAGAGACGATTGGAAACAGGTTCTACACGGGAGGAGGCGGGGCCTGTTAACCCCTCCCCCCCCACACACTCCGCCCCCTTCACGCAGTGTCTGTATGATTTCTGAATGCGTGATTCATCTGCCTCTCATCACTGATAACAGCTCTGGACCTTCAGCTTCCCCACGCACAACTTCCCCATGGAATTGTTTGGCTGCTTTTTTTGAACGTTTGCTTGATAAGGACGGTGTGTGTGTGTGTGTGTGTGTGTGTGTGAGGGCCCGGGGGCTTCTGGGTCTCCGGCCTCGTGCTGAGCTCCGGCTTTTCATCTGGGATTTGGGAGAAACTGTGGATTCCGTGATGGTGTGTGGGTCGTGACCTGAGGAGAAATTAACCGTCTTACACACACACACACACACACACACACACACACACACATGCAATATATATTACAACTCAAATGTGTTTGGAAAATTTGGGAAATGTTGATTGAAATATTAATTTCACTGTAACCCCGGGATACAATGACAATAAGGGCAATTTAATTTAAATATATAAGTATTTATAAATGCATTCTATTTTATTCTATTCTAAATGTACCTGTCGTAAATTATTGTAATTACTACATATTATCAATGTATAGATAAATGGTGCATAATTATTGAATTACATTGTAATTATTGACTTATAATAATCTAAGGCAATAAATAATGGGAAGAAAAATATTGTAATAGTTAAATAAATAAAATGAAAAAAGCTAATAAAAATAAATGAAAAAATAATTTAGAAACATTCTAAGCTACAGAAACATAAATTTGAGAGCATTTTCTTGGAAGAAAAATAGACATTTACACCTAAAGTATGTGTTAATTTTGTTGATTTTTTTTATATAAACTTTTCTTACTTGTCATCTAGCAGATGTTTTTCAGTTTTTTAGTACACGTGGTATTTGTTTCTATAGATCAGTATTTTAGACAGTTTTGCATTTACAATATACACACATTGCGCTTTTTCGCCAAAACAGTTTTGTTTTTTAAATGTCTTGTTACACACACACACACACACACACACACACACACACACACACACACACACACACACACACACACACACAAATACAGCTCAATTTTAAATGTGTTGGAAAAATTGTGAAATGTTTATTGACACTTATAAAGAATTAAATAATTATAATTACATAAATATATAAATAATTTACACATAAGGTCACTTATACAAGTGTTAGTGAACTGACAATTAAAAAAATCAGGGTGGTGCTTATATTCGCATAAATATGGTAATTCAGTCATGTTGAAAATAGTTTTGTTGAACAGTCGTATTTACATCACATTTATTTAAAAAGTGTTTGAATGAAATGTCTTCGCATCACGTGCAGATAATTATGAAAAGCAGAGATGTAAAAGTATTTTGACTCTATTATTCACACTTTTAACTTCAAATTGTAACTTTTCTCACCAGCGAATAACGGAATTTACCAGGATTTTATCTTTATGGTTTGTCTGTATCTTTCTATCTGCTAAAACGCTGTTTAACCACAAACTGAAATATACGTTTTTAAACAACAGCAGATACTATAGAATTAGAATTAGCAATAGAATTAGCAAATAGAATTAGCTAGTTAGTGTAACATTAGTGTAAAATTGAATTAACGATTCAGTTTTGCAGTGTGTGTGAAAACTCATTTAGATTATAAAAATGTTCCAGTTGTGTGCAAATTCGCTCAAATATTTAAGAATTCCCTCGCCATTTGACGTCATTAGCAGTGAAATGTAAAGCTTGTCCCTGGTTCTCTGTCGGGTTTAACTCGCACTGCGGTGTCATAATTCCTGAAAATGAGTTTGTCCGAAACGTCGTTAGAACGTCGCCATGACGATAAAACGCCGCTGTTTATGTTCCAGTCCGGAATTATAATGTAATATAGTGTGTTGGAAGGTTCCGCAGCTCCAGACTTGATTTAATTGGGTTTTAAGCTGTGAAATCCTGTATTATTAAGGAATGTAAGAACTTCTTGCTCCTCCGGCAGAATGTGAGTCTCCGTGTGTCGGGATTCATGAACGAACACGTTTCTGAGACGTCGTGAACGTCTAATGAGCTTCTTTGACCTGTCATCACAAACATGTGTGGCCTGACAAGCCCCGCCTCCTCCTGCTCTAGACTCCTCCTCCTCCTCCTCGTCTATGTCAGGTGAGACTGGACTTTTATGGCAGGTTTTATCACTTATTCTATGCATTATTTCTCTTACTCACACACACACACACACACACACACACACACACACACACACACACACACACATCTTCACTAGCTAAATCACAACGCGTCAAGCTAACGTCAAGCGTCGTTGAAAACGTTCCCTTTGACGTATTATTAGTTTTTAGAATAATATAAACAAATATTTGCATTTTATGATAGTATATCATAGTACTATAACTATTTACGTTACTTGATTGTATTTTTATCTTGGTAATTTTGTATTTTATATTCATGTCTCAAATTTTCTTTCGTATTAATTTGTGATACTTTTATCTTTATATCTACTGTTTTATTGTACTTCTATTCTTTATCCTTTTATTGTATTATTGTTATTTTACTTATGCCATTTACATATCCCATATCCCATTTATTGTATTGTATGTATATATATATATATATATATATATATATATATATAGTTATATATATACATACACACATTTTGATAAGAAAAACTGTACTGTATACTGTTGATGTGTATTATTGTGTAAATACTGTACAGGTGTGTATTACATAATTATCATTTTGCATAACGTTATTATGTACTTTATAAACGTGTGTGCGTGTGTGTGTGTGTGTGTGTGTGTGTGTGTGTGTGTGTGTGTGTGTGTGTATGATAAACTGATTTAAAAACCAAATTGAAAATACAATTACACGTTTTAAGTATTTTCATTATTACGGTATTTCTTATTTTGATATTGTATAGCATTTCCTCACAACATAAATCACAACAACTGAATTGAATATATTTCAACTGTATTTTGTGTTTGTTTATTCGAAACATTGCAACACTACACGGTCCATAAAATAGTAACGGCGAGTGTTTACATCGTGACGTTATCACACAAACCATGTAAAAATAGGATGGAGGAGTTTTCCAGGTGGAATGGTGAGCGACTCCTTCCCTCCAGAACTCATTAATCTCTCGTTTAAGGCTTTTAATTACTCGACATTAATGCCGATCGTGACCTGACATGTAAATCTGCTTGATGTAATCACACCTTCAGAACTCTGAGCATCCGTTTACACAGTGTGTGTGTGTGTGTGTGTGTGTGTGTGTGGGATCAGTATATTCAATAATTAGTATATTCAATAACAGTATAGTAATAACTGTATATTCAATAATTAGTGAGTGCGTGTGGATCTGTGTCCCGCTCTGTGATTGGCTGGCCATCATTCTAGGGTGGGACCCGCCTTCAAGGGCCCGGCTGCTGTGATTGGCTGCAGCTCCCACTGACCCAGAAATAGAAAAGCTGTTCAGATCATTGATTGGTGGATGGACATTCACACTTAAGGTCCTTGAATTTGGATTTGAAACTGGTTCCTAATTCGATGGGAAATGTGTTCAGCCGGGAAACGTATCACTTTATTTATCACATTATACATTATTTGTGAATCTACGGATGAATAAAAATGGAATGCACTGTATAGCATCAGGAATTCTGTATTCATCCCTTTTGAGAAATTCTCCTTTGTTTCATACGCTGACAAGCTTTCATTATGACAGACACGTCACAGAATAGAAATAGAAAATACTAAAAATACGGTAAATGGTAAAAACTTAGGCAAACTTAGACAAGAATAGTTGCCTATGTTGGAAAAAAAAACGTATAATAATATGACACACACACACACAAACACTTTATATATATATTGTGTGTGTGTGTACATATACATACACATTTACATACAGTATATATAGTATTTACTGATTCATTATGATATATGCGTTGTTATACATATGGTTATCTTTATTTATTTATAGTGTGTGCAGTGTTATTTACTTGTTTATTTTTCATATACTCTAATAAAATTCCACCTCTAATACTTCAGTATAATTCCATTCTATACATTTGAATTCAAATTCAATTTCAATTCAAAATCAAATTCAATTCCATTCAGTTGTATTCCATTCCACTCCACTCAATTCAGTTCAACTCAATTCAGATCAACTCAATTCAACTCAATTCCACTCAATTCAGATCAACTCAATTCAGATCAACTCAATTCCGATCAACTCAATTCAGATCAACTCAATTCAACTCAATTCAGATCAACTCAATTCAACTCAATTCAACTCAATTCAACTCAATTCAGATCAACTCAATTCAACTCAATTCAGATCAACTCAATTCAACTCAATTCAACTCAATTCAACTCAATTCAGATCAACTCAATTCAACTCAATTCAACTCAATTCAGATCAACTCAATTCAGATCAACTCAATTCAGATCAATTCAGATCAACTCAATTCAACTCAATTCAACTCATTTCAGATCAACTCAATTCAACTCAACTCAATTCAACTCAATTCAGATCAACTCAATTCAGATCAACTCAATTCAACTCAATTCAAACTGAAGATGAACAGTTTCTCTCTACAATGGATCTGTAGCGATAATAACATCTTGACCAGTGATTTAAAACAGACCTTCACTCTGCGCGTCTGAGCAGTAACTCGCTCCAGACGTGCTAGCGGTGTTAGCGGCGTAGCGGTGAGATCCCAGAAAGACACGGAGACGGCGAAGGTGTGATGATAGATTGATTATAAACTTGGCAGGAGAAGATTCGCTGAGGTGAAGCGACTCGTCCCGACGGATCCACGCCCTCGTGTAATTAGCCCTCGTCTACAGAAGATCCTCAACACGCTTCATTATAGACGCACACTTCATTATTCTCACTTTGTTTTAGCGTCACGGATGGAGAAACATATTTATTTTGGGAGATGAAGGTCCACCTGGGACAGAGGCGGAGTCTCGGCAGGGCTGGAACGCGTCTGGTTGGAGTTTAGCGCATTAGCTCCCTCGCTAAATGTGAGATGAAGCGTGTTGTCAATCAGCCCGAGGGCTCAGGAGCTGTCAATCAAAGCTCCCGTCCAATCACGGCCCGCTCTGTGATCATGTCCCCACGGGGTGTGTGTGTGTGTGTGTGTGTGCAGGCCTCACGGTCCAGAATGCTTTGATGGTCACTTGTGGGGACCTTCACCACTCTGAAGACGCTGTGAGGTGATGAGTGTTTTTAAGATGAATTCACAGAAACGTAATGTTTTGTTTGTAAGTCTGTGGTGGGACCCCACGATGATTTAAAAGTGTGTGTGCGTGTGTTTTCGTATGGAAAAAAATCATTGTAAAATGACCTAATATGCTGTTTTCGTATTAACAACAATTACAGCAAGCCAAACTGATAAAAAAAAATTGTAAAAAAAAAAAAATTATAAATAAATACTAAAAAACTGTAAGACAAATTTAAACATGACAGAAAAAAACGTAAAACTGAAATTTCTATGTTTGTTGAAATATTATTGTTAAATAATTGTAATGTATATTCAAAGGGCTTCCCTAATATTTCTTTTTTTACAACTGCAGTATTTCTAAAACGTTTACATTATTATTATTATTGTGTTGTTGTGATTACTCAGAATTAATAACAATTTTGTCATGCCAAACTGATAAAAAAAAATCGTTAAAAAAAATAAAAGTAAATACTAAAAAACTGTAAAACAAATTTAAACATGACAGAAAAAACGTAAAACTGAAATTTCCATGTTTGTTGAATTATTATTGTTTAATAATTTTAATATATATTCAAAGGGCTTCCCTAATGTTTCTTTTTTTACAACTACAGTATTTCTAAAACGTTTAAATTATTATTATTACTCTGTATTAACAGCAATTTTGTCGAGCCAAACTGATAAATAATGTGATGAAGCGTGTTGTCAATCAGCCCGAGGGCTCAGGAGACGAGCTGGAGCTGTCAATCAAAGAGAATTTTCTTGCAACGTTCCAAGCGATGAAATGTGTACGTGGGTTTCTTCTGGGTCTCCAATTTTCTCTGTGATTTTTCTCGTCACGTTGAAAGTGACGACGACTTTTAAACTCGCACATTTTTTCGGTCTGTTATTTTAACGCACTTTCTATGAAAAGAAATGTCTACTTGGGTTTCTTCTGGGTCTCCATTATGGTTGTCTCTGTGTTGTCACGCTCATTATAGATTAACATGCGTTATTGAGTACATTATCGATGAGTCTGCAATCAGTTTGGCGATCAGTGATCCACCACCAACGAACGCTGAAGAGCCGATCACAGTTGGTTTCTTTCTACGCACTTTCTACAAAAATAAATGATTTCTTGGGTTTATTCAGGGTCTCCAATCTTCTCTCTGTGATTTTTCTCGTTACGTGACGCACTTTCTACAAAAATAAGTGATTACTTGGGTTTCTTCTGGGTCTCCAATCTTCTCTCTGTGATTTTTCTCGTACGTTTGGTTGATGGCTGCTTTAAAAATCGCACATTTTTCGGTTTCTTCTTTTAACGTGACGCACTTTCTACAAAACGTAGGCGTGAAATGTTTACTACTTGGGTTTCTTCTGGGTCTCCAATCTTCTCCCTGTGATTTTTCTCGTAACGTTCAAATTGGCGACGACTTTTAAACTCGCACATTTTTCGGTCTGTTATTTTATCGTGACACACTATCTACGAAAAGAAATGATTTCTTTGGTTTCTTCTGGGTCTCCAATCTTCTCTTTGTGATTTTTCTCGTCACGTTGAAATTAACAACGACTTTTAAACGGTCGTACATTTCTTCGGTTATTTTATTGTGACACACTATCTACGAAAATAAATGATTTCTTGGGTTTCTTCTGGGTCTCCAATTTTCTCTGTGATTTTTCTCGTCACGTTGAAATTGACGACGACTTTTTTCCGGCCTGTTATTTTCCGGCGGCAGAGCGGATGAGTGTGTGTCTGACGTGAAGCATCTTCCTCACGTGAAGCCCCTCCTCCTCCTCCTCCTCCTCTGGATCAGCATCTTTATACCCCGTCAGCCCAGGGCAGCAATTTCAGCGGGACGCTTTTATAAATGAACACAATCAGAGCAGAGCCGCCCGTCTCTGATTGCCGGCCGAAGCCGAGCCGGGGATACTTTACTGGATTATCCCGCCACTGGAGAACCCGGATGCTGCCCACTCGCCATCGGCGCCATTGGCATCCCGCGCCGGCACTTTGTCTTATTTCACTCAAATAATATAATCGCCCCTCGTTGTCTGGCGTGTAAAGCCATCTCCTCTCCTCCGGGCGGAGTCGGTGATCAATGTGGCGTCTGAAGGAATCAATTCTCGCAGGTTTTGCCGGGAAAACGATCCGGATTCGCTTAGTGGCCCGGGCCGTCGTGTTCGCCCACGACGCATCGGAAATGACTCCATTTTTCACATTATGAGTGTTTTATTCCGCAGACTCTCCGTGTAATGCACTAGATAAGTCATTACTTAAACAGAATAAATAGACGTGTTTGTTAGTCCCGGCGTGTCGGACGCCCCACGGCTTGAACTTGAGCTATGAGGGGAAATAAACGCGCGGGAACTGGAGGCGTGGCCTGGAGCGCGGGGGAAAGTGACGTTATTTTTTAACTTAACAACCCGCACGGCTAAACTAGTCCTTTATTTTCAGTTTATTACTCAGTTTATTCAGCTCAGTTTATGACAATTGCTTCGAATTATGTAGTGGTCTTTGTATGTGCTTTGTTGAAAATAAATAGATACATAATGTACGTATAGACACACACACACACACACACAAAATTAAATAAATAAATAAGCAAAGGTAAACTCTTGTCGAATCAGTTATTGACAAAGATTTATCAAATATTTATCACAAAAAAAATATATATATGAAATATTCACAAATGAATATTATGTCTGTGCGTGTGTTGTGTGTTGTCTGTGTTTATGTTTAAATTTTAGTTATTTATTTTATTTTTAATTTTAGTATTATTATTATTATCATTATCATCACATGTATTGTCTGTGTTTATGTTTAAATGAATTTGTGCGTGTGTTAATATTTGTTTGTTTATGTGTGTGTTAAGTATCGTCTGTTCTTATGTTTCAATTTATTTGTGTGTGCGTATGCTTGTGTGTGTGTTATGTATTTATCTGTGTTTGTTTAGATATATTTGTGCGTGTGTTTGTTTGTGTGTGTGTGTGTGTGTGTTATGTATTGTCTGTGTTTATTTAATTGTATTTGTTTGCGTGTGTATATTTGTTTGTTTTCTTTGAGTGTGTGTGTTTATTTTATTTTTGTTAATATTTGTTAGTCGATTTAAATTTGTTTAATACATTTAGCTGTTTTAAATATTTACGTTGAAATCCAAGCTATTGAAAGCAGAGTAAACTTTAACCAATCCAGCATCAGTTCTTCACACTGTGTGTGTGTGGCTGTGTGTATCAGAATGTGTCTGAATGTGTGTGTGTGTGTGTGTGTGTGTGTGTGTGGTGGAGCTTCTCTCTGTTTCCTCAGGAACACTGTGTGTGTGTGTGTGTATGTGTGTGTGTGTGTGTGTGTGTGTGTTTCCTCAGGAACACTGTGTGTGTGTGTGTGTGTGTGTGTGTGTGTGTGTGTGTGTCTGTTTCCTCAGGAACACTAGACGTCCAGACTGACTCTGTCGCACAGGAAGTGAAACTGTAACTGCGAGTTCACGTGTAATTGGTTACGGTCGCGCTGGACAAACAGGAAAGAATCTGTGACTGATTAGAATTCTTCCTCCTGCAATAATAGTCCCGAAATTCATTATAGTCCCGCGACATTCCCACTGCTGCTTTTCCTGTTTGGAAACTCTTTCATACAGAACAAACCTCCAGCGCTCAGCACACACACACAGAGTCAGACACACTTTAATAGACACACACACACACACACACACACACACACACAGGAAGCTGTTTTTAAATTAATTATAGATTCACACACACACACACACACACACACACACACACACACACACACAGTCCTACTAATGTTACCAGTGTTAGTAATCTTAATATTGTTGCTTGTGTTACTAATATTACTAATTGTGCACTTTATAATTCATTATCGCTACTTCTGCACTTTTTATTCAGAAACTGCATTTTGTTCGCTCGTACTTGTTCTTGCCAATGACAGTGAAGTGAAATCTAATCTAATCTACCGGGTTTTTTTTACCCAACTTTACTTTTACAGTCATTTAGCAGACGCTTTTATCCAAAGGAACTTAGTCATTAAAAAATTGTTTTACATTTTAACAATTTTTCAGTCTTTGCCTTGAAATATCAACATTATATAGTGATCTAGTGAGAAGAACATTACTAATATTACTATTGTTACAGACTAATTTTCAAGAATAAGGGATATTATCAAGAATGTTACTATTGTTACTACATAGCGTAACAAATGTTACTGGTGTTTCTAGTGTTACTAGACTGTTTTGTTGTGTTACTAATGTTACTACGAAAACTAATGTCACTGGTCTGTCCACTAATGTAACATTACGAGGGCTACTGTTGTTGTAATGTTACAAAAGTCGCTGATAAATAGTGTTACTAATGTTACTCATGTTACACGTGGTTCTCGTGTGTTTATTACAGTGTAACAGATATTGTGTGTTACTCGTGTAGCAGTTACAGATATTGTTAACATGTTTCCCGGGGATTTGTTATGAATGAGAGAAAACGTCATTCAGCGCACACACACACACACACACACACACACACACACACACACACACGCGCGCGCTCTACGTTATAATCCTAAGAGACTGGCATTAATTGGCGTGTTCTTCCTCTCTGCCCCGTGGTGAATCGTGTCCTGGCAGGTCTGATCTCACTCCTGCGTTTCCTCTTCAGACTCGAGATGGTTCCAATTTACAAACTCCTTCTCCAGTTTCTGTTCCCACTGACAACACGACTTCAGCCGTGTACCAAAAACACACACGTGGTTATGAGTGTTTACTGTACCAGATGAAAGTAAAATATTTGACATTTGTAGATTAGAAATAGTTGCACTGCAAAAATGAATTGTTGACAAGCCAAAAGATCTCGAACTTACACGATAAATCTTGTTTTTTTTCCAGACAAGATAGGTGAATTCACTAGCTTGGAATGAAGAGTAAAAGATAAATGTTCTTGTTTCAAGCGTCTTATCAAGTAAAATAGTCTCACTCCATTGGCAGATAATTTTACTTGATTTAAGTCTTTTTTTTTTTTACTCATTTGGTTTATATTTTCTCATTTTCTTCATGTGCATTTTTTGCAGTGTTCAACTTGTGTGCTACAGTACTTGCTCTCTTTTATTATTATGGGTATAAATACTTTTATTTTTTTTTTTACTAATGCATGCATTTTATATTTATACATGTTTGTGACCGCATTTTGTCGTGTGTTGTGTGTTGAACGTGTGATTCCGACAGGTTTGTTTCCTCTGATCCGGATGATGGTGTAATAACGTGGTAATAACAGGTAATAAGAGACTGATGGACTGTGAGAGACACACAGTGTGTGCGACGTGTTTCATCTCATAACAGCGTTTGTGATTTGAATATGAGGCTCAAGACTCACACACACACACACACACACACACAGCAATTATTCAAATGTCGCGTTGTGTGATAAATGTCTTGTGTTGTAATGGTTTAATCATTTACAGTCCCGTGAATATTGCTTTCTGACAGCAGAGTGTGTTTGTGTGTGTGTGTGTGTGTGTCAGAATGGGTCTAAGTCAGCGTGTGTGTGTGTGTGTGCGAGTGACTGTATGTGTGTGTGTGTGTGTGTGTGTGTGTGTGTGTGTGTGTGTGTGTGTGTGTGTGTGTGTGTGTGTGTGTGTGTGTGTGTGTGTGTGTGTGTGTGTGTGTGTGTGTGAGTGAGTGTGTGTGTGTGTGTGTGTGTGTGTGTGTGTGTGTGTGTGTGTGAGTCTATCATAGTATGTTTGACTCTGTGTGTGTGTGTGTGTGTGAGAGAGTGTGTCTATCAGAATGTGTCTAACTGTGTGTGAGTGTGTGTCTATCATAGTGTGTCTGACTGTGTGCGTGTGTGTGTGTGTGAGTGTGTCTATCATAGTGTGTCTGACTGTGTGTGAGTGTGTGTCTATCATAGTGTGTCTGACTGTGTGTGAGTGTGTGTCTATCATAGTGTGTCTGACTGTGTGTGTGAGTGTGTGTCTATCATAGTGTGTCTAACTGTGTGTGTCTATCATAGTGTGTCTAACTGTGTGTGAGTGTGTGTCTATCATAGTGTGTCTGACTGTGTGTGAGTGTGTGTCTATCATAGTGTGTCTAACTGTGTGTGTCTATCATAGTGTGTCTGACTGTGTGTGTGTGTGTGTGTGTGAATCTATAATGAATTTAAAACAGTTTAAAAACAGCTTCTTTTAAAAGCATTATATACAATGCGTGTGTGTGTGTGTGTGTGTGTGTGTGTGTGCGTGCGCTCCATCGGTGTCCGAGTGTGTGATGGTGGAGCTTTAAAACACTGTCTGTGTGAAATGTAAAATGTATGAATCTCCTCCACGCCGCGGCTTGATTGATGTGAAATAATAAAGCACTATTTAATGGTTAAACATGGCTGGGAGCGAAGCGTGGCCATCAGTGACGGATGGGCCGCAGCAGTGAGGATGCTTGTTTAAAGGTGCGCGGCAGATATATTAAACTATATGTAATTGTACAGCACTAACTCCCGCTGTAGCTGCTCATTATTACTGTGACAGTGACACGCTCTCATCTCTCATCACACTCTCGCTAGACACTGTGTGTGTGTGTGTGTGTGTGTGTGTGTGTGTGTGTGTGTGTGTGGTTCTCTGATACAAATCTCAAGTCGAAAAATGATCAAGCTGTAATTATTTGTCAGGCTGGCGTCATTCACAACCAGGGGTGTGAAGTACTTGAGTAAATGGACTTTGTTACTTTACTCAAGTATGTTTTTTGCTACTTTGTACTTGTACTTAGTATTACTTACTGTTACTCGTTACATTGTGATTGTGCGAAATAACTCACCATCGATTTATTTTGCAGTACATTTCTCAAGGAAGTGAGGTGATGTCGCCATCTGCAGGATGCTGAAGGTACTGGAGGCTGTTTATGAGCTTTTTTACCAATTTTATTATTTCATATATAATTTACCAGTCAAAATTTATTTTTATACACTTTTTTTTCTTTTCACAATCCACTTTGACTGAGACTGCCTTTTTGTTCTTTTTATCTGCTTTTTACAGTAGTACCACTTTTAAAACATTGTTTTAAACGTACGTTAAATATACATAGATATTAAAGAAGAAGAGGAAGAAGAAGAAAACCTTTTTTTTCCTCAACAAAGTGAAATGTACATTTTGCAGCAGCCCCATGGTAAAACATTAAATAAAGATAAAGAATATGAATAGACACACACAAAAAATTAGAAAAAATTGAAAATATTGCAAATAGAAATAGATAAATATGGCACATTGTTGATGTACGATTTAAACTCGATTCAAATTTCCGATTCAAATTTCTGACAGATTCCGTAGTGGATTCAAACGCAGTGGCGACTCTAAACTTCACCACAACCCGAAACTACAAACGACTCTACAAACTCCCAGAAGATCCGTCCCAGACTCGCCCGGACCTGCTCGCACACAGGTGCCCAACTCGGGGCGTCCCATAAAGCACGGGCGCTGTCAGCCAGATCTTACGCGTCTCTCCTTCCTGACCACACAGCTTTATGAGGAGGTCCCGCTGTGCCAGCTGAGGGGCGCCGTCACACCCCCCCCACCCCCCCCGTACCCCCTCCGGCCCCGCATGCCAATCCTCCGCCTGTCAATCACAGCCACATTAAAGCAGCGTGACGTCGAGCGAAACAAACTTACACCGTTTAACACCGTGTGATTGTGCGGGTGATTGTGTTCAACTGCGTGTTTAAACTGTGCCATCCGTGTTCATTTTGACGACCTAAAATTTTCGTTCGACAGTTTTTTCCCTGACGAAAACGAAGCGATCTAAAAACTCCCGCTCAAACTAAATTTTTTGACACAAACCAACAAACCAAAACTAATTAAGTTTAATAACGCGGGATTTAAACTATAAAACGTTATAAACACGATTTTTTTTTTCAGGCAGAGCTGCTTTTGTACCTACACCGGCAGGAAAAAACGCTCAGATGTATGGATTCATTTTATATTCAACATGACAGAAAACTAGACGCCATAGAAAAACTATTTGTTCAAACTGTGCGATTCGTGCCCGTGTTAATTTTGACGACCAAATATTTTCGTTCGCGATACTTTTTTCCCTGACGAAAACGAAACGATCTAAAAACTCCCGCTCAAACTAAATGTTTTGACACTTTCGTCAACGAACCAAAACTGAACTACTCCCAGCTGGAAAAGACGCTCAGATATACGGATTCATTTTATATTCAACGTGACAGAACAGTAGATGCGTCAAAATATTTTCGTTTGATACTTTTTTCCCTGACGAAATTCAAACGAGAACTAAATAAAATCTCCCGCTCAAACTGAATTCATTGACATTTTCGTCAACGAAACAAAACTAAACGGAAATGCCTTTCGTGACGACGTCCAATCATAATCCGAGCTTGTGGAGAAAGGCGGGTTCAAAGGCAACGAGAACCAATCAGGACACGGAGCCTTTCAGCTGCAGGAAAACAGAATGGGAACGAGGCACGAGCATTCATTTTATATTCGACGCAACTGAAAAAACTATATTATAAAAAAAACTATCTGTAGCCGACAACAAACATTTTGCGGTATTTAGTCGACTAAAATTAGACTAAAACTAAAAAAATTAAGATGACTAATTTGGGACTAAAACAAAACCGTAACAAAACTTTGACTTAAACTAAATGAGAACTCTGTGTCAAAATGAACACTTTTCAACATTTCCGATGATAAGCAGCGTGTGATTAACGTTCGATTACAAGTCGACAAACGCATTTATTGAGGTAAAATCGTTGGAAAATTTGATTAACTCGACAACATGTGTTTCTCCACTCGACTCGCAGGTGAACAAAACGATCGAATTACATTTCCAGGTCTAGATAGTTCAGTAAACTTCAAAATCTCCATGTAACAAATAAAGTTGAAAACATTAAAAGTTTAACCCTGTTCGTTTCAGAGGAACATCGATCATTTTCGCGGTCATTTTGACTCGTGGCTCTTTTATTTTGCATCTAAGTGTCAGAAAGTGTCTGTATTATGTCTTATTGTTGCAAAGAAACAAATAGTATTTCATCTTTCTGACTCTTTTTAGCTTCTATTTTGTCTGAAGAATCAAATTGACCTGAACATTATCATTGTAACAATAACGTGTAGCTTGCGTTACAAATATGTCACGTGAAACATTTTTCGTTTATATGTTGATGACACTAAGACAAGCAAGAGACGTTTCAAAGTTTTTTAAAGAAAGAATAATTTTAAGTTAATTTTAATTTTCTTTTGTTTTTTAACTTTTAACACGGGTCAATTTGACTCGTACAAAATCTTTATAACATAAACATATAGCGTGGTGTTACAAATATTTGAACAGAATCATTATATTTTTTTTTTTACATGATAATAAATGAAATAAGCAAAGCGGGAGAAGTTTCAAAGTTAAAAAAAAAAACACTTAAGTATTTTAAAAATATTTGTAAACTTTTACAATAGGAGTGTTAATGTAAATTAACGTTATTCCTTAATAGCCGGGAAAAAAAACAGAAAAAAAAAAAACAGGTTTTTGAGACAAAGTTGCCACATGACGACGCTAAACTATCAGAAAGATGCTGCGTGATCAAACGAGTGTGAGGATTCTGGTGTGGTGGAGAAACAATGTGAACAAGTGTTGAGAGTAAAGTGTGTGTGTGTGTGTGTGTGTGTGTGTGTGTGTGTGTGTGTGTGTGTGTGTGAGATGCTTCAGATTGTCGGCGTCTGCTTCCCTCTCCTGGCTGATGCGGAGCGCTGGCGTTTCTCGTGAAGTCAGACAGGTGTCCACAACACAAAAAAAGTCGTTAAAAAGAGAAATGCCGATTCTTTATATGAGTTTAAAAAATTTGGGGGGGAAAAAAGAGTCAATTAAAAAGGAAAAAATATGGCTGTTGTTTAACGGGTCACTTTAATCATCACTTTTTCTGCCTTTGTATTTTTCACATTTTTTATTTTTTATTTTTTTATTATTTTTTATATTTTAGATATCTTACTGTCTGTCTGTCTGTCTGTCTATCTTACTGTCTGTCTGTCTGTTTATATTACAGCCTGTCTATCTATCTATATATCTGTCTGTCTGTCTGTCTTACTGTCTGTCTGCCTGTTTATATTACAGCCTGTCAATCCATCCATCCATCCATCCATCCATCCATCCATCCAGTCTGTCTGTAAGTTGTGTGTCTGTCCTACACTGAAGCTCATTTTGGGAACAACCGGAACAAAATAAGCCTCATTCCTCCCGGAGAAGCCAATCGCGCGGCGTTCCCCCTCTTTCCATCAAAAACGCATCAAATATACATTAAGGTGGAAGGGATGATTCGGCGTGTCCACGGCGAGGAAGTTCTGACCTTAAGTAGTGAAGGGGGATGAAAGGCAGCGGATATGAGGAGTGCTCAGAGGAGTAATATCGGCCTGATACCATCTGCTTCCCCATCCAGACGCGGATAACGCAGCCAAAAAACGCTTCGTAAAAACTCCCGATTCACGACATTTCTCTCGGTTTGTTGCGCGGCGAGCGTTATAAAAAACGAATCAATTTGAGAATTGTTTCATGAAAGGTGCGGCGCTGTAATTTGTCCTCTGGTATTTTCAATTTCGAAGGTTGCGCGAGATGTATGAGGTGATTTCACTTCCCATCTGCGGAAAGTGAGTTAGCGACGGCCATCGTCTCCCGAGCTTTATTACACGCGCCAAAGACGAATCTGCCGCGTTTGTTCCATAAAGCATTTAAACGATAATATTACCGCAACTGGGGAAGTATTCGAAAGTCAAAAATGGCGCTTAAAGACGCTTCCTGTCTTCGCCGGGAGAGGACGAGCAATTCATCAGACGCATTGGAGAATAAGAGTCTTATTGGACGATCTGAAAAACTGGAACGTCACATGGATCGCGAAAAAATCAGTGACAACATCGATAACGCTGGAGAAAGTAAATTCCAGAGAGACCAAAAAAACCTTGAAATGACACGATAAATCTCAGCTTAGCTTCGAATTTCAGCTTTATTTCGTTTTATTTCAGCTCTTATTGGCTTAGAATTGAGAATGAAAAATTTATTTGCTCGTTTAAAAAAAAATAGGACTTGTCTTACCAGGTAAAATTTCCAGATAAGTTTTTGATTTGAGTTCTTGATTTAAGACTTTTTTACTCATTGTGTTTTTTATTTTCTTATTTTTTCATGTGCATATTTTGCAGTGAAGGAAACTTTGCGTGGATTTTTTCAGTGAAGGAATCCCGTATCTACATTACGGTGAAAAATGACACGTCAAAATTCGCGTGAAGTGCAACAAAGTGACATTTCTTTTAATCAGTTTTGCGGCGGGACTTTTATTTTGTCTTCTAAAAAGCATCTTGACCGAAGCTTTGCGTGGATCGTGGGAATTCAGACATTTCCTCAGCGGCGAGATCATTGGATCCAGATTGTGAAGCCTCTTCACTTCCTTCTGCATTCAATGTTCTCTCTATCGCTTTTTTGATCTGCTCTATGATGAAACAAAACGATGAAAGAAAGTTGAGGCCTAATGGTTAAGTCAATCTTTATCAAAAATTGTTTGTTTCCTGGAAGGTCGCAGGGTCGAATACAGGAAGTTTTCTGACAACCTCAACAATAGTCGAGGATTATCAACGAAATACGTATTGGACAAATATGAATACTTCTTGAAATATTGAAAATGAAAAAAAAAAAACTTTTTGATTGATTGACAAAGGGGCCGGACCGGACTTCATAGTCAAGCAGCTGTCAATCACAATCTCACTAGCCAATCAGATTAAGAGCAAGTCCAAATGTAAAAAAAAAGGATGAAGAAATCCGAGTATCATACATCATATTATACACATTATGCGTCTATTTTCTGAACCGCTTTTCCAATTCTGGGTCACGGGAGCTGGAACCAATCACAGCAGTCTATCTGGGCCTGAAGGCGGGGCACACGCTGAATTAGTGAGCGACCGACCAATCACAGAGCAGACAGACACTCCCTCGCCCTTTAAACACTTTTAAGAATGACTTTTTTCCACACACACACACACACACACACACACACACACACACACACACACACACACACTATATTATTGCATTGATGATGATGAATTTAATTCATTGTAATTTAATTGTAGCTTTCATTCTGTTTAATTCTGCTATTAATGAATGGGAGGAAATATCAGTCAGAATAAACACAATTATTGCACGGAATTATCATTGTATATTATTATTATTATGTACAAGAAATCAGGCAGAAAAATTAAGATGAGAAGATTAAAAGCTCTTATTTGGTCTTTGAAACAATATTTTGCAAGAAATCAGGCCGAAAAAATAAGATTAGAAGATTAAAAGCTCTTATTTGGTCTTTGAAACAATATTTTATAAGAAATCTGGCAGAAAATACAAGATTAGAAGATTAAAAGCTCTTATTCGGCCTTCGAAACAATATTCTATAGAGACGGATAAACGTCCGATTCATTATTCACGAGGAGAAAGGCGAGTCATTACAGGAACGAACGAGTCGGAGCAGAATCGGGCCGTAAATATCCGTCTGCGTCTCCACGAGGCCCGGTCCGGCCGTAAATCCACACCTCCATTAACCCGTGTGATTCCGGACACTTCCGGGTCTGGCTTCCCCTGACCTGCGCGCGGAGACTGAGTTATTAGGGGATTTTTGGGAATAGATGGGGAGAATTGTGGCCGGGCTGTTTAGTGTCATAAAATGGTGGAAGGCCTCCTCGGGACAGAAGGCAATAGCATTCCAATCAAATCTCCGGCGGATGAGAGATGGGCCTGTCCACTCTGAATTTTTATATTGTGGAAGGGTCTGGAAAGAAATAATGCCCCGTGTGAGTGAATTAACCCCGCGCTGTGGATGGAGGGGCTTCTGTCATCTATAGGGGACGGAGAGGAAATGAAAGGATGAAAGGGTAAAAAGGGTTTGGCTTTCCTGAGATGACCATCCGTGATTCCTGATGGACACGCTCTCGTTTTCCGTCTCCTTTCCCGAGATTTCCAATGGAGAAACGACACGAGTAGAAGATTTTTGTTTTGTGTGTTTAATGACGTTTTACTTTTATAATTTGCAATTTTTTCTCTCTTGTGTGCTCTCTTTCTTTCTGTATCTCTCTCTCTCACTCTGTCACTGGGGGTCTCTCTCTCATTTTCACTTTCTCTCCTTCTCTCTCTAATTTTCACTTTCTCTCTTTTACTTTCATTTTTACCCTCTCTCCCTCTGTCATTTTCACTTTCTCTCCTTCTCTCTCTAATTTTCACTTTCTCTCTTTTACTTTCATTTTTACCCTCTCTCCCTCTGTCATTTACACTTTCTCTCCTTTCTCTCCCTCTTTCTCATTTTCACTTTCTCTTCTCTTTCTCTCTCTAATTTTCACTTTCTTTCCTTTGCTCTCTCTCATTTGTACTTTCTCTCCCATTCTCTCTAATTTTCACTTTCTCTCCTTTACTCTCTCTCTCATTTTTACTTTCTCTCCCTCTGTCATTTTCACTTTCTCTCCCTCTTTCGCATTTTCACTTTCTCTCCTTCTCTCTCTAATTTTCACTTTCTTTCCTTTGCTCTCTCTCATTTTTATTTTCTCTCTCTCTCATTTTCACTTTCTCTTCTTTCTCTCCCTCTCTCATTTTCATTTTCTCTTTCTCTCTCTCTGTTTCATTTTCATTTTCACATTTTCACTTTCAATTTTTATATTGTGGAAGGGTCTGGAAAGAAAGAATGCCCCGTGTGAGTGAATTAACCCCGCGGGGGGGGGTCTTTGGCTTTCCTGAGATGATCAAATTTTGAAAAAAAAAATCTAAGTTTGTTTTTTTTTTTTTACCTCACTCTTCCCCTCCATCAGTCTTTCTTTCATCTCTCTTTATCTCGCTCGCCCCCCTCATAAAAAAATGACATTTGCGTAGTTTACTTTTTAAAAATGTCAACGTCTCAATATGCTCACAAATCTTTTTTCCCCCTTTTTTCCACAACAAAAATCGCGTGTTTACTTAAACGAAAACATTCGGTTCCAAGTAACGCAAGTTGTCAAAACTGACACGTGTGTTTTGATGACGTCACGCGCGAGGGCAGAGTTCACCGGAAGCTGTTGGCCGATGCCGGTTGGAAAGAACTACACTCGAGCTGTAGTTCTCGCCTCGCGGGTTTGTTCTTCTGCCTCACGCGCCGGATCGAGTAGTTTAATGACGAAACATATGTTTGTAGTTCATCGAGGCGTCCGAACTGAGCAGACACCGAACTGTCGTCAAACCCGGAAGTGGAGCAGAGCATCAGGTGTTAGCCTAGCCGCTAGCAGGCTACACGGACTGGTTCTGGTTTGGCGTTTTAAACATGTCGGCGTGACTCTGGACTGTCATGTGTGTGCGGAGTGAGAAGCACGTGTCGCCCTCATGTGTCAGTCCGATCCGATCTGATCTGACGCGCTTCTGATATCGGATCGATCAGTCCGATCGGCTCGGCCTCCGTCAGGTAAGACGCCGCCAAACTTCTCACTGTCACAAACAAAACGCAAATAAAGTCTATATGAATGAACATTCTTTTCGGAGCTTCATTACTGGTCGGTAACTGATTTTTACGACAACTTCTCCACAGGAAATGAGCAAACGCTTGAGGAATTGTTTGTGAGTTAACAATGACGGGTTTGTGGGAAATAAATTCACTTTAGACGGAATAAATAAAGCTGGGCGATATTTTCAGGTTTAATACAATATTTTAATACAATACTTAATACAACTCTCTAAGTTATTTTGTTCAATTTATTTTGACTTGTTGGTTATTTTCACACATTTGTATTACCATTATTGAATTGAATTGAATTGAATTGAAAAATTCTTTATTAGTCCCACAGCGGGGAAATTTCACGTCACAACAGCAACAACAAATCCAAACAAATAAATAAACAAACATCACCATAACGCACTGCACACATCATAATAAACAAACAAACACAGACCATAAATGAACCTGCCCGTCATACGCATAGTTCCAGTCACCAGTTTAAATTTAAGTTCAAATTGTAGAGTCAATATACATGAATATTTAATCAATCAGTTGTTTATTCATTCAGGTGATAAGAAAACGAGCACACTTTCAACTTCATTGATAACACAGAACATTATAATACTTTTAAGTTTTATTTTAACATGCAATATTGACATCAGAAATGTAGGACAATCACAAGATTATGAAATACACTAGTATTTTATGTCTAAAAATGTCTGGTTTGCGGGAAATTAACTCACTTTTAATGGAATAAATAAAGCTGGGCGATATTTTCAGGTTTAATGCCGCTTAATACAGTTCTATAAGTTATTTTTTTCAATTGTTTTCAGCCTGTTCCGTTTATTTGTTGAGAAACGGACAAGTTGTTTATTTTCACACATTTCTATTATAATTGTACATGAATATTTAATCAATCGTTATTTGATCATTCAGATGATAAGAAAATGAGCACATTTTCAACAAGTTCGATCAATATTATTGATCATGCAGAACTTTATATTACTTATAAAAATAATTTTAACAGTTGTTGACATCAGAAATGTAATAAAAAGGACTAGATTATAAAGTAGGCTAGGAAAAATAATATACATAAATAAATCAGAAAGGAAATATGAATAGAGACGTAAAGGGACGTAGAGACATAAAAAATAAAAGGAAAACAAAAAAAACAAAATGAATCAATAGATGAAGATGATGACGGTCAGTTTGTGCCGATGTTTTGTATTTACGATTTTGTTCATTTTCTTTTATAGTCTAAACTGAAAATAAATATAAATAGAGACGTAAAGGGACGTAGAGATGTAATAGAGACGTAAAAAATAAAAGATGAACCTTTTATAATAGATGAAGATGATGATGGTCAGTTTGTGCCGATGTTTTGTATTTATGATTTTGTTTGTTTTTTTTTATATAGTCTAGGAAAACGTTTTACACACATCAAACTAAAAAAAAAACATGAATAGAGACGTAAAAGGACGTAGAGACGTAAAAAATTAAATGAAAACAAAAGAACAAAATGAATCAATAGATGAAGATGAAGATGATGACGGTCAGTTTGTGCCGATGTTTTGTATGTACGGTTTTGTTGGTTTTTTTTACGTGTGTGTGTGTGTGTGTGTGTGTGTGTGTGTCAGGAGCCGGCCGACGCCATGAGCAGCAAGTTTGGCCTGGTGAGCTCCAGCTCCAGGAAGCACATCTCCATCTCCGTGCCCTCGTCAGCAGAGGTGATGTCTCCTCACATCAGGTCCCTGGAGGAGCTGCGAGTGCTGGGCCTCAACCTGCACACCTTCACCACGCCCGCACAGTTCTTCATCTGCGTGGCCGGAGTCTTCCTCTTCTACCTCATCTACGGCTACCTGCAGGTACGGCGGAGCGGTGTAGCGGTATTGAGATGTGCCGCGATATGGATTTTGCAAGACCGTGGATACCGTGATAATTCAGGAATTAGATTTTTATATAAGTATTTAAACACCTTAATACAGTATTACACATTGTGTTGCAAATTGTAACTTACAACTACCAATGACGGCACAGACATTACTAATGGAACACAGAAAGCAGTGTAACAGACTGAATTAATAGATCACATTTTAATAGATTTAGAATAGATCATAGATTTAATTTGAACAAAGTCTGTTTTCGCTTGGAAATCATGGTTTCCCTTGAAAAAAGAAAAGAAAGCGACAAGAAAAGCAACGGAAGACCAGAAACAAAGCTTCTGTAGGAAGCCGCTCACGTTCTCTCTCTCTCTCTCTCTCTCTCTCTGTCTGTTTGTCTCTCTCTCTCTCTCTGTCTGTTTGTCTCTCTCTCTCTCTCTGTTTGTCTCTCTCTCTGTCTGTTTGTCTCTCTCTCTCTCTCTCTGTCTGTTTGTCTCTCTCTCTCTCTCTGTCTGTTTGTCTCTCTCTCTCTCT